>LDUD01000027.1:1227872-1260353 GCA_012184295.1 Dactylella cylindrospora
TCCTTTGCAAAAAAAGGACAATGTGGCATTGTAGATATGAGGTATCCTTGAGGTATTCTCACACCCTCTTCCCGAGTACTCCTTTCAAGAGATCGTTATATTCCTCTCGTAGGCTCGTCCACATATACTTGATTCTGAAACAATGACATACCTGCAGCTGTCTTTCCAAGATGCGAATGCACGATGCCTGGCTGCCACGTTTTTCCAACAGAGAAGCTGGAGATCGAAAATAACCTTAAAATAGAAATTCCCATAGATGTGAAGCTTGCTTCCCGTCTAGTTGGATTTTTAGGCATACGAATATTATTCTCCCGTTATTCCTGTGGCTTGCATATTCCACCAGGTTTTGATCAATACTACTTCAAATCTCACTCTACATAAGATTGCCTTTCTTGATATACTGGGAATGCAAACATAGATAGATAGGAGGATCTGCATCTCGCAATTCCGATTGTTTGCTCTAGCAATGCAATATATAACGATTGCATACCTGTCGACACCATCTTTTATAAATATATGCGGAAATATTTGTTTAAAGAGTCTCAAGCTTTATAACACTTCTTGATATCCTTCAAGCATCCCGCCTCCTGCCTCGTGCGGATAACAAGGCTCCGACAGGATGTCTGTTAGTTTCTCCATGGGAGGCCTTCGGGATCTTGTAGCCGCCAGTTGCCCACGAGATTGCCGCGATATCACAATAAAAAAAACCAAGGCATACGTATATCGCAAAATTTCCCATCATTCACAATTCCTTCACTCATCATGAGGCCTTCCGCCTCCCCTCTCCCTCCCCTCGACCCGGTCTTCATCAGGAACCCACCCATCAAACTCCGCCAAAAACATCAACCTAATAAAAAACGGAATACAAGTAGGCGCAAAAGTCAACCAATCCGTCATGCTATACAAATCCAACCCAAGCCCCAACCCCATTCCAAATCTCGCAACGTACAACCCGTAAATGTGAATGATATCGTTAACAGCCATGGCAAATTCCGCCGTCCACCACACTTTTTTATCGTTCGTCATGCGCAGCAGCACAGCCTCGATGATTGCTAAGTACAGGTATGAAGACGCTAGGTCTACCAGAGCCAGCTGGGTGTTTAGTAGAATGGGATCCTTGTTGCCGGGGATGACGAAGGAAAAGAAGCTTCGCGGTTTGAAAAACGTGAGGTATGCGCTGCCCAGAGCGCATAGGGGATCTAGGTAGAGGAAGAGGATGCGATAGGGTAAAATGTCTCGGCGACGCATTGTATTGATTTTTCTTGGGGATAACTATCGAAATTTGCGGTTTTCGTTTATGAGGGATCGTCAAGGCCTTTGTGTAACAGTTTTCGATGTTATCGTCCGTGTATACGAGGGAGGTCTCGAGTGAGGTTGGATTTGGGGATTAGGAAAGCTGTTTCCCTTTGAATTGTAAATATGTGTAGATCGCCGATATCTAAATCTCAAAGAGGAATATACGCCTTTCCACTATTCGACGTTTTGAAAAGCAGTTCCAAAGTTGTTTCATAAACTTATGCTTTTTTGAAGCGGAGAAGGCGAGATCATAGATTGGTAGCCGCGTAAATGAATATACCCGCTGCAAAGCGTTGATTACCTTGCTTATGGTCATCTTGGCTTCGGCTGGGTTCACGGATCCTTTCTTATCGGAGGAACGCGTAAAGCAGGAGAGCGGTTACTGCAAGAGGATGTTGAACGCATTATTCTTACAGCTTACGAAATTAAAGTTTTTATGTAACTTTCTGACGGTCATATCTATATCTTTTTGCTTTTTGCTTTATAAATACATGAACATAGAACTATGTAGGGTATCGTTGAGATCCGATTCGGCGCTCGAATGAGAATCTTTAATTTAGGCCTCTATTCCAATTAGCCAAAAATTGTTGAAATTGCAAATGTATCTTATCGACGCATTCTTCGTATTATATTGTGGTGGCATTCAAACAACTGACCCTTATGCCAGTTTTATGATAGTGTAACCGTATCGTGGGAGGCTTAGAAGAGACCCTCAACATCACCGGTCTCTGGGTCAACATCAATCTGAACGCATTCTCGTTAGTACACAGCTGATAAACTCTTGTAAACCCAGAATAGTCATTTTGTAGATATAACTTACCATCATGTAGTTGGCGGCGGTTGGCAATCCTATTGGTGGGGTTCCGGTTAGACATTATTGATTACTGCAGACTGCATGAATTCTACTCACCAGGAATGGTCTGGATATCTGCAGCGAGTGCGTACAAGTACCCAGCACCAGCAGAGAGACGAACGTCTCTAATTGGAACCGTGAATCCTGCTTAATGTTAGTAAACCCCCGCCACAAAAACCAAGATCGAGAACTTACCAGTTGGTGCTCCCTTCAAGCTAGGGTCGTGGGAGAGAGAGTATTGAGTCTACCATTGATATTAGTATCTGTATTTTTAAACGTAAGAAATCATATGAGGGCTACCTTTGCAATGCAGATCGGAAGGTTTGAGTAACCTTGTCGCGAATAGGTTTCAATCTTATTCCTCGACAACTCACTCAGCTCAATGCCATCTGCTCCGTACATCTCCTTTGCAATGATAGCCATCCTCTCTTCGATAGTTCCATCAGTGTTGTAAAGAAGTTTGAAGTCCTTTGGCTGATTGGAGGCTTTGATGACACCATTTGCGAGGTCGACAGCGCCGAGCCCACCAGTAGCCCAATGATTCGCTGGAATAGCATCTTCAGCCCCAGCTTTGATAGCCTCTTCGCGGATTACCTGGTGCTCCGCATCTGTATCGGTGCTATATTGGCATTAAATGTCAGCTTGCAATCTATTCGCAATGTCCTAGTCGGTGTAGCTCACCTAAATCTGTTGATAGCGACAACAACTGGAACACCGTAGCTCTTCGCGTTAGCGATGTGTTTGGCGAGGTTAACACAACCTGCCCTAAGTAGCTCAATGTTCTCCGTGGTGTATGCCTCTGGAATAGGAGCACCAGGGGTGATATCTGGCCCACCACCATGGACCTTGAGTGCGCGAACAGTAGCAACAATGACGACGACGTCTGGAACGAGACCAGATGATCGGCATTTAATGTTGAAGAATCGCTCACCACCCATGGTGAAGTCGAAACCAGCCTCGGTAACCACATACCCAGCTTTGGCTTCGTAATCCTCATCTTCCTCAGTACCCGCGAGCTTCAAAGCAATCTTGTCGGCCAAGATAGAGCTTGCTCCGATACTATACGTAAAGTTCAGTAATTCTTCTCCATGACTACCGGGTGAGATTAACTAACCTAATGTTGGCGAAGGGTCCAGCATGGACAAAAACTGGAGTTCCCTCCAGGGTTTGCATGAGATTTGGCTTGATAGCATCCTTCATCAAGGCAGTGAGAGCACCGCCTGCACCAATATCATCGCAAGTAACCGGGTCGCCAGACTTGCTAGTGCCAATGACCATTCGTCCAAGGCGCTCTCTCATATCACTAAGGTCATGAGATAGTGCAAGAATGGCCATACATTCACTAGCAACGGAGATGTCGAAACCAGTGACTCTGGTCTGCCCTCTTTCTGTTGGAGCTTGGCCGACAGTAATTTGACGCAAATGGCGGTCATTAATGTCGAGGACACGACGCCAGGTAATGGTGTCAGGATCGATGTCAAGTCTAGCAAACCTAGCAATCTCCTCATCGGTCAGGTCGTCAGGGTTCGTCTTGTCAATTCCTAGCTTCTTCAAGCGTCGGAACATCACAGGAGCAAACTCCCTCTTCCCCTTCTTTCTTGGAACTAATCTTCCATACAATGCCTTATTCTTTTGGGTGTTTTCGTGGAACATCCTGGTTTCAATCGCGGCTGCCAACAAGTTGTTTGCAGCAGTGATAGCGTGGATATCACCAGTCAAGTGAAGGTTAAATTCATCCATGGGGATGACTTGACTGTAACCACCTCCTGCTGCACCTCCCTTGATACCAAATGTTGGTCCTTGACTGGGTTGCCTCACATTGGCGAAGGCTATCTTATCAAGGTGACCTGCAAGCGCCTGGGCAAGACCGACGGTAGTTGTCGACTTGCCCTCACCAAGAGGAGTTGGAGTGATTCCAGCAACAAGGACATATTTTCCGTTCTTGCGATGTGACAGTCGATTAAGAAGTTCGAGCTTAACTTTGGCCTTGTGAGCACCGTACAACTCGCACTCGGTATCGGTGATGCCAATTTCATTCGCAATGGCCTTGATATTCTTTGGGTGTTGAGCTCGCGAGATGGCGATATCACTCGGGACAGGTTCAAGGAGCTTGAGGGGGATTGGTGTGACCTTTCGAGCGGCGGTTGCTTCGTAGAAACGGGTGGCCGAGTTGACCACATTCTGCAAGAGCATACAAACGGTCATGGGTCCAACACCGCCGGGTACTGGAGTAATAAGAGATGCAACTTCGACGGCTGAGTCAAAGTCAACATCTCCCACCAGTCTCTGGCCGGACTTTTTCGTGCTATCTGGGATATAGTTTGTGCCAACATCAATAACAACAGCACCAGGCTTCAACCACTCTCCTTTGACAAAATGCGCTTGCCCGATGGCCGCAACGAGAACGTCCGCTGACTTGATCTCTTCTTCGAGATTCTGTGTTTTGGAATGACAAACAGTGACAGTGGCATCCTCATTTTTCAGAAGATAGGAGACAGGGCTACCAACGATGTCGCTTCTTCCCAAAACAACAGCCTTCTTGCCCTTCAGGTCGACGCCGGACTCTTTGAGCAGAACCATTACACCAAGAGGAGTGCATGGAATAAAGAGGGGACGCCCGCCACGTTTGGCAAGCTCCCCAATGTTGATAGTACCAAAACCATCGACGTCCTTCTCAGCATCAACAGCAGAGGTAATGTTATGCTCAGAGAGATGTTTTGGAAGTGGGAGCTGAACAAGGATGCCGTGAACCTCAGTGTTGTTGTTCAAGGAGTAGATGTACTCGAGAAGCTAGATATAGTCCCGAGTTAGCAACTACCCCACACGATTATCTGCTAGGACGGCAAGCCAACCTCTGCCTCTGTGATATCTTCCGAGAACTTTTTCAATTCGCATATAATATTTGCCTATAAGCACAACACTACGTAAGCAATTCGGGGTGTCACGATTGCGCAATAAAGGTTAGCGTGACAAACCTCTTCGGCTGCTTTTAACTTCATCCGAACATAAGTGCCTTCCCGAAGAAAATTTGTACCGTTAGCTAAGCTGAGGTGAAAATTTTATCAAAACAATACTCTCAGATTTAGGAGGAAGAACGCACTCGAATCCGACCTATCGCCGACTGTGAGATTGTTAGTATTTGTGTACTCTAATTTATAATATGTTAAAGGTGTTGCATTTTGCATGAGGCTTATGCGGACCTTGGATGATAGTCAACGCAGGCTTGAACCTCGGCGATGTCTCCTGCTTCTTCTTGATCTGGCCATGCAGACGCTCGCGAATCGACTTGGCGATGCCGGCACCATCAATCTTCTGGGCAACCATTGCTGCGGTTGACGTTCTGAACGAGCGGCGATTGAGTCCCAAATACAATATCGAAGGCTTGTTGTGGTTGAGATTGCTCTGCCAATTCCGGTTGTTGTTGTTGTTTTGGTGGAGTAATCGAAGGTTCTTCTGCTGAAATGATAAGGTAGTCAAACACCTCCCATTTGAGGGCCTGCTACCCCTCCACATGCATCTCCCACCGCCAGCACGGCTGCCGCCATAGCTGCAAACTCGGGCCAAGGCTGGCATGTATACCAAAAGCTTGAGGGTTCCGCCGCACACAAATAAAACCAAAAGAGAAAGTGGCCGGGAGAAAATTTTAATGTGTCGACACAGGAAAAAGCTTAGCTACCCTGCAGTCCAATATTTTGTGTCCGTGTCACAAAAGTTGGCCAGCCAGTCAGCGCCGACGATTTCTCTGGGATATGCTGTCCTTCCGAAAATCCACGTTGTATCGAGGAGGAAAAATTTTCTAATGCAAGAAATCTCAAAACCCGAGTTCCCAATGGTTTGCAAAAACCTAATCTGCGACTATCCGCTCGTCTTATCTGTGTGATGTTGAATCAACTCAATGGCGACACCCTTAGTTGGCGTTGAACTCAGGAATGGGCGTAAGAGTCCTTTTTTTTTGTTCTCCTTACTTTTCCATTTCGAAGAAAAAGAATCCTGAGGCAATGGGATGTAGGGCCAACAGGCGCTGTTATACTTTTCAAATTTTTCCAATGCCAATGCTTCCATCTTTGATATCCGAGTACGCGAGTCGAGCGTTCTGGTGCGGATCTCGAGAGAACTCCGACGTCGCCACTAAACCCAACTCAATTCCGCAGAGTACCTTACACTTTGCAGGGATATAATTTTACGTACGCGAACCCCCAAATCTCTGATCACCGGACGTAAATTTTCTAGCAATGGTAAGGCTGCGTACATGCATACAGGCGGCAAGCGGGAGCTGGTGAAACTCCCATCTTGTGACGGTATGCGACGCCGGCCGGCGTATTGTTGGTTGCATAGTTTGTAGCATATGTGTCATTATTTTCGGGGTTTCAAAAACCTCACCAAAGACCCGGTGTATCGGTTTTAAATCCCGTTTGAAAGATTTAAACTTGATCCACCAATTGACCCATAGCCCCTAAGCTTGTAAGCTCTATCAAGCCATCGCATTTAGGCTCAACGATTGTGTTGCATGTGGTCTTGGAAGCCAACTACTAGCATTGTTCTAGCAGGTCCTTTCGGTGATGTTTCCCAAGTAATTCCGAAAGACATACTGCCCTCCAAATTGCCCTGATTATGAGTCATGAGGTCAGTGAAGGGCGATATCCTCTGAAGATTTTCTTTCTTTCTTTCTTTCTTCTGAACTTTCTTGAGAAAGTGGGATTAATGTTATCTAATCTGATTAGATGTGGGATTTGCATCTCGCATATATTACGTAGAGGAGCTCGTGCTGAGCGGGCATGGCAAGTATTCTATTTGGAACCAAGGATTTCCATACAACGGCGAAACCTTATAAAATCGCAAGAATCAGGGTTTTTACGCACAGCAGCTTGGCTAGAGAGCTGCCTAGATGCCTACAACTTAGATCCCCGGTATCATAGGGTCCTGAACTCACGAAGAACGTGGGATGTCTTTGTCACATATGAAATACAGGTCATGCATGCTGATGCAATACATTCCGAGCTTGAAAAATTTTAATGTCCGAATAGCATCCGTTCCCAACGTTGGTGATATCCTATCCATCCATATACCTCACAACTTGCATGGTACTTCCATTACAACAGATAACGAACTCTACCGTCGCAGAGGCTCGTTCTATCGATACGGTACCAATTGGACGAGATTGCTATAGAGGGCAGCCGTCGGGAAGGTCTACTTTTGATATGAGATACTAGATGTATATAATTGTGCGAACTTCTCTCTCAAGGCTCACAAACTCGGGCTGACCGTCGCAGGTGCCCTAACATACTTACTCTAGAATTAACACGCATATATCGCAGCATATTTGCCTCTCGTATTGTGCTACATTAACTAATTCTATGGCGAGGAGGTGCATTGCATGGTATATAGATTTCTCAATTGAAATAACATGAGCAATTCCAACTATTGACCGGTGCCCAGTATAAGCATTGTACAAAATTGTTTGCGGTTTAGAACGTAATTTACCTCCGTTCCAATCTTTCTCTATTCGCCTTGGAGTTAATACGATGATCAGATACTAGGTTTCCTTTTGATATCCATCACTCGAGATATCAGCGGGAATGGAGATATGTGTTGTCGATGTTGTAGTTTGTCAAGTTTGTGGGCGCAACAAAGCAGGAAAGAAAAAAAATTAAAAATAAAAAAAAAATTCGCCCACCAACAAGGTTTAATGGTTGTGTGGGCATGCAAAATAGTAGTTGCTCATAGCTTGCCGATATATCTGGACGACAGCTCTAGTCTCCCTTATCTGGTGCTGACAGTTCTCCTCCATCTTGGACCCCATTATATACCCCTCCACCTGCTTCACAACCTGCTTTTTCTCTTCTTACAACAGCACATAGCCCATCATGAGGCCAATTTTATTACAAGGTGAGCTCTACCTTACACTACTACTCCTCGGTCCCTAAGCTAACTTGGTCCTCTATAGGTCATGTCAGTCGCACCCTTAACCTCGACGATACAATCCTTGATCGCTCTTTTAGTGGTCGAGTAACTGACTCTGGTACACACAGGAACGTGCCTTAACACAAGTCAAGTTTAACAAAGATGGAGATCTGCTCTTCTCCGTCTCGAAAGATCACGTTATCTGCGTTTGGTTCTCGCAGGTACCACTCACCACCTACCTCTTGTCGATATAAACCTTTAATATCACCGATTCACATCGCTGACGGTGCTCGTAGAATGGCGAAAGACTAGGAACCTACCAAGGCCATCAGGGTGCCGTCTGGACCATCGACCCCAACCCATCCACGACCATCCTCGCTAGCGGAGCTGCTGATAACACCATCAGATTATGGGACATCAAAACCGGAAAGCTGATAAAGACCTGGGACTTCCCTACCGCCGTCAAGAGAGTCGAATTCACCGAGGATGGAGACTACCTCCTGGGCACCACGGAGCAGAGAATGGGATTCCTCGGAACCATCGTTGTGTTCCCGATAAACCAGGATGTTGAGGGCGAACAGGTCAACGAGCCGTCTTTGAAGATTACGTGCGAGAAGAGCAAGGCTACGGTTGCGGCGTGGAGTTATCTCAACAAATACATCATCGCCGGTCACGAGGATGGAACAGTATCGCAGTACGATGCAAAGACCGGCGAACAGCTTCTCAACGTCCCTGTTCACGAAAGGGGCACCCTGATCACCGACATTCAAATGTCCAAGGATAGGACTTACTTTATCACATCATCCAAAGATAAAACTGCCAAAATCCTAGACGTGGAAACCCTCAAGGTCCTAAAACAATTCTCAACGGATACACCTCTCAATTCGGCAGCAATCACACCCAAGAAAGATTTTGTTATCCTAGGAGGTGGGCAGGAAGCCAGAGATGTCACAACCACCGCAGCTAGGCAGGGAAAGTTCGAGGCTAGGTTTTATCACAAGATTTTCGAGGATGAGATTGGTAGAGTAAGAGGACACTTCGGACCTTTGAATACGGTCGCCGTGCACCCGGCTGGTATTGCTTACGCTTCGGGTAAGAGCCTATTTTTTCCTTCCTTCTTTTCCCTCTGTCGGAATTTCTTTTTCGACAGACTAAATGCCGATTACGATGTCCAATCCCGGCAACCAAGTCACTTCACCCCAAAGAATAAACGAGGCTAACAAGACTGAAATAGGCGGTGAGGATGGCTATGTCAGGCTGCATCACTTCGATAAAGGCTACTTTGATTTTATGTACGAGGTTGAGAGAACGGGGGCGCGGCATTAGAGGAATAAAGGAACAAAAAGTAGCCTTTTAACTTTTCTGTTTTATTCAGTTTCGTGATACACTTTTGTTCCTGTTCATTTTTATCATATTTCTTGATATAGTCGTACTAGTACAATCATCTTTCCTTTGGGTCTGGATCAAAGAAAAGTTGCACTTTTGTTAAGTTCCTTCAGAGTCTAGGGCATTAGGGCAAATATATATTTTCTTCTTCTTCCTTTTCATCGAAAGGTTTCATCTGCCGGTTTTTCTTGAAGACCATGTCTACATGAGTCCTTCTGTTTTCCCCCAGCTCTCTATGCAATGGGTTTTCTATTGTATAGCCCTCTTCATAGAAGCATTTACTTGCGTTACTGTTAAAGGTCCTTAGACTCGGACACGGGGTTCATGTTTGGGGATGTGTAGATGTACATTGTATTTGCTCAAAAATAACTAGTGTTTGTGATTTGTCAACGGAACAACTTGGTTATGTAAAGCTTTCGAATTTTCGTCCTAGTGAGTTATACGGCCGTCAAGCAATGCACGTCAGCTGGGACAGAGTCGCCGAGGTCAGAAATTAGACCACATCGCATTCCAACATCTACACTTCACCGAGTACATATACATTTCCAACGAAATCTTACTCTAGAGAGAGATATTTGATATAAAAATATAACTTTCGTCTTCAATTCTTCCTTTTGATCAGGCGAGAATAAATATAAAAAAAGGACCAAAAGTCCAAAGACCTTTTGTCATCATCATAATCGGTGATGATGACGGAGTGAGGTCTTAAGGGTATAGAATAGATACACATAAGAATGGGATAGGGGATATTGAAAAAAGGGAATGAAAAGAAAGGAAAAAATTAAAACGCCCGAATGCTAAAGGGAAAAGAATCAAAAGACAAAGAAACAAAGTTGTTGATATTGATACAAAGGAGACGAGAAATACTTTGCTGAGGATAGCGATTTGATTTTCGCCGACATTGAAGGAAACGAAACGATAATCCCACATGAGCCGAAAGAACGATACCTGTACCTAAAATTGCTGATATAATAAAAAAGGGAAACGAGTGATCGAGGTTAACGAAAGACGAGAATTTGGAATAAAAAAAGGTTGAATGAATAACTCCCAGTTTAGAATTTAACACCTTTCGATGAAAAAGAGAAAAGAAGCATCCCTGCCATAGAAAAAAAATAGTAATATAAGGAAATATATATTTTTTGGTATGTTTTTATATGTTTTGTGATTTGAAATATTGTGCGTCTATGGCTTGTCGACTCTGTTCTCATCGCCGAATGGACTCTTCGCTCTGCCAAGGGATGGGCTGTCACCAGCTTCGCTACCAACTTCGGAGATGGGTCGGAAGCTCATTCTGATGTCTCCCTCCATATGTCTAGCCGGAGATGTCCTCCCTGCGGTATGACCAGTACGCAAAGGACCAAGGGTATCATTATCTATCGATGCCCTATCAGAAAATGGGGAATGGATATCTTCCACTGATCTGCCGGTTGCGGTAGAATGTCTGTTTGATTTCTCTTCTGGGACGGTAGTCATTGACATCTTGTTCAGGAACGTGGAGCCAACAGAGAATGCAGGGGATGTTGGTGGCCTCTCGGAGCGGGTGGGAGAAAGGAGGCCGTTGGATTTTGGAGCAGGGAATCTAGAGATATCAATGGATGGAACAGGTGGCGTGTCCGATGCATCGGTGCGGGGAGAAGACGCGCCGCTGCTAGGGGCGGGAGAGTTCTTCACGGTGACGACAGCAGCCTTGGCACGAACGACTGTTGCGGTAGCAGCGAGTGGTGAGACGATAGCATTGCTGCGATAGATTGTTGTCGCAACGGATGCACGTGGATCGGCACCAACGGTAAGACCGGAATGAGTGGACCAAACAGATTGTCGGGCAATATCATCGGCGGAGAAGTAGTGGTCACCAGAGGCTTGGGATGTACGTTGACCAGGGATAGATGGAACAGGAGGCACACCAAGGTAACCTGGCGAGCTTGGATTGGACCGGTTGGTGACACCAGGAATGTAGGCGATTTGGATGACGTTGGAGGCCCTCGTTAAGACAGTTGAAGCGATAGAGCCAACGGAATGTGTCGAGGCCCTTGCATCTCTGTATCCACCGTCGGGTTTGTTCTCCTTCTCGACCGCCCACGCTGCAACGCTGGCCTCGTAAGCAGCCTTCTGCTTCTTCTTATTCCTTCGGAAGACCAGAAATGCAATCAAGCAGATGACAACTAGAGCACCAACGACGCCTCCAACAATTGCACCGACCGGGGCACCTCCTCCACTCTTGTTGGCAGTGTTGCTACCGCTGTTGGAGGTTTTGGTTGTCAATCTCTGGCATTCGACCTTTGCACATGAATCGCAGGATTGAACCTGAAGGACACATGTTAAGCCTTCATCACAGACGTGCGTTTTGCAACTTGGCACAGTATTAGGGCATTCAACGCATTTGGCTTGTCTCTTGAAAATCCGAGCCACTAAAGAAAAATATTGTTAGTGTTGAGTGACATGGGAACGATAGTGATTGAAAGGAGAGGCTGTGCTTACGCTCGTCTAGGGCCGAGAGGTGAGCCATATTTGTAGAATTGTATCAATCGACCAAACTATCGCCTCCGTTAACGATCTCGATGTCCTCCCCCTGCAAGACTTCACTCCGAATAGCTATTCAATATGACCAGAGTGATCTGTAGCCTTTCCCAGTGCCGGAGCAAAGAAGGGATATTGTTGCTGGCACGAATTGAGCAGTGTTGGATAGGTTTTGTTGGAAGTGAGAGTCCGGGTCGTTAAAGAAACAGGTCGTAACTATCGTCGGATCATACACACACACCAAAAAAGATCGAAACGAAGTCGTGAAATTGAACGATTCCTTGAAGCCGGCAAGATTCGACAATGTTTATCGTGATAGCGGTCGGACAGCAATAAAAACGAAAGAATATAGTTTCCCAAGTGAATCGTGAACAATTATTTCGAAGGGGGGAAGAAGGCGTTGGGCCGTGTTGTGCGTGGGAAAGGAGTCCGAAAAAAAAAAAAGTGTTGTGGGCGTTCAGAGATGAGCCTTTCAAACAGGACAGACCAATGCAAAACCGCTATTCCCCTTTTTTCTCAGTCTATCGCTCCTAACGAACTGGATTTCTGCTGCCTTGCGACGCTGGTAGTCTGAAGGGAGTCGAAGAAGGTGATAATGTTCAAACGAGTGTCGGTAGGGTCGGAAGTAAAATAGATTCGCAAGAAAACAAAAATTTCAAAGGAAAAGAAGACTCTTCGCTTTTGGACAAGAGGTCTTTCAATTCGGAACTGGTTCGAAAGAAACTCTCGAAAAAAGACGGGAAGAGAGGGAAGAGGCAAAAAAGGGCAGGGTGGAAGTTTTTTTTGATAATAAGGGAAATGATGCTCTCCGCCCACCAGAACAGACCAGACAAGACCCAACGCCCACTCGGCCAGGAACACGCTAACGCTCACTTTTTATGGAGAGGGGATGCAGCCAGGAACAAAGGCACGGCAGGTGGGAAGGGGAAAGAAAGGGAAAAAAAGAAAGGAAAGGAAAAAGAAGCTAAGGGTAACTTTGTTAGTTCGGCGGGAAGGGGCTGACGACTTGTGCTGATTGGCTTGCGGGGCCCATGCCAATGCAAAATTAATACCAACAGTAATATGGATGAATCGCTCTCGCAAAGAAGGAATTATGGTGGGGAGATAATCTAAAAAAAATGGGCAAGCCCTTGTTTGCTCCTGTTATGCTTGATGCCACTGGTAAAAAATAATAAAATCAGACGATATCATATTTTATTTTATTTTTTATTTTCCTCGTGATAGGCTAAAGATGAGGAATTAGGAAGGAGGTTATTTCCTCATTGATTCTCTTCTGTTCTAAGTTTATCGTGTGTGTATACATATTTACCATCAGTATAATTATAGCCGGGTGAGTAAGCATGGAAGAGAACAGACGTCGACGCCAAACATCTCATCTTGTAACGGGCAGTGATGCAGAGGTCAACGTTGGACATCCTGCAATCACCCGGCAGGTCAGGCCAATCCGTGTTTGTGTGCACTATTATGTATTGCACAGCACAGTACAGTACAGTACAGTACATGGACGGTTGTGTTGCCCAGGTGTTTCAACGCCAACCGAAAAAGAACTCAAGGCTCCTCATTTCTCTCCTTCTTACAAAGAAATAGAGAGATTGCCTTTTTCCCCAAAAAACTAAATGACTTTTTACGCAAAAGTAGAATATTCTCAGGCGCCAACTTGCTATGCATGCATGTGGTACGACGACGGGGTTTTCAGAAGGAAAAAAATTAAATATTAAAATTCAATCTATCGACAAGACGTGGAATCCTAGCCAGCCGCCGTATTTTGCATGCAACGGCAAGGGGATTTGCCCCCCCCAGAAACCTCACAAAAAGAATGGGAAGAGTTACGAATACATAACCCCCATGAACTCCACCCTTCTCCAAACCCCCCTGCCTCAAGGGAAATACCGTCCTGCAGGAACACAAGAGTTGCACAAAACGGGAACTCGAAAATGCCGAAGGCACAAACTTTAATATACCCTATTTTCCCTCTTTTTCAAGGGGGATACCTTAACAATCTGAGGCGAAAAGCCTCGCTTGCGCAATGAGTTTCTGTAAATGGTCGTAGGCAAGAAATGTGGTGATGTGATTCTGCTATAATTATGGCGGACTATTTTCAAAAAGGATGGAAATAACCCTTTTAAAGGGAATTTCCTAGAATGGTATCCGGATAATGGGGTGCCTCTATATTCGGTTTCCCTTCGTTTTTAACATTGTTTTTCTTGTTTTTATTCATTCCAACATGTCAATTGTTGCTTGCATGCTCTCCACATACCAAGATAGCCGGGGCTGGAAAAAAAGATGTTATCGTGAACTCAAACGGCTGAGGTGCAGGTCTAATCATGCATGTTGGCGTTGAGATGGTCAGCATCAGCCGGGGTCTCTCAAGTATCTCTGATAAATTTCCAATAAACGCCTGCATCACGAGCGATATCAATTCCGAGAGACAAGATTCTTGCTATCCGAACCGGAATGCGGCTGGGGATAAGCTATAAGCAAGGCGTGACTGATGCTGACTTGGGTACATTCTCGTGTACTTATCCCCAACTAACAGTGACATTCTTCCCACCGATATTGGCTGATATTTTTTATCTCTTTCATTGCATTCTCTATCCACTATTAAAACATGTTGGGACATGCTTACAGCCCCAACATCAACATATTATTGTTGCAAAGTGTTTTTCGAGAATCCTAGACATCCCAATATTTCCGGGTTATAAAGATCTCTATCACCGAGAAACGCTGGAACCGAAACATGGTATAGATATGACAGGTGTTAAGAATTGTTACAGATTTATCGATGATCCGAATAGATTTTTTTCTCTCCAGCTGCAGGATTCGATTCTAATCGATAGCGGTTTAAGATCAATGGTGGGCAGTTATCTTTCTCCGGCATCGCTGAAACGCGACAGGATACCGCTAAAGTCCTTGCGGGTACTTGATGCTGCTGTATACGTACCCAACACCCTTTGCCGCTGAAACCTCAGGATATGCACGCAAGCTTGGAGTTGGATTTGAGTTTAGCAGATTGGCTAGACGCCATACGGATTTATGCCTTTGAGCAGGAGAGCAACAAATTTTCTTTCCCTTCGAATTAAGACGGCGCCGGTGGTAGCACAGGGGCGAAAAAGTCTTTGACCTGCGGTCAACCGTGAAACCTTTTTTATTCCCTCTTTTCTCTTTTTGCTCCCCTCCTGCACGGTCCAGCAGTTCTAGTCGAATGATCTAAACTTTATAGCTGGAGAAGGTTCTTCTTCAGTCCATTCGTTGTATATTTCTGCTTGAGCAGTTTGAGCTTGTTTTGTCTGCCATTCTCCAGTTTGGGCGAAGATAGAAAAATGTGTTGGTGTGGCTGTGCCATTCCAGGTGCCACTCCAGGCACTCGCCAGACATCAACCGATGAGTTGCCTGGCCACACAAAGGATGCGACAATTATAATCCTACTTTTGGCCTCGTAAAGGTAACCAACAAGGCAGGTTGATCAAGCCTTTTAAAGTAACATCCCAAAGAAGTCTTCCGTCCTGTAAAAACTATTTGGCATGGGCTGACCATCTAGTGATATGCACCTACGTTCCATCGCCAATGATCAAAAGTTGATTACAAGCGAAGGAGATCAAGAAAGCAAGGAGGGAAAGGCGAGCTAGTGCAGCCGGGGCAAAGTATTTTTAGTAGTTTTTTTTTTTTCGTGTGGCAAGGTTGACAGCGACCCCTGCCCCTCATTGGTTGAAATGAAGGTCACATCACTCTCCGTTCCGTGGCTGAGGTACCTCTAAAAAACGGTCGAAATGGTTAAATTTTCAAAGACATGAGAAGGAAAAAAAGACAATCTAGGAAGAGAGAGAAGAAAAAAAATATTGATTCGACGGATCAAGAGTGTAGATGCGCAAGATTTCACGAGGCGGCTCCAACATTTGCGCAAGGGGATAACGTTACTGCAAGCAGTAAAACCACGGACCTCCCCCTAAGGGCAAATCTTGCAGAATAGGAGAACCTTTCGGAGAGTGCCAACAGTTGAGTATGTTTCAAGCTTGTTTGACAGGTACAAGGTATCCGGCCAATGATGCGGAGATCTCTTTCTCATGAAAATCTTACACCAAGAAGACGTAGTTTAGGCTTTAACCCGCAGAAGACAAAATTCGTAAGTTGCTCCTCGGTATTTCGCGATTAAACTTCTCCTTCCGTATTTCTCATTCTGGGGGTTATTTTGAATGAGATCTCGGAGTGTTTTTTTTTTTTGTCAAGTGGTCTCATCTTACATTTGTTCATATGGATGTGTGGGAAAGTGGAGCTCATATTGGCATCTCATTAAGAAGAAGAGACATGGCCTGGGTACGTAGGGCTGCGTTAGTGCTAAGCCTTTCTTTACGGCTGAGGTGCATCACCGCATTAGCATAACTGGATTAACTGAAATACTCCAAAAAGCACCAAACGAGATAACTTTTGAGATTCACTACCGAATGCCACAATGGTGCGTAAATCTGATGACGGCCGAAGACGGTGAAGGCCGTGAGATTGTTACCGCCGCCGCTTGGGATATATATCCAGCTGCATGGCGAAGAGATACCAAGGCCTTTGCCGATGCAAGCTAAGGGAGGACCGATGTCAGGTCATCACCAGCTCGACGGTCATATGTAGATTCAAGTCAGCCCCGAACCTGAATTCCCTAACACTTCTAGAAGACCCCCAGGTTATATGTAAGTAGTTTAGTAAGAATAAGTGCAGGAAGCATGGTCGAAAAGAGAGATGGCCATGTGCTGAAAAGGGAGGGTGTGGTGGGCACCGAACAGCCGTTTTGTTATTCCTGTGGTTCAGCAAGAAAAAAAAGGGCAGGGTTGCAGTAGCTAGATTTGCATAGCTTGGACTGCAGCCCCCTGATGTAGTAAAAATAGTTTTGCCCAGTGCCTTTCAAGATAAGTGGTACGCAGCTGTCGTCAGAGTACAAAGTCCAAAGGGGAAGAGAGAGACTCCAAGAACCACTGTGTGTATGTGTGTGTGTGTGTGTGTGTGTGCTTGAATGTCTTTTGCATGCAACCCCTTCCGGACCCTTTTTTTCCTGTCTCTCTTAATAGCTTGTGGCCCCCCGACTTTTGTTCTCCTGAAGCTCGTTTCAACGATCCTTTTTTAATATTTACCTCCTCGCCCTCGCAGGTAGATACCTTTCTAAACTTAATTTCTTTCACTTTTGTCCCCTTCACTGCATCTCTGTTTGCTTTGTTGCGGGTTCTATATATTCTCTGCGGCATCACCGTCGGTCATCTTTGTCGCTCTCATTTCTTTCCCTTTTCGCCGCTTTTTGCCCAGTAACGAGGTTGCACAGCGCGGAAGAGTTGTTGCTTCTTACATCACTACGGACACCCAACCACGACGACACAAGCCCATCGATTCGAATTTGGCTGTCCACCCCGAAAGGAGAAGAAAGAGTTGTTATTTTCGTCACACAGGCTTTTTTTGTATTTTCTCATTGGTCTCCACACCTACGTCGACAGGGCACTACCATCCATAACAAACATCTCCTCCTCGAAAAAAGTACTAAAATCCTGCTCTCCTTCATTCCTTCCCCCCAGCTTCATTTAGGTATTTCCAACCTTCCTTGCTACAATAACTTCATATATCATCCAACCGCGCTCCCATCATTCCTGCTTTTTACCTCCCGACCTCGAACCCCAGAGCTTAGGGAATCTCTCTCTATAACCAGTTGCTCTCTCTCAGCCCCAACCGCTTGTTGAATTTGGTCTCCTTTTTTTTTCTAACATTGTAATTCTCAGCTAGTCGTTCGTTTTTTCCATCCTGCTGCGTAGGACGCAAAATCGGCACGAACAGCTGCAATAATCTGGTTTCTGGTCAAAGCAGAGCAAATAAAGCTGAAACGTAGCTTGTCAAACCCGTAAGCCCTTCTCTTGGTAAGTCCATGCAAAAACCCTACAATTTTCCGTTTGCCTGCGTGTGCCTCCGTGCAATCCCTTTTTAGAAGTTTTTCCTCCTTACCGCATTTTGCGTTTAGGAGGGAAGACAGGGGTGGTATTTGAAATTTTGATTTGCGGCTGGGTGCTGTGCTGGGGATAGCTAGTCCACAAAAATGCACAACTTCATGGCAAGCTACTAACACGCACCTGATATCATAATAGTAAAGAGATTCCTTTATATTTACACGCTCGACCATCGAATTATACGTTCAAGCCACGTTACTCGGTTAGAGTTGAGGCGATCTTCCAAACTCTAAAGCTTAAAAACAAGCTTAGATTACCTTCAACATGGCACAGCAAGGAGGTTATGGTGGCCCGCCTGGTGGCTACAACTACCCACCACCACAGCAAGGAGGACAGTATGGACAGCAGCCGCAACATGAAGACTATGACGAGAGAGAGGAGCAAAGGACACTCCTTAATCAGCCGGGTGGTCACCCAGAGCATCATGCTGCACCCTACGACGAAAATAATCCATTCAATTCTGGTGAGATTCAACACGGAACTTTGACAGAAACCTACGTTCCAAACGCGAGACCGACAACGCAATACAGCGACATCCAGCAACCATACCCTGAAAATGGCCTCCGATTTGCTGGCCTCCCTACTAGGGTTGCTTCACCCTACAGTAGATCCGAAGCATCCTCCACTGAAGCATGGAGGGAGAGACAGGCCCCAACGAACATGAGAAGATATGCTACCAGAAAAATTAAGCTGGTCCAAGGTCAGGTCTTCTCGACTGACTACCCAGTCCCATCCGCTATTCACAATGCTGTCCTACCCAAGTACAAGAGCAAGGATTTGGAAGGTGGAACTGAGGAGTTCACGCATCTAAGATGTAAGAATCATCTTTTCCTCAAATTGGCCGAGTTTGATGAGATATTGACAAGTTCGCAGATACCGCCGCTACTTGCGACCCTGATGATTTCACCTTGAAGAATGGATACACATTACGTCCAGCAATGTACAACAGATCTACTGAATTACTCATTGCCATTACGTACTACAACGAGGACAAGGTTCTCACCGCTAGAACGTTGCACGGCATTATGCAGAATATCAGAGAAATCGTCAATCTCAAGAAATCAGATTTCTGGAACAGAGATGGACCGGCATGGCAGAAAATCGTGGTTTGTTTGATTTTCGACGGTATTGATCCTTGTGACAAGGATACTCTCGATGTTTTGGCCACCATTGGTATTTTCCAGGATGGTATCATGAAACGTAAAATCGACAACAAGGAGACCGTTGCTCATATCTTCGAGTACACCACTCAGTTGTCTGTCACCTCTTCGCAGATGCTTGTTAGACCAAAGGAAGAAGATCCTCAGTGCCTTCCACCGGTTCAAATGATGTTCTGCTTGAAACAAAAGAACTCCAAGAAGATCAATTCCCACAGATGGCTGTTCAATGCCTTTGGAAAGATCTTGAATCCTGAGGTGTGCGTTCTCTTGGACGCTGGTACCAAGCCAGGCCCCAAGTCAATCTTGTACCTGTGGGAAGCCTTCTACAATGACAAGAACCTTGGAGGTGCTTGCGGTGAAATCCACGCAATGTTGGGACGAGGCCTCAAGAACTTGATCAACCCCCTTGTTGCTGCTCAGAATTTCGAGTACAAGATTTCCAATATTTTGGACAAGCCGTTGGAATCCTCCTTCGGTTATGTGTCTGTGCTTCCTGGTGCCTTCTCTGCTTACAGGTTCCGCGCTATTCTTGGCCGGCCTTTGGAGCAGTACTTCCATGGTGACCATACTCTCTCGAAACGCCTCGGTCCAAAGGGTATTGAAGGAATGGGTATCTTCAAGAAGAACATGTTCTTGGCCGAGGATCGTATTCTCTGTTTCGAGTTGGTAGCCAAGGCGAACGAGAAGTGGCACTTGACTTATGTCAAGTTGTCCAAGGCGGAGACTGACGTTCCCGATGGAACTGCGGAATTCATTGGCCAAAGAAGACGTTGGCTCAACGGTTCGTTCGCTGCCGGTGTTTACTCTTTGGTCCACTTTGGTCGTCTTTACAAGTCAAACCACAATATTCTCCGCATGTTCTTCTTCCACCTTCAGCTTCTCTACAATATCTTCACCTTGATTCTTTCTTGGTTCGGTCTTGCAAACTTCTGGCTCACTACTTTCGTTATTATGACCTTGACTGGCGTTCCCGAGAGTGGCAACCCATGGCCATTTGGAAAAGCGACACCGATCATCAACAACATTCTCCAGTACATTTATCTTGGTCTCGTCATGGTTCAATTCGTTCTGGCTCTAGGCAACCGTCCCAAGGGCTCAAAACACACCTATATTGCCTCATTCGTATTCTTCGGTATCATCCAGCTCTACATCATTATCCTTTCCGTTTACCTCGTGGTTAGAGCCTTCCAGACATTCCAGCTCGATACCAGCAGTGCTGCCGATTTCTTCAGAAACTTTTTCGAGGGGACCAGTGGTGTCATTTTGGTGGCTCTTGCTGCAACTTTTGGTCTCTATGTTGTCTCCTCGCTCCTGTACCTCGACCCATGGCATTTGCTCCACTCGTTCCCACAGTACCTGCTCATTGCCTCTTCATACGTTAACATCCTCAACGTCTATGCTTTCTGTAACTGGCACGATGTTTCCTGGGGTACCAAGGGAGCCGATAAGGCTGATGTTCTGCCATCCGCCCAATCCAAGACAACAGATGGCGGAAAGGCTCAGGTCATCGATGAACCAGACAAGCCACAAGCTGATATCGATTCCGCTTTTGAGGCTACCGTGAAGCGGGCTTTGACACCATACAAGGCGGTTGAGACCAAGGAGAAGAAAACCCTTGACGACTCCTACAAGAGCTTCCGTACCAGACTCATCTTGTTCTGGATGATTTCCAATGCAATCTTGGTTCTTGCCGTAACCGATAATTCCTTCGATCAATTCGGTATTTCCACTGGTGCCACCGGAAGGACCAACGCTTATTTCAGATTCTTGCTCTGGTCCAATGCAGTAGTTGCATTGATCAGATTCCTAGGATGCTGTTTCGTAAGTTGCCGCTTCAAAGAATTCTTACAGTTGAGGATTGCAACCGCTAACTTTATATCTATAGTTCCTTTCTCGCGCTTCCATCCAATTCATCGTTGCTCGTCGCTAGGCGGCGAATTTGCATCCGTTTTTGTTGTAATGACTTGCAAAAAGTGTTTGCTTGTTATCGGGGCATCGGGCGCGTTTTATACCAGGGTATGGTCTAGCTCGTTCGATTTAGAGGTCTTGAAATGATGTGATGACGGGAAATAAACTTCAAAAAAGGGTTAAAAAAGATACTTATAAAAGCTTGTACAGAAGGGGTTTCAACACTGTGTTCTTTTTTTTTGGCATTGCTGGTTGCCGAGTTTGAATTGTTACGATTCTTACTTTCTCGTTATTTTCTTTTTCGAGTGTATACTTTTCTTTCTTGCTTGGACCGGCGTTTTATTCCCTTTCTTTTTTTCTTCAATATCTTTTGATTGCGAAGTTTCGATTATATGTTTGCATTGCTTGGCTTTTTTTCTTCATGATCATTGTCATAATTTCTACCATGTGGGCTTTTTATATATCTCCCTATCACTGCAACTAGTATAAGGAATACCAATGGTAATACTTAAAACATTCTGATACGAGAATTGCAAAGTTGGTCAAGTCGTTGTGAAGTAGAAGAATTCAAGAGCAACGTTATAACAAGGGTGTAGTCGCGGGCATCCTAACTTGTAACTACCTGTAAGATACCGCGTTGACATTACATGGTATGTAACGAGAAATGGTAGACTCTTCGGAGGGTTGCGTTCACCAGACACTACTATATACTATAGACCCTTGAGCTTTCGTGCAACCTTTGAAAAGGTTAAATGCTATTCAACATGCGCGATTGGGGAGCACGGATGCGCGCATAGTCGTCTTAGCTTCGAGGATTGAGAAGTGAGTTGCAAGCGGATACCCGGTTTACACACCTCGGGAGGAAAAGGTAATATCAAACACCGAGATTAAGTATTCTGGAGGTTATAATCCTTCCCGGCTAAAGTTTTTCCTTTTTTTATTTTCTCTTCCCTTCCGAGTTGGCGAGGTTTGGGGAAGGTATAGAGGTCTCGGGGACGCTGGTATATCAGATGGTGAATTATTACGTCCCACTTTATTAGGGGAGCAATAATACAGTAGTATAAAGCTATATGATGACGAGATGCGTTCTTATGCGAGACCGGAGTCGATCTAGCGATTTCATTTCCCGGTACCGAGTTTACTTTTTTTTTCTACTCTTAATAAGCAGTTGATGAGCTTAGTCTAATTTCTGATAATTGGAGGAAATTTATCCGTATAATTTGATATTTTTTTCATTTCAAGTCTTGCATGTATTTCTAATGAGAAAGTGCAACATACACTCGAAAAGAAAGGTGTTGCATAAAATGGTTTGATTTTCATATTTGCCTAAACGGGAGAAGGGGGAAGAAGAAGAAAAAAAAAAAAAAAAAAAAAAAAAAAAAAAAAAAAAAAAAAAAAAAAAAAAAAAAAAAAAAAAAAAAAAAAAAAAAAAAAAAAAAAAAAAAAAAAAAAAAAAAAAAAAAAAAAAAAAAAAAAAAAAAAAAAAAAAAAAAAAAAAAAAAAAAAAAAAAAAAAAAAAAAAAAAAAAAAAAAAAAAAAAAAAAAAAAAAAAAAAAAAAAAAAAAAAAAAAAAAAAAAAAAAAAAAAAAAAAAAAAAAAAAAAAAAAAAAAAAAAAAAAAAAAAAAAAAAAAAAAAAAAAAAAAAAAAAAAAAAAAAAAAAAAAAAAAAAAAAAAAAAAAAAAAAAAAAAAAAAAAAAAAAAAAAAAAAAAAAAAAAAAAAAAAAAAAAAAAAAAAAAAAAAAAAAAAAAAAAAAAAAAAAAAAAAAAAAAAAAAAAAAAAAAAAAAAAAAAAAAAAAAAAAAAAAAAAAAAAAAAAAAAAAAAAAAAAAAAAAAAAAAAAAAAAAAAAAAAAAAAAAAAAAAAAAAAAAAAAAAAAAAAAAAAAAAAAAAAAAAAAAAAAAAAAAAAAAAAAAAAAGGCGAAACGGGGAGTTCGGATGACGTATCCTCTGCGCTCACCTCCTGACGGCTACTATTGGGTTTTCTTCATTTCAGACGATCAGCCCGGAATAGGTTATCTGTAGGGTATTACATTTGATTATCCGGGAAAGAAAATGAAAGAACCTCGGTAACCGCTTTACGTGATTGGGGAAGCCTATAAGATACTTACTTACTTACTGAGTATCGATATATAAAAGATCTGGAAACGGTATGTTGGGGGGGTATGTGGTTTCGGGGCTTTGCGCCTCTTAAAACGGTACATTCTCTTGTTAAAAAAGAAATATACTATAATATCAGGAAGGCGACAAAGGGGGAAGACAAGAAGAATGGATTCCTAAGCGTGTGAGGAGAAACGAAGGTTTTCTTCGATCAGGCCTAATTTTTGGCTGGGCTGCTGCTTATGTTTGTAACCCCCCGGCCAATCACTTGGTGCGATACAGAAAAGGAAAGGCCCACCATTATCCGATGCCCGGCTCTGGGATTGGATGAACGAGAAGGATTGGGAAATATTTCATCATCGGCCTGGGGGGTGATTATCTGAGTTTTTTTTTTTTGTGGTTTGGGTGCAGGTGCGTGTGTGTGTCTGAGTTTCTTTGGGTGAGTGCGACATGGGGTGTCAGAAGGAGTGAAGAAGAAGAAAAATTCAGCAGCAGCAGGTGTTGGTTGGTTGCATCAGTAGATACGCCCGAGCTGGCTCTTTTGCTGTCTCTTTTGATTCTCCGTTTCTTTCGTACTAACATGCTAAGTCGCTCTATTCTTCTCTGCTGTTAGACAGTCTCTGAACGAGTTGGTTCTGGTGTATTTCCCCGCTCTGTAGTTTCCTGTGCCGGAAGATCCAGTTCGGAGTATTTTCCGCTGTTTCTTTTCGACAGAACAGAATCTGGAGAAGCTAGAAGGAAGAACACTGCAAAGGCGACTAGGGCCAGGGGAGCGCGTTTGAGAATTTACCAGGTGTCAAAGAGTACGATGGGATGAATGACAAAACTTCTTCGAATGTACCTTTCTTCCCCTACTGTTCGAGGCTCTTCGTGATAGAACCTAATCAGTGGTCCCCACTCGCGAGTTTAGCGGGCTGGGATCTTTTGCTTCTACTCCCATGCATGATCATGCAATTTCAAAGGTTCCCCGGTCCGTGGGCATCTCTATCAAGAGAAAGGAGCCAAAAACACCAAATACTCGCTAGGGGGCGAATGTACTTTTATTGCAGACATTGAGGATATATTCGGGTCATTGAGACAGGTGGATGTAGACATTTTTGGGAGCTGCTAAATGCAAGATAGCTGCAGCTTGGAATAGGAACGAACCGTTTTTTTTTATTACTTTTTCCTGTCCATTCAAGAGTGGATCACACTGGTATTTCCTTTTTCCAAGTTTTTTTCCTGGGAGGAGCTGGGGGTTCACAAGAGACAAGAGGGAAAAATCATGGAATGAGGAGCCCTGTCTGTGGGTAAAGAAAACAAAAAAAGAAGCATGGCTGCTGCTGCATGAGGAACCTACCTGTGTTCCTCCCTTGAAATTCGTTTTGCCTATGACGTTAGCCCCTATTTTTCTTCTTTTGCTGTCTTCGCGCAAAACGTTTCTTATGTGTGTGACTGATATCGCACGACGGAAAAAAGAACATGATTCGATGTCCCTCTTTCTTTTTTCGTCAAGATAATGAGTGAGATCTTCAAGCAGAGAAAAAAAACCTAGCGAGAGAAGTAGGCGAATTTGAATCCATTTTACGGCCGGTTCGATCAAAAAAATTGGAGGGGAACAAAGGGGATAACGGTCAGTCCCCGTGAAGATTTTGATAGTTACCGATTATTGGACCGTTATTTTTCATCGTCCGAGGTGGTGTGTGTGTGGCTTTTGGCGTTGATTCCCCATGGTCGCCTTCGGCCCACATTCGAAGGTCCACCCAGTCGCCCCAAATACCAATATCCATTAACTGTTGCCAAATACTCGGCCGTAAACTTCGGAGCTGGGTCTTTTTTTCTTCTTCTTCCTCTTGTCAATAGAAGGTGGTGCAGAAAAGAACATGGGAATTTTTAAATTGCTCGAGTAAGCGGGATGGGGCTAGCAATGTTGTTTTTCCGCCTGTGTGCGAAATCGCATCTTTTGTAGTCAGTCAGAGTAGAAGGGGAATTAATGTAGGTCCGGTGAAAAAGGAAAAAAAAAAAAAGTGACCACCGCTGCTGTGAAGCTGATCCTGTCCTGCCATGTCGTGCCCACACCAGCCAGCCAGCCGGTTTTACCAAGCCCAAATTTCCAATGGCCTAATTGCTGTACGGTAGTAAGTATGTCTAATGTATGTGTGAGTGTGCGCGAAAAGGTAAAATCGCCCTTTTAAACCTTTTTATGTTCCCTCGTTAATTATTTTTTTTTTAATTCCCCCTTCCCTTCGCGACGTCATCAATCATCATCATTCCACTTCCCGACAGCAAAAAACAAAATCAAGCAACATCAACACGCATATTTCGGCCATACTACACACTGTTATTCCCGTTGGCGACTCCGATAGCTTCTTGTATCTGTGCTCACATTATACCGGTGAGATACAAAAGAGTATTAGAGAAGCATCAGCCATTCTGTGGGAAAGCTTGTTTGCGCCTCTTTTTTTCTCTTTAACTCCTTGATCATATCGTTCACCGCAATCGATCGCCTTTCTGGTTTCTGCTCGATCCGCTGCGATCGGATAATCGTATCCCCTTCGTCGAATAGAATAGAACATCGTCAACGGGTACGTTCCTTTTTTGTTTCTTTCTGCATATGGTTGCTCTTCTAGTCCGTGCATTACGCCGGCAAGGTATGATATCAAAAGAAATTTCATCTTTTGTCATTTTGAATTTTTCCTGCTGAGTCTTCCTGTTGCTTGTCTCTCTCGCGTGTGTTATTTTTTTTTCTTCCACGCAACATGGTGCCTCAACACATTATTCTCTCTCACTCTCGGTGACCCTCCACTATCAACTGATAGCAGTGGGATATCAAAAGGAGATATCGTCCTCTGGGATTGCACTGAGGGGTTGTCGCAATCGAAACCCCTTATGCATATATATTCCTACATTGCCATCTTGAAAGCTCTTCTCTTGGTTTTCTAGACTTTCACTTTCCCATCCCCACTATCTGCTGGATTCTATTCCTGGCGACATCAGAAGAAACGAAAAAAAGGCACCGCAGGAAAGGGCGTCGATCATTCCCCTATCCTCTGCTTTTCCACCGGACAGCACCGTTCGCATAATCTCAGCTCTGATTTGTAAGAGCCAACTGCTAGCCCTCTTGCCCCTTCGCCCATACAATTCTCTCTTTCTCCCTTGTCCCCCTCCTGGGGCTGCAATACCTTCGATTGCTATACCAGGTCTCGATCTCTCAGGCTGGCTGTTGCCACTGACTGAGCGGCTGTCCTCGAGTCCAGAAGGTAATTGATTTGCCCCCGGGACCCTCGCACCTGCCTCCGGTTGAAGCCATCGAACGGCCTCGTTTCCTCCAGTGGTTTTTTGTGGATTCATTTTCTTTTTTCTGGTTCTCTTATCAGATTTTTATGCCGCGATTTTGTATTTGGGGCTCTGGGGATCTAGAGTTCCACACCCCAGCAAACAAACCTCTGCTGGCGTGCCCTGCTGTGCGAATGTGCAAATGGTGCGGACGTTCCAGCTTGTCGTATTTGTTGCGTTGGGTGCGTGTGGTCTGAGGATTGGCGGCTTAAGCGGCCCATGCCATGCCCTGTCCTGCCCACCCACCTACAGCCCATCATCCACCTCCACCGGCATGCACCCACTGGCACCTAATGCATTTCCGCACTAGCTGGCGGGCAGAGCAGACCGACAGAAAGGAACTGGCACTCGTTCTTAGTTCCGAACGTCGCCTTTGGAGAAGAAAAGAGCACTATCTATGAATATTTTCTTTTCAGGGGTGGGAGGATTAATAATATTATAGTAGAGCCACCAGGATCTTGCCCACCTCTCTTTCGATCTGCTTGATCGCTAGCCTTCAGATTTTCGGGTGAAAGTTTCCTTCCATGCTCTTTCCTCTTCCTAGTGATAATTAAGTATTATTGCTATTTATTTTACTCTAATGGTGTGTGGTGGTGCGTGCTACTTGGGTCACCTCCCTCTTATTCTTTTTTGCCCATTCGCATGTCGCTAGGTTTCTTTTTAAATTTGGGGTTGGGGCCTTACAGATGATTTCGTCATATTTCTCTTTCTCCCTCTTCCCTCTGCGTTCACTTTGCATCATCATTCCCTTCCTCCCCCTCAAAAGTTAATCCCCCAATCCCGTACATACATACGTACCCAAACCGAACAACCACAGCAGCAATCGCAATCAACAGCAGTAGCAGCAACCAGTAACCAGCAATCGCATAGCAAAGTCACCGTACCCGTACACACTCCAATCCATCTCGCTTCCACTTTTTTTTGCTGCTACCACTTTTTCCCACCCACACCCATCCACACACGGACCCCAGAAATCCTCACGTTTAACGTTTCATTCCATTCCACAAATGTAAGGACCGAAAAGAGGCAAGGCCGACGATTTGCACTCAAGAAACTAGATGCTGGCTCTGTTTCTTAGATCGCTGCATATGCTTTGGACTTTTCCATCGGGCCACCTGCGTATTCCGCATTACTACAAGAAGTGTCAACGTTACCATTTCTCTCCGTCTTCCCCCTCTAACTAAATAGACGTTTAGAAGTACCTCTTGGTAATCTTGACGTCTTCTCTTGATTTTGTTTATCATTATTTTTGTTTCGCTTGCCCAAAGTTTTTTACATCTTGATGTGTACCCGTTTTCCCTTTTATGTCCCGATCGCATGTACCTGTTGCTTACAAACCCTCAACGATATAGTTATAGTTCCAGTCCCCGCTAGAGCACCCGCCACCCGATCCAAACTGAGTTTCCGAGCACCAACTTCCCCTCAATCGCTGCTTTCGGACTTCGAATAGTGGGTAGAACCTCGAGTTTGAAAGAACGACAGTGTTGGCCAAGAAATCGATCAATCCCTCTGTCGTCATACCCCTCGAGATCGAACTCTACCCCCCAAAACGCAGCGTTCCTTTAGACGCCAACCAACGAAATACCTGTTTACGCCCGTTGGCCTCCAAGAGCCGTCTTCGAATTTACGCTTCCGATCTAAGGCGAAATTACCGCTTTGCACATCGTCATCATCTTCCGCTTTCCAAAAAATATTTCCTATAGGGGACGATATAGGAGGAATTAGAATCTGAGCTACAACCCTACTAGTCAAGAAAACAATGTCGGCCGCAGTAGCCACCAGACAGTCCCAGGGACCTTCGAATCCCACATCTCGCATCAACTCCCCTCTGGATACCAAAAGAACCTTTGATGGTATGTATTAGCCTACCTGTTTCATCTCTCCAAACCCCCGGTTGTGTAACGTTGGGATTCTATCCTCTACGTTTAACTCGTGGTAACGGCGAGCCGAGCTTACATGGGATATGCCTGATACTAACGTATATTGCGTGTATGTAGAACCCAAGAGAGGCTCTCCAAAGGTTTCGAACCGAGACTTAGCAAAAAATTCACCAAAAACATCAGTAAAGCCGCCACCTAAAAACGCAGCTTCAAGAGCGACTGAAACAGCGGCGAATGCCTCGAGCAATGCTGCATCAACAAATACTTCTACCCTCGAAACAAGTCCACGAAAATCTCGAGATCCATCGCTACCGCCACCTCCACCTCCACCACCCGCTGCCGTTCCCGACGATTCCGGAGATTATTTTTCTCAGACACATTCCAAGTACCGGGAAGAGCCCAACCCGTTCGAAGAGTCGTTTTCTAAACCGGAGGGCCTTACACCCGGAAAGACTTTACTGCCCCCAGCTTCGCAGATCGCTTCACCAAGTACAAATTTTGGAACCACTGGTACCTTCAACTGGGGATTCAATTCTTTGCGATCGGGGCCTTTGTCCCCTGCCATGCTGACTGGACCTTCCTCCAATTCTTACGACACATCGCTGAGAACTGGGCTTACACCGAATGAATCGGGTATCAGGTCCGGCTTGACTCCTGGTGGTAGTGGTAGCATGTTCCCCGCACCGTCTCCTAACACACAGGCTTTGTTTGGGTTTGGAAGCGGGCCTACACCCGGCACTCTTGAGTTCCAAAAAACTGCTATGGCGGCTCAGGCTGTCAACCGGCAGTCAAAACCAACTGTTGCGGCACAAGCAGTTGCCGCTGCTAAACCTGAGGATAATCCCGACGCAATGGATGTAACCGGTATTGCAGTAAACAAGATGCCGCAACCCCAACAGGCACGGCATCCAGCAGATAAGTTCACCGTTGACGCTAATGCCGCTGCAAGCGGTCTTTACATGCTTGCTCAGCAAGGTCAGCATCAAGCAGAAAATCAATTCGTCGCCGCGAATATACCCCAAGCCATGGCTGCACCTCAGGTTAATGGAGCCGTACCAATGAATATTGATGCTCCTGGAAATAATTTGAAGCGAAATTCAATTGCTACAAGTAGTCATAGCCGGAATGCAAGCTCCACGACACGTGGTCAAAGTGAAGGCAGTGAAGACATGCCTGACAATGATGGGGGTGATGGGGCTATGGTGAAAGGTAAAAAGGGCAAAGCAGCCGGCAAGAAAGGTGCCATGAATGCTGGTGTCACCAAGAGTGCCGGTAATCGCCGGAAAGCGGATGAGCCCAAGGCTGGCCCGAACAAGAAGAAGGGTAAATCTGGCCCCGCATCTTCCAATGGTGATGAAGACGAGGAAATGGATGATATCGACGACATGGACGACGGGGATGATCTCAAGTCCAACTCGAACGGAGACCCCAAGAAGATGACCGACGAGGAGAAGAGAAAGAATTTCCTAGAAAGGAACAGGTATGTCCCCTTAAAAGCCACTATATGCGTCCCAAACACATCTGATCTAATTTTTTTTAATATAGAGTTGCCGCATTGAAGTGTCGCCAAAGGAAAAAGCAATGGCTTGCTAATCTCCAAGCCAAGGTAGAGTACTATGGTGCTGAGAATGATGCTCTGAACGCTCAAGTCACAAGCTTGCGGGAGGAAATTCTAACTCTCAAGACATTACTGCTCGCGCACAAGGACTGCCCAATCAGCCGGGCAACCGGTGCCCCAGCCTTGACTGGACTCGATGCCCTTGGCGCCCTTAGCCAAGGTGACTATACTCAAGTTCATCATGGGTACGCTGTCCCTCAAGTCAGCATGGCCCCACCTGGACCTAGAAGGTTCTCGTGATGAGATTCAATGTACCATGTTACGAATTTCCTTTCCCTTCCGTGCGTTTCAACCAAAAGCAACATTCGACAGCATATCTTGGAGAACTCATTGCCTTTTTTTTTTTTTTTACTTCCGTGGATTGCTTTATGGGTTTACTACACTTTAATTTGGACGTGATGACGCCTTTTATTTTAAACAAGATGTACTCATTGAATGGGTGCGCATTGCCTTTTTTTTCTTTTGAATTTTACAAAGGGAGCAAGAATGTACGATGTTATTGAGAGATGCAGAATTGGTGGAAAGTTACACACGATTTTTTAATGTCCTCTCGGCTTCTTTCTTGGATATCCTCTTGATCTTCCCTTGTACTCGCAGTGCCACATCTACTGCACTCCAACAATACCCCGCACGGCGTCTTATGTCTCTTTCGTTTATATCTTCCACGATCAATCTCTATCCATCTCTTTCCATCCCTATCACCTAACGTCTCTTGCCTGCTCCTCGACACATTGCAGTATCATCCTCTCCTCACCAGGGTGGCTACTGGATGAGAGACTCATACTCCCCCTGCTAGGTTCATCCTGGCGTATCTGTCCCTTGAAAGGCGTTTTAGAATCGGAATAGTGCAGTTTGAAATTTTCTTTGAAACCCAAAATTGATCTCTTGCTTGTCTTAATTATGTTATGGCTCGTGGGTTGATGGAGGGGTTTTCTATAGTTCGATCACTTTTTTGGCCTTTGGTGTCCTTTCGCTCTAAATCTAGCTTCCTACATTCGAATTCTGCATTGCCTGCATTGGTCCTTTTTTATTACACTGTTCTGATGGCTATTTCTCTTTACTCTTTCACTCTGTATATGTATATGATAGGACATTTTCGGCAATTACAGCTCTTCCCTGTATCTGATAAGCATAGTAGCTAGGCTTGTAGAAGCGGGTGATAGAATGTCATCAACTAGAGTACTTCGAAGTGTTGATGTGTTGGGGGATGTGCTCCAAAGAATTTTTGAACGTCAACCGCAACTCACCTCGACCGCCTACCTTGTTTCGATCTTTAATATTGTCCGCCACTCCCTCCATCGACACAGATCCACCCATACCTATACACCCTGGAGGTGACCGACCGGGGGCTCCAAGATGACCACTCCGTCTCTTCCTTCCATAAGCATGAGCATCCTCTCCTCAGCTACCCCGGTTCTTCGAAGGTCAATACTTTCCTCGCGGCCTCGAGCTTCGAGTATCATCACCCTCAACCCCGCGAGATATAAATCTACGACCCGCCGCATGACCAAAGCCCTCCGATTACACCCTCACGCTTCGTTTGTCGGTACAGCATCGACAATTCCGTCCAAATCCTCACACTCCCAACCTTCACAATCGACGCCTGCGAGTCCGTCATTCGCGCTACCTAATATTATCTATAATCCACCAGCGGCGGCTCCGACACCGCTGATAACCCCGAAATTATTCCTTCCCCAGGATGACCCGAGATACTCGGAGCCTTCAGCGTCGGCAATTCTCACGTCTGCCCCTCCAGCTGCCCCAACTGCTACTTCACCCGACGGGGCTACCAATGTTGCGGAAGGAGACCCGAAGAAACTCCCACCGGCTCTCACGCGACCTTACCAAAAAACCTACCACCTGACGGAGAAGGAAATCAAGCAGATACAAAAGCTACGAGCGTCGAATCCGGACGTTTGGTCGAGGAGAAAGCTGGCGGAGAAGTTTGGATGTTCGGAGTTTTTTGTGGGAATGGTGGCGCCGACGACGGAGGAGAGGAAGGCGCAGATGAAGGAGGAGTTGAACAAGGTGAAGGCAAAGTGGGGGAAGGTTAGGACTTTTGCGAGGGAGGAGAGAGCGAGGAGGAGGGAGCTGTGGAGTAAGGATTTATAGGGGAGTTTTGGGGTATGGTGAGGGTGGTGGGTGTGGGCACAGTCCTTTGCAATGGGTATTTACGTATCTGGGCTCTACGATCAATTGATACTACGATATGGAAGGCGAGGAGATCTAAGAGAAGGGCCAATGGCTTTAGGCGTGCCCAAGTAGAGAGTGCAGTGGTTCGTTGGAACATGTAATATGTATATATATGTCATTTCTTTAGTGTATAAAGACTAAATATCCGTTCCGGTTGCTATCGTCTTCAGTTAGCGCTGAGATATCAATTGAAAAGAATAATGAACTTCAATCGTCCATCCAGAGTGAATCGGCCTCATTTTTGATGTGTGTGACGTATCGCCCTGAGTTAGTTGATCATTCTTTCAACTTTCCACAATCTTCGTGACGGGCACGGTAGCAACGATATTGTATTTCTTCAACGAGTGACCCAATTGGCAGACCTCTCCCGTTTATCAAAGGCCCCCC
>LDUD01000015.1:8073-22137 GCA_012184295.1 Dactylella cylindrospora
CGACAAACTTGGGCAAAGAGATCAAATGCAAAGCTCAAGAGATTATGGAATCCGCGAACGACCGCCGACTACAGTACCCTAAGAGCAGAGATCGCCTTTTCGAGGCGACATACGATCATGTTCGCGACCGCGATACCTGCGACTTGTGCGACCCTGCTAGGATTGTGCAACGCGTAGAGAGGGAACATAATTATCCCGAAATACACTACGGAACCATAGCCTCAGGGAACACTGTGATGAAGGACGCTATTAAAAGGGATAGGATTGGTTCTGAATATGAGGCCTTATGTTTTGAGATGGAGGCAGCAGGCGCAATGAACATTCTCCAGTGTTTGGTGATTCGAGGGATCTGCGATTATTCAGACAGTCACAAAAATGGAGAATGGCAAGCTTACGCTGCTCTTGTCGCCGCTATATATGCTCGCAAGTTTATCTGCAATCTCCCAAGAGGTAAGTTTTTATATGCATTGCAGAATTTGAATAGTACATACTAAGAACACATTTCTAGAAGCCGATCCCGAATCCGAACGCCGTGCCCAACTCCGATCTAAAGCTAAAGCCAAGGTTTTACCTGAAACCAAAACCATACCCGAAGCTACAACCGCATCTGAAGACGAGGGCACATCTGACGCCGAAACCGTATCTGAAGCCCCATCCGCATTCGAGCCCGAAGTCGCATCCGAAGCCGAAGAGGCATCTGAAGCCGAAACCATATCCGAAGTCGAAGCCAAGCTCAGAGATACGACCATATCGGACGTTGAAACTATACCTGAGGCTCCGGCCGCATTTGAACCTGAAGTCGCGTCCGAGACGGAAGCCATATCCAAAGCGACGAACTACCTTATAGCCGACTCACCTCCCAACGAATACGAGTCGATACTTAAGATCCATCCTAACCGCACCTCTAAAGATGTAACACGATTCCCGCAAGACTTTCCAAAGCCAATCAAACCCCTACAAAGCGCTCCCGGACGAGATCTCGCAACATTTGGAGAAATAATGTCGGAAAATGAGAGAGCTCAGGCTTGCAAGATTTTAAGATGGGTTGCCTTCGCAGCGCGTCCGCTCTCGACCCTCGAGCTTACGGAAGGTCTTTTGGCCGGTACGGCTAACAACAAGTTTCGGCGCAAAGGGTACCCTAGCGTTATTGAAGCAAGTTATGTGCAGAACAATATCTTAGAGGTCTACCGTTCTCTAGCCAAGGTTAAGGAGGGTGGAGATCAAACTACCTTCAGGGGCGAATCATCCAAAAATTTCCTTCTAGCGCAGTTGTCTATCGGAGAATTTCTTCTAGGTAAAATCGGGTTTGAAACGGCGCTCGATGAGCGTATGGCCCATTGCGATATCGGGTCAGCCTGTATATCATATCTTGCCTCAGAAGTAGTCCAGCAACGTCATTACCAACAACTGGGACCGATATTCCGATATCTTTCAAAAAAGACGCCGAAGACTCAGCTACATTTGAACGGTTCCAATAAACTATCAGATGCCACCTCGCCTAGTCTTCAAGGTTCGAAGTGGGCTGGTTTTACAAAGGGCGCTGGCTTCTTGGAGTACGCAGCTAGGGAATGGCTGAAGCATGCTCGCAGCTATGAGAGTTTGGCAAATGAAGTCCTACCCTGTTTGCGAACACTGTTGCTGAAGGAAGGTGTTGAGGAACTCAGATTTCTATTGTTCTTTTATTACTTCGATCTCTGGGGATATCAGTTTGATCCCATGTGCCAGCGCTATATACAGGCGCCTATCCTTGCTTTATCATCAGGGATTAAGTTGCCCGGGGTGGTGAAGGTCATTTTGAATCACCCTGACCCTTCTATTCCTAGAGACAAAAGAACGGGACTCAAAGCAATCAAATATGCTTGTGACAGTGGAGACCTTGACACACTCGATCTCCTATTAGAGCACTATTCGTTGCAAAAAATACCTTTGAACATGAGCAAATTCTCCAAACTAATCCATAGCCAGCCTTGGAGAGGTACTCAGAAAGTTTGCGCCATCCTTGAGGTGTTCATCCGGCATGGACTCAACCGACGAAAGTTTGTTGGGAAGTTGGTCCCGAGGCGTGGCATGGACACGAAAGACATTTGTGATTGGATCTTGAGGAACAAAGCGGAACCCCTCGACCTGGTATACAGTTCGGCAGACGTGCGCAAACGCCGCTACCTCAAACTTCCAAATTCTATCAGAGTTCGCACCGCCCACAGGACGTCCGAGAAAAGACCTAGGTCCAGGTCTGGTTTACTTGTAAGGGAGTACAAACCCAGACAAATGTGTTGACGTTGGAGTGTAGCTACCGCCTTGGATACGCCATCGTGGCTGACCATCGTGGCTCAACTGCAACAACGGATCCAAGCCCAAGTATGACCAACACCTGCGCCCTCGACTCCCCCAAAATAATTCTGTCCACAACGGCCTCTCCCACACGCACACCCCGCAACCAGCACGATTCAAACCTTCTTCTGTTATTCACTCTGAATAGGTGACGCCTCGTACACCTGAGGCGCACTTGTTACTATTCTTTTACAAACTCATTTCATATTAGAAAACACCAGATATAGAGATTATTTCAATATACAGTCCCTACGACAATGGCTGCTCAAGAGAAGATCAACCTCATAAAGAAGAACCTCCAAGAGGTGCTTCGTGAGGATATCATTGTCGACGTTATCGAGAAGCAAAATAGACCTCTAAAGATCTATTGGGGTATCTCTCGCCTCTATCTACCCCTCTTTCGAGCTCCCTCGAGCTTCAAGAACCACCCAATTGACCAATATCAAACAATTATGCAGGTACCGCTACAACCGGCCGACCCCACTGTGGTTACTTTGTCCCCATGACAAAACTGGCCCACTTTCTTCGCGCCGACTGCGAAGTCACGATCCTCCTCGCCGACCTCCATGCCTTCCTCGACAACATGAAAGCTCCCTACGAACTAATCAAATACCGTGCGAAATACTACGAGTACCTAGTAAAGGCTACCCTGCGGTCCATCGGCGTCTCCATCGACAAGCTTAGGTTCGTGCTGGGTTCGGATTACCAACGCGGGGAGAAATACGTGATGGATATTTTCAGAATGTCGAGCATCGTCACGGAGCATGATGCGAAAAAGGCGGGTGCGGAGGTGGTCAAGCAGGTCGCCAGTCCGCTTCTATCAGGGTTGATTTACCCTTTGATGCAGGCTCTGGATGAGGAGCACTTGGGGGTCGATGCTCAGTACGTCTTACTTCCTATACTATTGCTAAATGATGGGCATTTGGTGGGAGCTACGGGTTACTAACTCCTATTGACAGATTCGGTGGTGTCGACCAACGCAAAATCTTCACCTTAGCAGCGGAGAACCTCCCATCCCTAGGCTACAAGGAGCGAGCACACTTGATGAACCCCATGGTTCCCGGTCTTGCCGGCGGAAAGATGTCCGCTTCAGATCCTAACTCAAAGATTGATCTGCTTGATAGCGCGGAAGCGGTCACATCCAAGCTGAAAAAGGCTGTCTGCGCGCCAAAGGAGATTGAGGGAAATGGAGTCGTCGCTTTCGTCGAATACGTGCTGTTACCGATCTCGGAACTGAACGCGGAGGATGGAAAGGCAAAGTTTCCGATTGTCAAGGATGGAGAGGAGATTGTTTATGACGATATCGAGAAGTTGAAGGAAGACTACATCGCTGATATTGTAAGAGCATCTCTTATCCCTATAGCACGCATACATACTAACAATACTACGTACAGATTGGGCCAAAAGAACTAAAAGCCGCCACAACGGTCGCCCTAAACAAGCTCCTCGAGCCCATCAGGGAAGAATACTCGAAAGATCCTGAATGGCAGGAAATCGAAAAGTTAGCCTACCCGCCGCCGGTCGAGGTTAAGAAGAAAAAGAAGGAAAAGAAGATTGGTACCGGATATGTTGCAAAGAAAAAGGATGGTGAAAGTAGCGTCGCGGCTGCTGCTACTGCGGCGGCGACGGAAGGTGTTCTTAATTTGAAAGTTGAAGATTAGAATAATAATCCTATTCTGTGGCGGTGGTATCTACGATCTGATTCTGCCCGGTGCATGTATATAGACTAGATGTATTAGATGGTATCAGGAATTGCGGTCACTGAGCATCGAAGAAACTGTAAGAACAACCGTTTTCAATTGTTAAATTAATCTGACCGTAGACTCCAACCATCTTTATGCATCTTATAATAAATCCTTATTCCTAACAGACATAATACAATCCTATGAACCTTAAAAATCCCTTCACAGAACGCCAACAAGAACCTCAACCGTGATAATAGAACCCAAACCTCATACTACAAACAAAGAGAACTCTTCGGGCGATTCACCTCTTCATCCCCTTTGTCAAAATCTTATTCAACTTGGAATTCTTAAACGGCCCGCTCCCGTGATCCTTCGTCACTCTCCCCGTCATAACATTCATCCCAAGGAACCTCCCCGCCCCACCGCTCCCACCAGCCCCTCTATCCAACCTCTTCAAAGTCGCCACATCCTGCCTCCTAACTCCATTCACGACCCCAACCTGCCTCTTCTCCCTCTTCTCGTTCAATTTCGCCATGTCCGCTTTTAACTTTTCAATATCCGCCTGATCCTTCTTCTCCTGTTCCCGTTGAAGTTTTCGATAGACCTTGTACCAATTCGCCGGGTTGGAAGGGCGGTACGTGTCGGCTGCCTCGGGGCCAAAGTCACGACGGATAAAGGCGATCCAGAGTTCGGAGTCTTCGCCGGCGATTTGGGGGCAGTTTTCTTCGATTGTTCTCTGCGTCGCGGTATTCACGTTAGGTTTGGGGGTTTGGGGGGATTATGGAGGGTGTTGCTTACCAGTCTGCCCGGGTTCTCAAGTTTTAATAGTATGGGACGGACCAGCCGCCAGGGCAAGTGACCCACGTCATCGATTCCTAAAATATGCATGTTAGATGAGATGCTATATTACACACGAGAGGCGGGAGGGAATCAACCATCTACGTTTCTTATGCAGGCTCGTTTTGATAACTCGAAAAGGGTAGGAAACGAGTCCCGCTCGTCCAGAAACATTGTGAATTATTATCGGGCGTATTCCCGGATTTGAAGCGATATGGGTAGTACGACAATGTAGTAGTTCCCACCGGTTGAGGAAGCTCGGGTTATGGTGAGTTTGTTGATTAAGGTATGGAGTTTGCCGGACGGTAGAGACTGGAATTTTATGTGAAAATTCGAAATATAGATAATGTTATGTTGAAGATGTTGCGATTGGTGGCAGTGTGTTGGATGGTATAGGCTTCCAAATCCAGTACAATTTGTTATGGCGATGTTATCCAAGTAACCGTGCGAGTCCAGGGGCAGTGTAAGATAGGGCGGGCCTCGAAGGATATATGCGCGAAAAATATGGGCCGCTAGAGTGGGCTCCTTATATTAAACTACACTATTCCATACCTCAACAGGATCTAGATCTGGTCTAATCCTTCGAGCTACGTTGGACGTTACTCTAAATAACACCGAGGCGGCCAAAAAGTCCAGGATAAGATTTTCGCAGGCTGGCGGATATTTAGGTCAGTCGCTAATAGTCTAACGTTAACGCGTTATGCCCAATAGGCTGGGATTGTATTTCGGAGAGTGTGGGAGCCTTTTCGCAGGAGCTTTGAGGTGGCTACGTGCTGACAATGATGACATGGTTGGTGGAGTGGTTTGACAAATTTGGAGGGAGGGGATAGGGATAGCTGGCTGGGTTGACGCGCGGGCGCGGGTTCTTAAAAATATTGTCTGGGCAGGCGGCTGGTTGGTCCTTGCTGAGTGCCCAGGTGCGGTGTTGGTTTGTGCATAACCGAACGAGCCTCAACCATTTCCGGGGGGGCTGTTGCACCATGAGAAGGTGCATGCTTAGTAAGTTTATAGGCTCATGCATGCAGAAAACGGACTTGCCGAACTTTGTTTTGCTTTGGGGTAAATACACCCGAGTCCGTTAGCAAGACAGAAGGAAAGTGTTCTATCAATATGTTAACGATAATTTCTCATTTGGACATGCAATGACCATTTATATTCGGCGGAGTACTGCAAGGGTGAAGTCCAGTTTTTAGGATTTTCAAAGCCAATAATATACCAGCGCCGGGCCTAGTCTCGTTTTCCTAAGCCTAACGTACCCCAACACTATCATGAAGTTAACAACAACATGCAACAGCCTTCTAGATTAGACATGCCCAATGCAACCCACGCCGAATGCATGCGCAGTCCTAGACTAGCTAACAGGTACCCCAAAACAAAACAAGATAAAGTAAAATAAAACCTATGCCACGGAGGATGACCTAGTACTGTTCGCCTTGCTAGCATATGCACCAATAGCTTGTAGAATGCCGTCTGAATTGAGTACTAGCCACTAACTCCCATTAACAGCAACATCTCCTCGTTAACTTGATTCCATCCATGCAGAGCTGCAGCTTCGGTATCTCCATTTCGACGTAACTGTATCTCTACCCATCCATCTTCCTCCTCAACAGAAGACCTCCTCGCAATGTCAATCCTACAGTCCACCCACCGTCCTTTCCAAACATGAAATTTCTGCTGAGTTAGGAAATCGCTGAGCATTGTACCGACTAGGTATTTTAGCCTCTCGGCATTGCTCAGAAACTGGTGGTAGGATGTTAGCGTATCGATTCTCGCATCCCAGTTCCAATAGTACATGCCAATATATTCCTTTTTATCGAGACATCGTGCAACATAGCTTTCCATAGGTATGAATAAAAGGGGCACCGGGACGCCTCGATATTCCGTGAGTTGCTGGCTAATCCAGGATAGAACCTCGTTTGGGTATTGTTCGTCTTTTATGATACTTTGAAGGGTGGGTATAGCACGCATGAATGTTTCCCTGCTTTTGAAGAAGATCTTCTGTCGAAGTTGGAGTTTCGTGGAAGCCTCTATCTTATCCAGGAAGTGATGGCCACCCCATAGGCTCATCACATTTGAGCTTCCCTTGGAACCTCTGAACTGGTATCTGATGTGACTCGGGCTGTATGTTGAACCGGGTAGCACCTCTAAGCATCAAGTTATTTTTTTAAGTACATCTGCATTCCGCAAACTTGTCACACAGTACACTTTCTCACTCGACATTGCGAAGGTGAGACCCCAAGATCGTGGCAGTACTCACCAAAATATTGAACCTTCTTTCCTGCCCACCTTCCAACGCGAACGGAATCAGAATCCATCCCTAATATGCCCCGCGCGGCACGATAGAATCTCGTACAGGTCAGAATTAAGCAGAGGGCATCCAAGTCTTCGAGGTACTCTAGTATCATGAGGAAAATCTCAAGCGGTATCTCGCCAAATAGAGATGTCCCCATCGAGATGATACTGGCCCGTGAATCAAACGGCATTCTCCGTCGTCTAGAATGAAGTTAACTCTGACTTATGGCATTTAGATATGTGTAGGTGTACCAGTGTAAGGGGCCATGTGCCCCTAGAGAAAGCGCATGGTATGCATACAAGGGAAACAAACCTTGTCCCAGCACCAATACTATCCTCAGGCCGGAGGAGACAGGTAATCGTGTCTTCAAACCAAATTCGACGTTCAAGCTCTAGTCGCTGCTTTTGCTCCATGATATCCCTATGAAACATGGTAAGACGGGGGTCGTGGAGTCTAGGCCCGTAACCCTCTATCGGCGGGATTTCATAGCCCTCGAAGCACTCCATAGATATTTCTAAGCCAACATGTGTATATCCAGGCCATAGCGCCTGTAGATTGAGTATGTCCCTCACCTCATTGGTTTCCTCGCAGTAAACTTTAACCGTTTTAATGAGAAAACGCTGATGGTCCCTGGGGAGGAGCGTGGGGTGTACCCCTCTTGGGGCTCCTTCAGTTGGCACATCTATAGACATCCTGGACAGATTCGATACCCAAGTAGTCGGCAGATCGGTCGCCCTATCGCTTTGTAGTGATTGAAGTAATTGATGTGACTGCGGGATGCGCCCACATAAGGCGACGCTAACGTGGCTATCGGCAGCAGGGCTAGGGACTTTTACTTGGTAATCAGCGTTACTTCTTATTATCAACCCTATAAATGCAAAGAAGGAAGAACCGCCGGTTCAGATCTCAGCGAAAGCAACAGCCAGCGGTTGCGGACTCAACATAATACCGTACTATCCTAGGAGTTGATGTTTCGAGAAAAGTATAGATATACACATCGCACAACAACAGGCAACCACAATTCGAGCCTTGGGCGGCCTCGGATAAGCAAGGGCACGCGCACGGTCGAAATCGGCAAGCCTCGCGGTTGCTATACACTAGTGACTAGTTAATTGACACGGCGCCGAATTTTTCATTATAAAATGTCAACTCAACCGATAGTTTATCTCCTACAAGCTTCTAACTAAAATTCATCAAAGATATATATATATATATATATGTGCTCAGAGCTGCAGAGAGAAGCAATTCGTTTAAGGCGCCTCGCCGAGCAGATATAATAGCTACACTTATTACAAAGGTTTCCAAAAAGCCGGTGCTCGATTACTAGGTAGATCTAGAATCTCATCAAGCTCCATCCAGTCTACCCATTCTTCCTCCTCTTTCATCATGGTGCTTTTCCTCACAATATCAATTCGGTCACCGACCCACGGGCACTCAATAATCTTACTCGGGCCATCATAGTCCCTAAGCCCAAACTTCGTAACCGCGATGTATGAAACCAGCTGCCTAAGAAGCTCTAGCCTTCCCAACTCTAAATTTTCCTCTTCGATGGTCAGTGCGAACGCCGTCATTGTAGACCTCCCTAGATTTCCAAGATCCAGGTATTGCTTCTTATTAAGATTTCGGGCGACATAAGGCTCGTTTAAGAAAAAGAGGGATCTCGAGAAACTACTCCATGACTGGAGGGCTCTGTCGATGTGATCCCTAAGCCACCTTGGATATCGAACATCCCATAAAATGTTGTGAAGGAGCGGTATGTTGGCGGGATCCAATGAGAGCAAGTCGAGTGTTGTCCGACAAGCTGGAGGACTGGAGGACTCCCAAAGCCAGTTGATAACGCTGGTGAGCTTTGTCCGTGGAGGTCCCTGTCTCATGAAAATTTCGCGATCATATTCCGATACCAGCAGGAGTGGGAAAGGGTCAATTTCTTTCCATTCATTGTGAAACTCTACAAATTCATTATATTTAGCGGGGCTTATCGACTCCACTTCCAATTGAGAAATAAGGGAAATCAAACGCTGATTTATTATGCTATAGCCAATACTGGGGCCTTACCGTAAAACCCTGTCCGTTTACCTGCCCATATACCAACTTGGCGAGAGCCGGTCATTTTCATTAACCTCTTCATTCCGATTTCCAAGAATTGTCTACTCGTGACAGAGAGCGAGAGCACGTCGGTATCGGAGAGAAGGTCTAGAATCATATAGTATATCTCCACCGGCAGCAATGCGAATGGAGAGTCTTGAAGATTAGGCAGTTCTACTTGTAGGTATTGTGAATCACCAACGCTATTTTAGAAGACAAATTAGCATACACCACAGCTCCTAGTATATCCAAAGTCATACTGTGTTGGATATATATAAGGTGTATAGCTATATAGGCGTTACTAAATTCAACGTACTAGTGCATAGTGCTCTCTTCGGGACGAAGCAAATAGCCTAGCACTTCAGTTCCCCATATCCTTTTACGTTCCTCTCCGGCCTCTCTTGGATCAGCATCATCAACCAGAGATACCCAGCTGAAAAGTCGACATCCACTGCTAATTCCCTTATGTGTTGGCCAGGGCCAGGGCCAAAGGGTCTGCGTGGGATCCGTGACCCCTGGGAGCGGCCATCCAAGAGCCTAAGCAGTTTGGGATGAGATTCCAGATTGCTCCAAGTTAGACAGGATTATAACAAAGTGGCACTCGCATTGACGGATACTACACGTGCGCATCGCAAAGAAATGGACAAACCTCAGATGTATCAGTGCAGATAACCGCTGTAAAGCTCGGGTTTGATGGTTGAAGCTGAATCGGATCTCTATCGTTATCATCCATTTTGGAATTGTGGTAAAGTTGTTCAGGCGGTGCCGTTGAGCATCACCGAGTCATTTTCGCCGGAATAAGCTGAGGCGTTGAGGCGCCACACAGCCTTGTTTCTACGTTGGCATTCATCGCGGAGCAGAAAGTCTCCACGGATTCCTGTCGCATTAAAGCCCAAAGTCCAACAATCGTAATAGCATGCACCTCAACGCCAAGGTATATACCCAACAAGCGAATTCGACAAAGATGTTAGCCTCTTTAGTTATATGCATCTCGCCTCTAATATTCAACTTTGGGACTAGGCTGCATAAGCTGTACCCATATCTCTCGTCTCGCTTTTGCCGAAAAACTTTATTCAGTGGCTAGATCCGTGGAATTTGTTAGTCCCTTAAACGGCAGGGGTCGTGAGGATCGAGGAGAGACAGATAGCTAGCTTGTGCTTGAGAGCTAGAGCTTAATCCAATGCATTGAAGCTCAGCTCAGAGGCCTTGAAGAAGCCGAAAAAAAGCACATCATGGACCAACAGCGTCTGAACAGGCTTAATATAAGCGGAGCATCACTCGAAACCATGTTAGGTGAAAAGTATCCACTTCGCCTCTGCAACCTATTCACCTGCTTGTTCGGTTATACGTTTGCTTGCAGCCTAGTTTGTAGTCTAAGGGCTTTTTCTTTGGTTTGGGCGTTAACAAACAGCAAAAGTAAAAAAAAAAAGGGCGTTCCGAGACGAGTGAGTTTTTCGATTTCTCAATCTGTGCTGGATCTTACTTCATTTTAACTTTTCTCCGAGCTCTGTCGGTTGTGGGGGTAATAGATATAATCGTGGGCCAGGACCCAGAAGCTCCACGTGGGTGGGCTATCTAGCGCGAGGTGTAGCGATAGAGATATCAATACACGTCCAATTCTTCGCAAGACACTGCTATACCAACATTTTGTGTTTAGATTATTCAAAGAGGACAGAAATTAGACCAAGCCCCAGCCAGCTCATGGGGCCCGGCATTCCCGAGGTACCACACTAGAAAGATGCTTTATCAGTCCTGTATATGACAGGCCAAACATAATCGATCACAGTGTGCAAGTATCGATGCGAATTAAATTCCAGGTAAAACCTTAAGCACTTACTTATTCACAGTTTCTGTTGAGGTGCAGTAACCTGGCTGCTATAGACAAGGCCCCTCCAGAGGTTGGTCGCCCTTGTCGAATTGACCATGATTTTTTTTCGTCTGAATTGTTAAGCCATGCGAATGCATCATGCAGGCAGGAGAAATTCTGCCCCGTCATGGCTGGGATCCCAATAGCTTATTCCTTGCGTGTTTTTGGTTCCCCACTGAAGTCTGCAGGCGCCCTCGCTCCAAAAACTCGCTGCACCAGCCTGAAAGAGGTCTTTGAAACCGATGACAATATATTTAAGAAGGGAGATGGAAATCCAGTTTGAAAGGAAAACCTGAGTAGCTTGTTAACGTAATTAATACAACCCCACAGGAGATGGATGTATCGATCAGCAAACAGGTTAGACCCTATGACCCTCTGGTCCGGGTAGGAACAAAATGTTTCAAGGTACTAGCTGTAGCATTGGCATTTTTGGCAAATGCAATCAGGGAACAAGACAAGCCAGGGTTTTGCTTAAAAAGTCTTGAATCTCCACGTTGCAAAAATCGCAATTCCGCAGGAACGTTCGAACCAAAGTAACGGTCGGACCCCGTTTCTCTCCGTTTCATCCTACAACCTCCAACCTCCAAATCCAAAGTAACCTTCTTTCGTGTACGTATATTCGCAATGGGAAAATTTGGACGAATATTTCTTTCAAAATAAAGAGTCGACAATACTCGGATTTTGGGTTTTTCTGGGATTGCATGGGAATAGGGAAACCAAGGAGCCAGTTTTTCCCAGATTGGACGAGAGCATCCACACTGTTTGCCGAGGACGGCCATCGAGCTAAACGAATCCGTTGCCCTTTTGAGGATCACAGACATTTGAACAAATCCGCCTCCATACCTAACGTTAGCATCTTTCCCGCCAGACCATTAGGACGGCTACCATTAGTACTGAGGGTCCTGTTAATCCAATATACTTGCAACTAATTGTTTACAATCGAGTCCTACATTTTCACCGAACATCACTATGCTATATATGGAGTCCAAGTGCATGTTAACCACATGCTGAAGGGGGATCGATCCAGCCAGGATCCCGAGTACCAACAACACACGCCGTGATACCATTGATATCCCACCCGACCACAGAGGGATACTAAAGACACTCAGTAGTTTCCGGACGGCACCAATCTTCTACACCCTGAATACGAGAGGCTCGGTCGCTCTTTTAGTGCTGTCTTACCATCTACCCACTAGTATATCGACCTAGGAGCTCTAAACTTCAAATCCACCAATCTTTGTTAGATCTGCTGGCTCTACTCTGGTTCTCTTCAAACTAAAACATGTCAGGAAAACGCAAGAAGCCGAGTCTCCAAACCTCTATACACAGCTCAGTATCTGCCGCATCATCATCTTCAGGAGGATATCTCGAATCGCCGTCATCTTACCAATCAAATCAGAGTACGATTGTGGGGACTGGAAAATCGCCATCAACGAGCAGCACCGGGTCTTCGACACCCACAAGGCAAGGGAGCTTTTCGTTCAATATGTCGTCGCTATTTTCAAGGGGAAGGTCTGGAAGCTCTGAGAAGACAACGGATAAATCCAACTTGAAACTTGCGACAACAAGACCTATGTGAGTCGATGATTACGATTTTGTGAGATGGGGATTACCCCGATCCTGTGTTTGGACCTTTGGTTTTATTGTTCGCTTTTCGGTTATCAATTTGCTTGAGATTGTGGTTTAGTTGTGACAGCTGGCTGAACATCCAACCTCAGCCCACTTCATGATATCCATACATCTTTTACTCCCATGTTAAGCCACATTATCAGTTATTTTTATCGTTATAATTTCCTTCTTCCGCTCATTCCTTCCCATTCCCTACCCGCACATCTTTCCGTTCCCTTGGACCTTCCATTCTTTCTGAGCATAGAGAATATGCATGAGACTGCAGGCTTCCATGCATTCGAGTGCATTTATCGCTCAACCTTCAATTTCATGGAAATAGAAAGGTGAGAGCGATATGGCCCTGTCTGATGCAGAGAAGGCTGCTACCCGGTTAAAGTGGTGCAAGGGACACCGGGTGAATGTCAAAATAACAGGAGGAAGAGGAACGTGCTCCATAGACACTCGAATCTAAACCCACTTGCGTACTCCGAGAAAACCTCAAACACAAGGATCTTGGAGAAAAAAGCGGGGAAATTGATTAAATGCAATGTCTATCTGGAACTTCTAAAACGAGGGACCGATGGTGAGCAAGACTGGATAGCTGGAGTTGAACAGCCAAAGAAAGAGGGAAAATCAAAAGATAGACTGGATAAAAATATAACCAGGAGTCAGGAGAATGTCATGAGTTTTTGTTTTCCGTCCTACCATTCCGATTTTTTCCCAAATTACCGTTTCCCAATTAAAAGAAGCGATTTTTAATCCCGGATCTCAACTGGCTCTTCCCCGTCGACTTGTTGTTAGACAAAGACTAAAGGGGAAGTGCCAGCCACTACCGCTGTAATGGAAGGTTGTCATTCCATCGTCGATAGCTGGTTGTCGGAATGGCTTGCGAGCATGGATTCTGTTCGATATCCATCCACCATCTGAAACGAGTCTGGGCGAACCCCAACCTGCCGGCGCAGGCTTATCGATGTCTGCTAATCCCCACCATCTTATATCACATACCTAAAAAAAAAAAAATTTGGAGGGGAAACAGATGAAAGGCAGAATGGAAGGCTATAATGCCACCTTAGGGCGATAGTGCCCTTTTTTTGCCCTCGATCGATTCTTTTACCATCTATCCGCGGGGCTTTTTCTTGCCGTTGTCACTAAAAATCGGCCCGCGCATACATGAAAGAGCTCTCATCTTTCCCTCTAATCTTTGTCATTCCCCCCTCCTGCCTTGGTGCTTTGTCATTTACCTGCATATTGATCAAACAAACCCCCTCCCCAGTCTTGAGCGGATTCCTGATCTGGCTATCTATCATCAACTGCAACGAGGACAGACTCGCCGCATGTTTCGCATAACGCTCTTCCCT
>LDUD01000015.1:22175-35472 GCA_012184295.1 Dactylella cylindrospora
ATACAGATAGTACACACAACGGGCCTTTTGCTTTTCCATCTTTGCTCGTACAAGCCAGCTATTGTCGACTAGACAAGCACCTTTCTTGGTATTATGTCACACTAAGGATGCTACCGCTATCTCGGCTTGTATGACACGAAATAACAGCGCCTGCAGAGTCATGTAGCCGGCATATGATGCACTTGCTTCCCCAATTTTAACCTTTTCTCCTAGGTTACCATCTATCAATTCTTTCCCCAATAAAAAGATACGTTCATGCTATTACACAATTGGGCCGATTGCTTCTTTTCCCACTTGTCATTACGGTCCCTCGGATCGATTATTACTTCTGTGACCAGATGATCCATGCATGCAGCCGCTGTTTGATCCTTTGCTTTGCATCTCGCTCTGAGGAATATTCTTGATATCCACATTTGCCTATCCGGTCCCGACTGCCTCTACTGAACGAACCAGCACTCGGGCACCTCTTTCTCTCTCTCTCTTCTTTTTTTTTTTTTTTTTTTGTAAACCTCTCTCATGGATCCTTCAAGGAGACTGCAGCCATCAGCCTGAACTGCTGTCGCTCTCTTCCAGTTTCTTTTCTCTAATATTTGAACTTTGAAAAAAGATATCTCTGCCCACCAGCGATACCGTCATAGTGGTGTTTCTGTCCTGGTTAAGATTTGTCATTGATAGTTCTAACCTAAAACATGCGCAGAATCGAGAGGCAGCAGTCGAACAACATTTCGCCCGGATCCGTGTATCCGCCGTTGTCAACTCCGCCAGCGACCAGCCAAGGCCAAGCACCGCCCATACACCCATCACACAACACCACCGCTTCCACTCCTATGAGCAGGAGTGCCTCCGCACTATCCCACCATTCAACCACTACCGTTAAACCTGGTTCTTCACATTCATCGTCGAATGTATCCAATTATTTTCAGTATAAGCCGCTCTTTAATGGTAGGGACGACGCCGGTCCAATGTCGCATGGGTTGAACATGGGCCCGCTCGGAGATCATCGTCGGGATTTGAAGGTTCTGCAGGGTCCAGGCGGTGGGAGCAGCGGTACGAACGGCCACAACAGCAATCCGACGTTAACGCAGACGCCTCCGTCCGCATCTCCTACTGGCCAGACCTGGAAAGGACTTCATCATTCGTCGAGTTTCGGGAGCAATCCGCATGATACAACGTTTGGTGTGGCTTCCGTTCTCGATGACCCCTCGAAACTCTCAAGCTCGCCGGATTTCAAACACAGCGATATATTCAGCCCGTTAAATATTGACGAATCCAACAGGAATGGTAGCAGTCATCCGGGTGCTCTTGGATTGGACTTTTCGGGAAGTTCGATAGATGGTTATTTTTCAATGAAAGACGATCGGCGGCCGTCCGTAGCGTCGGTAACGACGACCGCGTCTTCTACGGGATCAAAGACATCGCTTGGGAAGAGATTAAACGGGAAGCTGCACGGGATCTTTGGAGATGCTGAGGGGCATCATCACCACCATCACCACCACCATCATCATCACCATGGTCACCCGCATCACAGCAGCACAGTTCCTGCAACTCCGCCACCGATTAGTCAATCGGATACCAATCTACCTGGTCAAAGATTATTTCACCCTTCCACAGCACCAGTGAGCTCTTCCTCCCGACCAAGGACACCGCTGCCCTCCTCAGACGTTGTACCATTCCTATTTCAGGATGCCAACGTGAGTGCGATTCCACGTCTATTCTAATTGATGTGTTGAAATGCTTTAGGGCGTGTTGTGTATAGTTTCTCAAGATGAGGGATGAGACTAACTTGGAGTGCGGTGAATAGGATATTCAGCACTACGGCGAGGCTCCTATACAGAGCCAGCTTGTTAACGACAAACACCGATATCATGAGCATCAACAAGTTGACCCAAAATCCTCTTCCCACAATTTTTTCCACCGAAAGGACCGGAAACCCTCTACAAAGACATCCGGCAAGGATTATGATGGCGGGACCAGCGACAAGGAATTACCCGTTCACCGCAGGGACATGTTTTCATCATCGTTTGGTGGTTCGACGACGAACCTGCCGAGAGCCAGCTCACCATCACCCTCTATCCGTAGTATGAATTCCGGCATGGGTTCTCTATCGAATACGGCATCGTACCCTGCATCCACGGGATCTGGAGGGGGACAACCAGAAAAGGCGACCAAGAGGTCATTCCTGAAGGGCATGCTGAAAGGGAAGGAAAAGAAACCAAAGGAAGATGACTCTGACGCTAGCACGTTATCGCCACGAGTGCCACGTTCGAAAGAACGGCATCCAAGCATCAAACCCACTGAACTAGTGCCACCAGGCTCCGCTGGTCGAATGCGTGGGGACGTACCAAAACGTGGTTCGGCAGCACCGCATACCAGTGAGTTTAACATCAACCCAACGCTCTTCGCTATTCCAGATTACTATCATAGCAATAGTAACAGTAAGAAAGCCATGGGGAGTACGACTCCAGGTAGCAAAACAAACAAGAAACGTGGCGAATCCTTTGAGAAGCCTCTCGGTAAAGAGTCAGGTGGGAAGTACAATAATGTTGTTCCGTCAGACACGACCGGGATGTCGCTGGATATATTTGATTTGACAAACATGGAGGGGATTGTGCAACCTATGCCTTCGCAGCTACCCGACTCCAACGAACCCCAGTCTGCTCAACGGCCGGAACCACATTCAAAATCCTCGACAGATATATTTGGAGCTCTAGGATCTTGGAATGCACCGGACAGTTGGGCTGTAAAGAAAGATCAAGAGCAGAAACCACCCGAAACTCATCCACAAGAAGAAATGGAAGACATTCCAGAAGAAGTTCTCCGAAAACAGTCCGTCTCACAGGTAAATATGTTCATATCCTAGTCTATATGCTTGCAATTGCTGACGGTATATCCAACTGTAGTTCTGCATACGAGTATTCCGTGTTGATGGCTCTTTCACAACTCTATCCTCGAACCTTAATTCTAGCGTAACGGACCTTTTGACCCAGCTAGGGAAAAAATCTTTCCTGCAAGATGACCTCATGAACTACGTGATAATCTTACGTAAAGGTGATCTTGCGAGAATACTCGGGTCGAATGAGCGACCCCTGATAATACAGAAGAAGCTCCTTGAACAGGTTGGTTACACGGAAGAAGATCACATCGATGAGATTGGTCGTGAAGACCATAGCTACCTTTGCCGGTTTACCTTCCTTCCTTCACGTGTGAGCGGGCATTCCTTGGTATGTATAGCTTTCCCTATGTGTGCAGCACGCTTTATTTGGCTGACAGTTTAACTAGGACCCCGACCCTGGTTTCAACAACTACAAGTACAACCATGTTGACCTGACGGGCAGGAATCTCCTCACCATCCCAATAGCCTTCTACCTCAAAGCTAACGAGATCTCTTCACTCAATCTTTCTCGGAATTTATCACTCGAAGTTCCGCAGGATTTCATCCAAGCCTGTACCAACCTGAAAGAGGTCAAATTCCGAAACAATGAGGCTTGGGAACTTCCGTCGAGTTTTGCGCATATCCAACGGTTAACTTACATGGACATCTCTAACAATCGACTGAAAAATCTAACAAATGCAAAGTTGCATAAGCACGAGAATTTGGTAGCCCTGAAGATGGCTAATAATCGAATCAGCTCTCTACCAGAGGAATTCTCGAAATTTCACAATCTAAGGGGCCTGAACGTAGCATCCAACTATCTCACAGAAATCCCGCCGCTCATCGCCAAGCTTGTCACTTTGGTGGAGTTAGATCTCTCCTTCAACAAAATTACGGCTGTACCCGAGGAAATTGGGTCCCTCAAATCCTTAGAGAGATTTATACTGTCGCACAACCAGATTACTGGGAATCTCCCTGCAGGTTTGTCTGGACTCAGGTCGCTGAAGGAACTGGATATTCGACACAATGTTCTCCATTCCGTAGACGTGCTCGGAGAACTAGACCGACTGGAAACTCTGTATGCCGGTCACAATGAGATTTCATCCTTCAACTGCGGGTTTGAGAGGATCAGGACCCTCCACCTAAATAGCAGCAAAGTCACTGCCTTTACCATCAGGTCTATTACTCCAACATTAACGTACCTTAACTTATCGGATAACAAAATTTCTGCATTAGCAGATAATTTCTGCGACATGCTTCCGAATCTTGAAAAGCTGGTGCTCGATAGGAATAGGATTACATTACTCCCACCCCAGATCGGAAAATTAAGGAGACTGGTACAATTAAGTTGCGCTAACAATCACCTTACCACCCTCCCTACCGAAATTGGCCAGCTCGCCGAACTTCGTGTCCTCGATCTTCACGATAACAACATTGCCAAATTGCCGTCAGAGATATGGTCAATGGTCGGCTTGACTAGTCTGAATCTATCATCGAATGTCCTCACTGTCTTCCCAAAACCACCTACAATATCCGCACTTGCGCAGCAAGCGCAACAAGCAAGCGAGAATACGGAAGGCAATGATGAGTATGCTCCACTTGAAACAATCCGTGAAGCGTCGCAGCTAGTATCTAACGGCCTCCTCAGTGGTGGCAGCCCAAATGCAACCAGTCGTAAGAGTTCATTCGCTTCAGTCAACAACAACCTTAGAAAGGCATCAGTGGCTTCGAAGGGTTCCGATGTCAGCACTATCGTTGGGAATGGCACATACACACCTCAGTCACGGAAGGATTCAACAACTAGCAGTAGAGTGGCAAATACCTTTGCGTCAAGTCTCCGATTCCTCTACCTCGCCGACAACCGATTGCCGGACGAAGTATTCGATGAAATATCGTTACTTGGAGAACTGAGGGTGCTAAACTTGTCGTACAACCGGATATATGATATTCCTCCTAGAGCGCTTACTAAGTTTGTTTGGCTCAACGAGCTTTATCTGTCTGGTAACGAACTGACAAGTTTGCCAACTGACGACTTGGAGCACATCGCCAATTTGAAGGTTCTTCACTTAAATTCCAACAAATTCCAGACCCTCCCGGCAGAACTAGGAAAGATAAGGCGACTTCACGTGCTTGACGTGGGGTCAAATGCCCTCAAATACAATATTTCTAATTGGCCCTATGACTGGAATTGGTATGCATCGTACTATGAGCCGTGAATTCTGCGAGTATCTGCTCTAATGCTAATGATTTTGTAGGAATTGGAACTTGGAGCTTCGATATCTGAATCTTTCCGGAAATAGAAGACTTGAGATCAAGGCTAATTACTCCGCCAATGGCCCCAGAGACCAAAGCTTCACTGATTTCAATGCACTTAAGTCATTAAGAGTGCTTGGTCTCATGGATGTCACGACAACCAACCCATCTTTCCCTGACCAATCCGAGGACTGTCGTGTCCGAACATCAGGAACCCAAATCAAGAACATGATGTATGGAATGGCGGATTCTCTTGGAAGAAGTGAACACCTTTCAATGGTCGACATGGTTGTACCAAGATTCAGGGGAAATGAGGATGAAGTCGTCTTTGGATTCTACGATGGGCAGACTCTGCCTCATAGCGGTAGCAAGATTGCAAAGTTTCTGCAAGAACATACAATATTCTTCTTGCAAGACGAACTGCGAAAGCTCCGACCTGAGGAAACCCCAGCCGCTGCTATGCGGAGAGCCTTTTTAGCTATGGATAGGGAAATAATGTTGACTGGACTCATGACTAACGAGGACAAAGCCCATTCCCCACGGGATAGGCATCGCGGTACCATCGCCGGGCAAACTACATTGACCAAAGATGACATCCACCTCGGTGCGACGGGCGTCTTGGTATATATGAAGGGCCATGACATGTACGTCGCCAATGTTGGTGACGCGATGGGATTGCTTGTCCAAACCAGCGGGGAATGGAAAGTCTTAACAAAAAAGCACGATCCATTGACAGATACGGAACTCGACCGTGTTCGTCATGCTGGGGGCTTCGTTTCACGAAGCGGAAAAGTCAATGATCATCTTGATATCTCGCGTGCATTTGGCTATCTACAACTCATGCCTAGCGTCCAGGCATCCCCTTCTGTCCAAGATTGGAAGATTACTGATTCAGACGAGTTCTTGATCCTTGCCAGCAGAGAGCTCTGGGACCATATTAGTTACCGGACAGCTGTCGACATTGCAAGCCAAGAGAAGAACGACCTTATGCTCGCTGCCCAAAAGCTTCGAGATTTTGCCATTGGCTATGGAGCGACTAACAAGATTATGGTCATGATTGTTGGAGTCGGCGATCTTGTCAAGCAGAGAAGAAGAGTCGGAAGGAGCATGTCTATAGCTCCAGGAATGGACGACGACTTAATGCAACGTCGGACGGGAAGGAGAAAGCAAACGGACGATATTGATGATTCCAACTACCGCCGACTGCCACCCGAGGTCCCACCACCTGAAGTTGATGTATGCCTAGTGTTCACCGATATCAAGGGCTCCACCTTACTTTGGGAGACCTACCCCATCGCCATGCGTTCTGCCATCAAAGAGCACAATGATATTATGAGACGGCAGTTGCGAGCATGCGGTGGATATGAAGTCAAGACTGAAGGTGACGCTTTCATGGTTGCATTTCCGACTGTAACATCAGCACTTTTGTGGACATTTAACGTTCAGCTTGCTCTCCTCTCTTGTGAGGGATGGCCGATGGAGATCTTGAGGTCACAGCAATGCGCGGAAGTGTGGGCTAGCGATGATGACGGCAATAAGAACCTAGTATACAGAGGTTTGTCCGTACGTATGGGTATTCACTTCGGACAACCTGTGTGCGAACGCGATCCCATCACGAAGCGTATGGACTACTTTGGGCCTATGGTAAATCGTGCTGCTCGTATTTCGGGAGTCGCAGATGGTGGTCAAATCACCGTAAGCATGGATTACCTCGCGGAGTTAAAGAAGATTGATGCCATGTATCCTCCAGAGGATACTGCTACAGCGAATCAGTACGATGATTCGTTCGCAGAAGAAACTTTCGAGAGGGCCATCCGACGGGATCTCAGGGCGCTAAGGAACACTGAGGGATGGGTTATCAAAGAGCTAGGCGAGAGAAAATTGAAGGGACTTGAAAATCCAGAAATCATATCTTTGATTTTCCCGCCATCCCTAGCTGCCAGAGAATCTGAGAAATTGATCGAAAAACACCCGCCTTCGGAAACAGGACTTACTCCAGAAATGGTTCTGCCATTGTACGATTGCACATTGAGGTTGGAGAAGTTGTGTTCTGCGTTGAACTCAACGGGTCTTCAATCTCAATTTATCTTGGATGGGGCCTATAGTAAGGATATGCTTCAGAAAAAGGTGCAAGAAGGCGGTACAGATCCGAGAATACTTGAGTTTGTGGAGTGCATTATTACTCGGATTGAAGTAAGTTTGACTTCTAAATACGGATTAAGATATAGCATTCTAACATGTAACCAAATGCAGTCCTCCATTACAACACTTTATCTTCGGTCAATTATGAAGAACATCCCGAATGTGGAGAACACGGCGACAGGCTCGGCTGCGGAGCCAAGCTTAGGTTTCGGTTCCTCGATCGATCAAATTTTGGCGTCTCTCAAGGCGTTATTAGAGACAGACCCTCGGTTGCACGTCAAGAACTCTGGTTCAACCTCAAGAAGTGGAAGCAATGCTTCCTCCGCGCTAGATAGTACAGCAACGGATGACTTCCAAAGTGAAGATTATGACGATATCGAGATTATCGAGAATCCGTTCGCAATTGTGTGAGAGTTTGAACGAGGATGATATCCAGGGGCTTTGGAATAGAGGTATAGGGGCGTGTTTAGTGTTTCGCTTTTTGTTGATGTTTGCAGGGTGTAGTTATTAAGGGGCTGCCTTGCCGATACCTTCTTTTTGGTCGTTCGTTCGTATTTCTCCAAGGTGTTTTCATGGGCTAGCCAGCAGGCCTTCCTTCTTGTACAAAATTATCTCTGGGTTCGTCGCCCTCTTCCAGAAGTAGGGACTTCAGGTTTTTTTTTTCTCTCTTTCTCTTTCTTTCTTCCCATTCATCGCGAAGGGAGTTCTTTCTTGTTTCGGTACAGCTATCGTCGATAACGATAACCAAGGAGTTCTTTTGAGTAAGCTTTTGATTCTCGCGTGGGTACAGTTGAGAACAATGGGTATGTTTTTGGATATCCGCTATACTCTTTTATTTTCCTCTTTATATCCAATTTCCATGAAATGTAATGATGATTTGATTTACAGCACGTTGGGAAGATCTGTATACTATACGATTTCTTTTTTTTTTTTCACTTTCTTTCTTTAATCTCCTTCTTCTCGCTTCGAAGTATCGAATAATGCGTCAAGAGTGAATATCGTTTCTAGAATACTCTTTTTTTATTTATCACACCTTCCAAGATTTGGAATATCAATAAAACTTTAAGCTTAAAATCAAGACCGATGGCGAGCTCCAGAAATTTTCTCATTGTGCCCAATCTACTAGGTTGTTTTTATGGTCTCAAATTCCGGTCCGGCATCTTATTTGAGCTGTACCTTGCATGCTACCAATAGATTCGGTGTATCTATTTTCCCATTTCCCAGGGTTAACTTTTTTTTGGGGGTTTGGGTTATAATTAAAAATGGAAGTTGCATCTGGGAAATACGGCATTGCGACATCTATTAGTAATTTTGGCTGGGCGAACATTCTTATTCACCAAAAAAAAAAAAGAGTTTGATGGCGGCGTTCGGGAAGGTTTTGACTTCCGGTGAACGAGACAGGTTTGTAATACCCTGTCTTAGCCTTTCTTTTAGAAATACTTAGCTGCGTCAATGTTTAGGTATTGATTGAGAGCTTAAGTTTAGCTCTGCAGACGTACTCTAACAGTAAAAATTAGATGGCCTTATCGCATCCGGTGGAGTTAGTGGTGCGATATTTAGCTAATTTAGGGTATCGGATTTCTAAGCATGATAGCTAAGGTGTCTACTCGGTCTAATCGCGGGTTTGCTCTCGGACCTGGCTTTTCGCTAAGGTTCCGTTTCCGTGATGGATACATGCCCTGGTATCTAGATCCAGAAGTACCGTAACTACATTCAACACATGTGCACCTAGCTAGGCCAGATGGGAAACATTTACGGCTCGGATCTTTTACGGGAAGCTATATCACAGCTCGCAAATCACAACAAGCTGTCAAAAGTGCACCCTCCGAAGCTACCCGAATGATGCCGGTCAACTTCACGATGCATCGATGAATGGGGAAAGACAAAAGAAGTCTAATAATCAAAATCCCTTGCATAGGACGCCGCTTGGACCATCATGCAATGCTTACTGTGTGCAGAATGCGACGTGATATAAAATATAATAAACTCCTGAAGATCTGGAGTTTGGCGAAGGAATCTCGCCTATGTAAGACGTGCAGACGGAATCCCAATACCTGGGCAAGTCATAGGGTTTGGAGAAAAACGGCTGATTAGTCAACCCGTAGCAGAGTAAGATTATAATACGTTCCGTCATTGTGCGCAGGAGAGAAACGGAAGAAAATCATGAGATGTTATGGATAGAAGCCAGTGGGCGCGATCGAGTCGACGGTTTCGTTTTCCGTAGGGATCTAGATGTCGTGTTGTATACGCTGACAAGGTCAAAAGGGCCAAGATTCGGAGTCGTTGATATTTTATATGGCAGGTTAGTTTTGGTCATGGAGATCGAGCACCAGCTGCAACATCGGGGTCAAACATTCAAGAAGCCGGAAGACATAGTTACGCAATTGTAAGGCTGAGATGCTTGGGCTTACCTTAGGCCTAACAAAAAATTTTCGGTATATGGTGTGGTCAGTCTCTTGCATAAACCTAGACGAGTGGCCCTATGGGTTTTCTCGAGCTCTTCCACAAGATATTGGTAAGGCTTCAAGCTACACCAAGTTTGTAATAGATACCACCAGAAACGGAAGCCACGATATTGCTCATGATTGGGAAATCCGAACTGCGAAGTACTGCAAAGAGAAAGGCTCGGTGACGTTATAATCAAAAAGTAAGTGCGAGCAAATTTTTAATCATCCCGAATTTTCATGATGTCCGAAGAACGCAATCGAAAGAAGAGGCCGTTCTAAGGTTCGTGAGAGAGAGCTCGAGAGGGTGTCTAGATTGAACGATTATCCGAAGTGTGACTGAGACTGCTGGCGGTGAGTAGGAGTCGGAGAAAATTCTAACCCCGTGCTACCCGCCTAGTTCCAGCATACGTCGCATCCATGCCATCCAGTTCTTATAGATATCAGTTTGAGAATAGGAATCGACAGATAGCGGTTTTTTGATGGAAAGGAATTAAGTGTTGTCCCCGGCTTACAAATCTCATGCAAGTTTGGTGGAGAAGCTTGCAATTTTAAGACCTCTGATTGGGTGATTGGGGTCGTCCCGGATTGATTTTTTGCCAACCTACTGCGAATGCGTCAGGGATGCAGGCCCGGAAAGTTAGCTCGAGCGGGAAAAAAAAAAAGTCTAAACCACCAGTGAAGGAACAACCTTAAATTGTGATAATACCCAATAAACACGATGATTCATCTTGATTCACTAGCCTAATAGAGTTAAGAGCGCTCGGAAAATGTTGATATCTGTCTCCATTCCGTGATGGCAATATTCCAAGCCAGAAGGATCCCATACATTTCTTATTTGCCGGAGATATTCGCTTGGAGGTTCTAGCCAGGGCTCGTCAGGGAATGTCCTTCTTTACGTAACTCTAGCTTCGCGGTAACGTACCTTAGCAGGTCGAGAAAGAGATGGCAGGTTGTAGACAGAACCGTAACTAACAAATACAAGTTTTTGTTTTCCCTCCGTGAATTTCACCGTAATGCAATGAAACTTAATTGCCGGCAGAAATTTTGAGGAGCATCGTGTTCTCCAACAGGTAAGATCCAAGAGGAGTTCTCGATTTCCACGATAAGACCGCAATGGACCCAGACGCACCAGTTCGCCAGTGGTCTCGAGTCTCGGAGTCCCCTGGCTGGATGGTTTAGCCAAGAGCCATGACGAAATTGGGATGTTGGGCACGGCCTGATGCAAGTACAAGTACATGCACCGCGAGAGAGCAGGTGGGCGTCGTTTTCCCGTCGTGATATCGGAACTGATTACCAATGTCCTCCAAGAAAGGGTAAGAACGGTTTCAGGGACATGTGGTTGTGCCCAATGACTAAGCCCTCGTACCGGGGGTACCACCTCTCCGTCAACGTGGGAGGGTACCCTGCTGTGTCGTACTATTCTGTTCTGCCCTGTCCTGTCCCAGGGCCACGAAAGATTGGGGTTTTCTTGAGTGGCCCACCCAACTCCGGCACAGCGGCTCAGATTGCAGCAGCGCGACTAGCTTCGTTTGCGCAACGCTTCGGGGTTATAAATCCAAAGTCCACAAGCTTCTTTCAGGAGTGATTCCTTTTTCCTCCCACGAAAGAGACAAAAGAACAGCAATTCCATCATTTAGAAAGCTGCCATAGGATCGATCAGTGGTATAAAGGCCACCTATCCTCCCGTCTCTTTTCCCTTTCAATTGATTACGTCGACGGTCTTTCTTAATAAATATCGATTTCATCCAATTTCGTTCCGAGATTTTTCCTTAATTGGCATCCTAGCCACAGCTTTGACAGAGCTATCTGTCACAAAATAGCAATGGCCGACAAGGATATCGAAAAACTGGATAGCGACCTATCAAACGACCAGACAGATTACCGAGAAGGAAGATGGGGAGAGGATTCGGAAGAATCTTCTGTTAATATTGAGCGTGCAGAAGCGGAGTTTCAGGAGTATGGTTCCTTTTTCTCTTTAAAAGAAAAGAAAAGAAAAGAAAAGAAAAGAGAATAGAATAGAAGAAGAGAAGAGAAAAGACTCTTGGGGGTTAGCTTTCTTTAAATATATGAACATTTAACTAACAGCCGTGTTGCAAATCAACAGGATACGCCGAGAACTCAGCAACCTTTCTCATCGGCCCTCAGAGCCTCATCTGACTCTCACTCTCACCCGTTCTAGAAAAAGAGTTCCCGACGAGGAGAAGGCTCAAGAAGAGGGTTCTGAAGGTACCGAAGTAGAGCAAGGTATTATTGATCTTGAAGATTATCTCAAGAGGACCAATCGCCAGAGAGAGGAATCAGGAATCATTGCCAAAAAAGTTGGTGTTTCCTTCAGAGATCTCGCCGTAACTGGGACCGCTGGGTCCAAGCTCTATGCAAGGACCTTCAAGGATGAGCTTGTCGATCTTTTCGGTGGTTCCATAGTTCAGATTCTTGCTAGACTTTTGCCATCAAAGAAGCCAGAAGTCAAGGCAATCATCCAGGGATTCAATGGCGTTGTTAAGCCCAAGGAGATGTTGCTGGTTCTTGGGAAGCCGGGATCCGGTAGCTCAACTTTCTTGCGAGCCTTAACCAACCAGAGGCGCCCATTCACTTCTGTTGACGGCACTGTCCATTACTCTGGTGTTCCATTCGAGCTTGCCAAAGGTCGCTACAGAGGTGAAATCCTGTTCAACGATGAAGGTGAGCAGAAATCTTCCGTTCGTATTGGAGATGGCGTTTAATATACTAACTGAATCCGTAGATGATATTCATCTGCCCACCCTGACTGTAGAACAAACTCTCCGGTTTGCTCTCAAGATGAAGACCCCGCAAACCAGAATCCCGGGGACATCCAAGAATGCATTCGTTGAAACTATGCTGAACTTGTATACTTCCATGTTTGGCATGAAGCATACTTTGAAGACCATGGTTGGAAACCATATGGTCCGTGGTGTTTCTGGAGGAGAGCGTAAGTGATGCAAAGTAGATCAAATATCTGCAGAAACACTAAACTGATGCCGAGATTTCGTTATATAGGCAAACGTGTCAGTATCATGGAAGCTCTTGCCAGCAGAGCCACAATTAACGCCTACGATAATTCCACCCGCGGCCTCGATTCCTCCACTGCTATTGATTATATTCGCTCTCTTCGTATTTTAACAACCCTGACAGAGTCCACCACCATTGTTACTCTGTATCAAGCCGGGGAGTCGATTTATAAAGAATTCGATAAAGTCTGTCTGATTGACTCTGGCCGTCAGATCTACTATGGCCCTGCCAGCGAAGCTCGTGCTTATTTTGAGAGTCTTGGATATGAACCTCAGCCTCGCAGCACTACCGCCGACTTCCTCACATCCATCACCAATGAGAATGAGCGAATCATTAGCAAGAGCCATGAGGGCCCAGTTCCTCTTACCCCGGAAGAGCTAGAAGCTGCATTTAGGAATTCCAAGTACTTCAAGATGCTTCAGGATGAGTTGGACGAGTATGATGATGAACTCAAGAAGGCCGAATGCGAACCCGCAAAGGTTTTTGAAAAAGCTGTCACAGACGAAAAAAACCGGGGAAGCAGCAAAAAGAGTCCCTACGTAGTTTCATTCCC
>LDUD01000015.1:35503-50420 GCA_012184295.1 Dactylella cylindrospora
CTTCTTCTCTAATACTGATACGAATTTATGCTAACCCGCTCCTAGTTTTCCACCTTACGCACCGAGAATTGCAGCTCAGATTCCAGGATCTTGGAAGTATCCGAAACTACATGATCAATGCCATTATCCTAGCCCTACTCCTTGGTGCAATGTTCTATCAGATTCCTCGTGACTCAGCGGGAGCCTTCCTGACAGGAGGGGCATCATTCTTCTCTATGGTTATCATCGCCTGGCTTCAATTCGGTGAGGGTTTCAGAACCCTTATGATGAGAAGCGTCGCTACAAAACAAGTTACCTTCGCTTTTTACCGTCCGTCAGCTCTGTTGGTTGCACAAATGCTTGCCGACATCCCGACAATGACAGCTGCTACAATAATCTACAACATTGTCTGCTACTTCATGGTGAATTTCAAGTTAGACGCAGGTGCCTTCTTCATTCACTTGCTCTTCTCTTGGATGACTGCTTTTGTGATCACTACTTTCTACAGAGCAGTTGCCGCCTGGTCGCCTGACGGCAACGTCTATGTTCGCCTCGGAATGACTGGCTTGAACGTCTTCGCATTCTTTGGAGGGTACATGCAACCTAGGCCAAAAATGAAGGACTGGTACCGATGGATTTCTTATTTATCTCCGGTTGCCTACGCTCAAGAGGCCGCCTTGACAAATCAGTATTCTGGTAGTCACCTTCCATGTGCCACCTCTCAGATTATTCCGGGTGTTCCCGGCGCCTCGGTCGAGAATCTTGTTTGCAACATCCCTGGCTCTGCTCCAGGTGATTTGACTTTTGATCCTTCCACCTACGCCGAACTCCAGTTCGGTTTCAAGAGCTCTCATATTTGGAGAAACTTCGGTATCTTAATTGGCTTTTATGCATTTTTCCTCTTCATCGCTCTTGTTGGTGTTGAGATTATGCAGAAGGCTGCTGGCGCTGGCGGTCTAACAAAGCTTTACGTCCGAAGGCACAAGCTCCCCTGGCTGCCTGGAATGAAACCTCAGGAGCCAGAGCTCCCAGTTATAAAGAAACAGGACACCCACACCGAGCCTCTGGAAAAGGTTACTACGAAATCAAAACCATCAGTTTTTACCTTCAAGAATGTCAACTACACTATCAATGGAAAGCAGCTTCTACATAACGTTGAGGGCATCGTTAAGCCAGGTGTCCTTTTAGCGCTTATGGGAGCTTCCGGAGCGGGTAAGACAACCTTGCTTGACAATCTTTCCCAACGTAAACGTGTCGGTGTCGTCGAGGCCGATCTCAAAATCGACGGAAGGGACCTCCAAGCGGATTTCAGCCGCAGCACCGGGTATGTCGAGCAGGCCGATGTCCATGACGAGACTGCTACTGTCCGCGAAGCTATCGAGTTCTCCGCTGTCCTCAGACAGCCAAAGACCATTCCTAGAGAAGAAAAGTTAGCCTTCGTTGCAAAAGTCCTAGCCATTCTTGAATTAGAACCTCTTGCCGATGCCCTCATCAGCGGCTTGAACATCGAAGAGAAGAAACGTGTCACCATCGCTGTGGAATTGGCTGCCCGTCCAGATACTCTTCTTTTCTTGGATGAACCTACTAGCGGCTTGGACTCTAATGGAGCACTGTCTATCGTACGGTTCCTTCGCAAACTCGCTCGAGAATCTGGTCTCTGTATCATCTGCACAATCCATCAACCGTCCTCTTATCTCTTCCAAAACTTCGACGAAGTCCTTCTCTTGGCTGCCGAAGGCCGTACTGTCTATTTCGGAGACATTGGTCATGATGGTAACACCGTTATGGATTACTATGTGCGCAATGGTGCTGCTCCCGCTGCTCCCGATGCTAACCCAGCTGAATACATCCTTGAAACTGTCCGACCTGGTGGATCGATTAACTGGTCTGATGTCTGGCAAGCCTCTCCTGAGCACACTGCTTTGCTCGAACAAATCGACAGGGTGAATGCTGAGCTGGCTGCTCTCCCAGTACCCAACCGTACAGAAAGACCCCTTACATATGCCATGCCACTATACAACCAGGTCATCGAACTTACCAAGCGAACATGGCGCAACTACTGGCGCGACTCGTCTTACCAGTATTCCAAGGTCTTCTCAAATCTCTCAATGGGCCTTATCACCGGCATTCTCTTCTTCCAGGCTGGCAACAGTGTCATTGAAATGCAATCTCGTGGTTTCTCCACTTTCATTGCTATCATTATCGCTGCTACAATGGTTACCGCAGTCCAGCCCAAGTTTATGGAGCTCAGAGCATACTACGAACGACGTGAACGCAACAGCAAGATATACTCTGGGCCAGCATGGCTCGCCGCGATGACTCTCTGCGAAATCCCATACGCGTTCTTCTCGACCGTGTTCTTCTTCCTTCCCTACTTTTATATGGTCGGCTTCCCAACCGCTTCCACCGTCGCTGGCTACCAATATCTCTTCTTGGCCATGTATGTCATCTTTGGCACTCATATTGGTATCGTTATCGCTGCCATCGCTCCAAACTTTGACACAGTCTTGGTCGCGAACCCTGTCTTCTTCGCGATCACGTTCTCGTTCACCGGTATCTTGGTTCCATGGGCACAATTGCCAGGTGTCTTCAAACATTTTGTGTACTACGCCAATCCAATCGCCTATGCCGCTCGTGGCATGATTGGAAACGTTATACACGGCGTTGACGTTGTCTGCTCTCCACAAGAACTGGTAACTTTCGTGCCACCAAGCGGTGAAACTTGTCTGCAGTACGCCGGCGAATGGCTAAACAGCTCTTTCGGTTATCTGGTGGACCCGAACGCGATTGGGAACTGCCAGTACTGTGCATACAAAACCGGTGACGAATATCTGACCGGTGTTAATATTAAGTGAGTAACGGTTTTTCATTGAATCCCGTGTCAATAAAGGAATCAAACTAACATATTACTTACAGATACTCTGACCGATGGGACTACTTTGGATACTTTATGATATTTATCTTCACGAATATCATCTTGATCTTTGTCTCTTATGCCGCTGTTTGGGACATCAACTGGGGCAAGCTCTGGTCCAAGTTCCGCAGCGGTAAGAAGGCCGAGTGATTGAGTACCTACCTTTTCGCGATATATATAAATATATCATGAAATAAGACAAATCACCACACCTAAAAAGATTCTTCACCTAATACTCCCTATTCATCAGGCGGGCGTTTCGCGTATATAGAAGAGGTTCCTTTTCCCGCACCCCATGTTTATGTTTTTCTTTTACTTATCCATCCTGTGTCTGCATTTCTCAGCGATAGAAAGGAGGAAAATGGTCTTTTTATGGAGTTTCATGTTTAAACGTTTTTCCTACTCTAAAATATAATGATACGAAGTTGATCGAGAGCAACCCCTGCAAGATTGACCCAATACACGTTTTAATAGCCCGACCCCATTCTTTCAACTCAAGATTAGTATTATTAGAATAGATTGAGAATGAAAAAAAAAAGATGTTCCTTTCAATACTATCTTGGAAATGCGGAAAAAAAGAAAAGAAAAAAAAAAGGTCCGTATGTGATGCTGTCTGCTTGGACGAGCATGATGCAATGGTAGAAATACAAACAGGTAAACTCAAACAATAAGCACACTGATAGAAAAGGCTATGTATTCAAGCACTTCTTGTCAATATCCTCGTTTCCCTCTACACCTTCCCGCGTTACTCGATAAAAGAATATAAAAAGGAAAAGGAAAATGAAATAATAAGTTACATAAGGTGTCATATCAGCAACACAAAAAATCCAACACTGTCGAGAGGTTCACATTGCGCCCCTCTCTCCTCCCCCATATCTACTCTAATGGTTATACTCCGATCAATGATTACTTTCAACTTAAATCTGGCACTCTCCAATATTCTGCAAGCACCACCCTTGTGTAACAAGGCTTGCTCTAACACCCCTTCTGACAAGTCTCTCCCTCATCTCCGCCAACCTCGGGGTAATGCTAACATGCGTTCTATTCTGACCATTCGCTTCCTTGTTTCCGCTCCACAGAACCTCAGCGGCAGCCGACCCTCTAGGCCATAGCCTGGCATCCAAAACTTGAGCATCAATCTGCTCCGACCAAATGTGAACCTCGCCGCCGATGACCAGGTGCTGCTTTTCCTTTGGAACTCCGGCTAACGGATCATACGAGTACACCAGCTTCCAGTTCTTCATAGGGGAGCAGTAATCCGCGAAAGGATAAAAGGTGGAATAAGACTCCGGCTTGAAGTCGAGCCATTGGCCATGTCCGCAGTCCAGATACCAATAAAAGTAGCTTCCAGCTATGACGCGGTATCCCTTCTCCACAACTTCGGCGACGGCTTTAGGATCTTGCCAGGCTTGGACGATAGTGGACTTATCCATCGTTAGATTCCACTTCAACGCCAACTCTTCCCAGACAACGGGGGTAAGTCCCTGCGAGAGGATATGCTTGAAAGCGTTATCCATGAATCGTTGGAGGACGGGTTGGATCACGGTAGGATCAGAGGAGTTGACGGATGGGTCGAGGCCGACGGCGTTGTTGTTGAATTCGTCGCCTCCGGTGTGGTAGTAGGTTGCGCCGGCAGATTTGATGCGGGGGAGGAGGTCGTCGAAGAGCTCGCCGAGGAAGTCATCGACTTTGGGAGAGTTGAGCATGAGTTGACCGCATGGGGGTTGGGCGCAGTAGTTTTCCCAGGGGGTCGCTCTCCAGGCGGCGACTAGTAGTCGTTAGTTAATTCTATTGCGATTGGTGGTTGGGATGATTGTACTTACTGAGTTCTGGGTGCGAGTAGGCGATAGAGCCGGTGTGACCGGGCATATCGATTTCCATGAGAATCTTGACGCCGAGCAATTGAGCGTACTCGTAAAGCTCTTTAATAGCGCCTGCCGTGTAAACCTCCTCCGGCCTGTAGGATCCCTCTGACGAAAGTTCTGGGATACTGGGTATCTCAAGTGGCCAAGATTGAGAATCGGTGATGTGGATGTGAAGTCTGTTCAACTTGTTCCATGAAAGGCGGTCGATGGTACCCTTGAGGACCTCAAGAGGATAATACGATCGAGAAACATCAATGTTGACACCACGGTGGCTGAACTTGGGACTATCCTTGATATCAACGGGGAGATATGGGGTGTAGACATCGCTGTATTGAGAATTGGCGAAGAATAGCTGAGGTAAGCTGGTGAGTCCGTGCATGACACCAAGCGAGGTCTTTCCAGTAATCTCGACCTTGGCTTCAGATGAAGAAATCTTCTTAATAGTCAACGTGTAGCTCTCGTCGAATTCTTCATCTTTGGTAGTATCCGGTTCCGGTTCGGTCTGGGTGACAGTGACGGTTTTGACCAAGAGGGCACCGCTGTGAGGTTTGACTGGGGTAACAAAGCCCTTCGGGTTGATCATATATGGAACAAACTTGTCCTCCTTCAGAAACTTTCTAGCACGTTCAACCGCTCTTTCGAGACGCTGCTCCGCTAGACCCCCCTTGGATGTGTACCTGCCCCTAATGTGTGGGACTCCATCGGCATCGACGGAGCGCTTATATCTGGCCGTAGTCGACTGGTGAGAGCATTAGCTATATTTGCCCAATCTATGAAAGCATCCGATCCACCTCTCTAATAAAGAGATTTGAACACTTACATTTTTTGACGCAGGGGCATGAATGATACTGAATTTTATATTTCTATCGAGCCAGGCAACCTCGGTACCTAAGCTTTGCTGCTTCGGAATCGGCCAGATGAGAGCTAGAGAAGATGGCACGATGGCCGCAAATAGGAGGAGAGAGGAAAAGATTGGGGCCATTTTGAAGGCAAATCGATAGTAGGTTATATAGCCCTTTATATGCTCAAAGTAGGTATGTTAGTTTCGAACTATATATAAAGTGAATGCTTGCTAAGTCCCGGGTATAAATAAAAGGTCGCTTGGAAAACGGTATCAGGAAGAACCAAGGAGGGAAGGGCCCCGAAAAAGAAAGTTGTTAAAGCGAGGTCGAAATTGTGGCACCTAATATATGTACCAAACTGCGTTACACAAGTGTAAGCATGCAGATATCCTTCTCTTTAATTATAATTTGGGACTCTGGTACAGAAGCAAGGATTCAAAGAGAAAGAAAGACTCGGGCTACAGGGTATTTATACCCTCCAAAAAATTTTTCCGCGTAGGAACTCCAATCTCAAGCTAAATATTTTTGAAAAGCGGGAGATCAATCGATAGATCTGACAAGGACAACAGAGATGTCCTCGATGTACCGTTTCGAAGGGTCAATATCGCCAATCAGGGTAAGCTTTGGAGTTCGAATTCGTGTTGCGAAACGTACGACAGCGACAGCGTAACGTTCCAACGTGTTGGATCCCACACACGAGCCAACGGCGGTTATAGGCGCACGATTGGGGTGGCGTAAAATAGTCTGTCGGGTCCAGAATTAAAAGAACCGGGTCGAGGATCTCAGAAAAGGAAGGGCAATTCCCATTGTCCGGGTTGACAATAGGGAGAGTCTTTTATAAAATTATAGTTGGAAGTCTGAATGGAAAACCCGAGGAAATAATTTTTGGGAGACCAGGCATTTATATCTAATGTCGATCCATCTTGCGGGTCAAGGCAGCTCTACACTCTAATTTTTTTGTTTTAGTCCTTGATCTTCTGTTCTCTCAATCTTCTCTCAAAGAAGCAAAGTTTATTAAACAAATTGTGCGAGTTCTCCCCGGATTACTCAAATGCGAGCCCGTGTAAACCTTCTCAAGACAAGAAGATTGGCCGTTTACCAGGGTTTAGATTTACCAAGGAAAAAGTTTGTGCGCCGGTTTCCAAAGGGCTGTAATCATATCCTGAATGTCTACCTATCGATTTGTAAAATTTGACGGTCGAAAGGAGGGGATATAGTTTATGCGACGGTGTCCTTGCAGATGCAGATGGGGAGGGTAGAATAGCGTGGGATCGTGAACTCAACGGCGATAGCTAGCAGGACCAGTTCTTTTTCTTTCTCTTCCAAGAAGATGCGGGTAGACGTATTGACTGGTCAGGTTTCTGAACACATAATGTAGAGACCGGACTTTGGCTCCTGGGCAGCCATTTTCACGTATGATGTAGGTGCTACCCCTGGCTGTCCGTAATTCGGGAGTGGCTTTCGATGCGAAATGCATGGAACATTTTAGTATGCCAATTCGCTTGTTTTATCCAATGTAGCCTCCTTGTGGGTGTGTCCTGTGGTTCGCGAGAATTTCGAATTTGAAGGGGAAACCCCTCTCACAACGTGAAGAAGAGAAGAGAGATCTCGAGACCAACACCCCGAAATTTTTAGTGGACCTGCAGAATGGAACATGCAAGGAATACGACAAGGAATGAAGGGACAATGACTTTGACCAAAACTCCACATAGCGTATGGCCTATCACTTTCAGGCCGTTCTTTGCGAAATCGTGTTCATGCAACTCTACGGCAAGATGTAACATCAACCCTTCCATTTCGACCAGGGTTTTTGTACGATCCCCTCATGTACTTTAGCGTCAACTGGCGAGACTATCAACAGGTCCCAGCCTTCGCCTTCAAGGAACCAGATTTCTAAAAAGCTTCATATAGACAAATTTTACTCGTAGTCAACATCTAAACCACCCTCGATGGTGTAGTTGGTATCACAACAGGCTGTAAAAGTCTTCAGATAACTTCTGAAAAATCGTAACCTGCAGGTCACCAGTTCGAATCTGGTTCGAGGGACTCTCTCTTTTTTTTTTGCATCTTTTCATTTAGGAACTCTCAAGCGAAGGGTCAAACAATATAATTTTTTGGCTTCAAGAACTTGAAACTTAAAACTCAACGGCTGGGCGAAGAACAAAATGAAGGACCATCCCGACCTGACAAACTATGCAAACAACGCGCTGCGTTGTGAGAGATGTTATGTTACCTTTGCGGTTCTTGTTTCAGACAAGCAGAGACGGGCAGCTGCGAGCATGTACGTACGGCTAGCTGGAGGACGATATCTATCGATCCATGGCATGCATGATCGATTCGATGGGCGGGAAGAGTATAGTATTCCTCAACGAAGGGCCATATCTTCGTCGAGGACATGCATATAGCATCCCTCTCCCTTTTAGCTGTCGATGCTACGTTACACCATGCCTATCATGGATCCTGCCGACCATGGACAAGAAAGCGGGGTCGTAAAATTAAAACACATGGCAAGAGGTTAGAAAGCAGCTCAAGCTTAGGCAACAGTACTGGCGAGTGTTGAGTGTCAAGCACGGTGGAAGTCTAGCACTATATCAGATCGACAGAAAACCATGGGCTCGGGATGAACATATGATGTATCCCAAGTATCTCCTTGATAAGATGATAACGTTTCCGAGCTGATAGCTCCCTCTACCTCTACCTCCAGTGCAATGTTGCATTTGACCGCCCAGCTGTTGAGGGACCTGGGAGATGCGACATCATTTATTTAGCTTGGCCCGAGAGAGGCGTATAATACAATACAATAGCAATGACCATACAAACAAGGACACCGAGATTGATATCAATATATATATTCTTGGCAACATTTAAGCTGCTGAAGCCACGCTCTATGCCCCTGGACCGATAAACCCGACCTAGTTTCTTCAATCTGCGACCCTCGGGTGTAACTTTTTCATCTGACAGCGGACTCGAGTTGGTCAGCACCCGCAAACCAGCATGGTCAATGCACACTTACCGGGGCGCTACATCTGCGAGCCACCTGCCAGGTCTCCTTTGCGTTGTCGGCCAAACACGCGACGTGCAGCTGCAACTTTTCGTGCGACTCGAAACCTCGTCATCCATCATGCGGATTCCAGACCCACCTTCATCTCTCCATCATAGGCACCACCATCACCATCACAGTCGCAGACGCCGCTATAATGAATAATTCACAGTTTCGCAAGTTGATCAACGATACGCCGCGAGCTGACCGCTCGTCCGATTCTAGCAATGCAACCTCGTCCGCTGCAGCTGCTGCACCCCTGCTTGGCTCCCGTCAACGTTCCTCAATTCCGATGACACCGTAGGTGAACCTCCCTTCCCCGTTCCCTCACCCTTGTCCCCTAAGCATCACACGCATATGCAAGGCATTGGGCTGTCCAACGTCGCATTGATCACTTACATAATAGCATCTGTATAAACTTTACTAACCGCCGGTGTTTTTCCTCTTTCTTTTGCTCCACAACTCCAGGCGCTCTGTCGGATACAACCCATCATCATTTGCACAGCAAGCCGCAGCGTACCGACTTCAAAACTCGCAGAATCAGCCCAAGGAAAAGAAATTTAGGTCTTCGGCTCCACTCGGTTCGAGACTTCCACAGGGTTATGTGGATCGGACGAAACTACGCGATGCAGATACCGGTGACGGCAACGATGATAGTGAACGCCGAATGGCGTCCCTGATGAAACTAGTGGAGGAAGGTAGTCTAACGCGTGAAGAGGCAATTGAACAAAGCAAAGCCTTTGGTGGTGACCTTGGGAGTACCCATTTGGTAAAGGGTTTAGACTTTAGGCTACTGGAGAAGGCAAGAAGGGGAGATGATGTGATATCTGGAGACAAGAAAGATGGTGCTAAGGACAATGACGACGATATGGAAGATGAGCTCGATAAGGCTCTAGAAAAGGAGGTCGCACCCGTTGCAAAGAAGCGGAAAGATGAACTCGACGAGGACGACGAGACACCCGCCCCAAGAAAGAAGACAAGAGCCGAGATCTTGGAGGAATTTAAGAAAAGCAGAGCTGAAGCAGCAGCGAAGGCAGCAGCAGAAAACTCGCTAGGATCAAAATTCAAGAAAATCGGGGAGAAGGAGAAGAAGGTAAAAGCTTCAAAGGAGCATAAATTAAGCTCGAAGGATTCTTCGTCCCGGAAGAAGCGAAAACGAGAGAGTGAAGATGCAGCAAAGGCTCTAGAGAAGGCCATTGGCAATGGGACTGTCCTTGGGATGCTCCCTCCTGACCTGCCATCTACGAGGCCAATAGCCGTACCAGAGCCGCAGGAAGACGAGGATGTCAACATCTTTGACGATGCACCCGATGAATATGACCCTTTGGCCGGTATACAGGACAGCGATGACTCGGATTCGGATGAAGGAGAAGTAGAAGAGAAATTACAGGCAGAGAAAGACAAGAAAAAGAAAGAGATGCCCCCACCACCAATTAGACCCCGAAACTACTTTGCCACATCCTCAAAGGACGCAGATATATCAACGGAATCGATAGCTTCCAAGCCACTTAGTGGGCAAGACCTAGCAAATACGGCAGAGTTATCCGCTGCTATTAAGAAGGCTTCCCAGATGAGAGAGCTGACGAAAGCAGACCTAGATGATGAGGAGGCAAAGAAAGCGGCAAGACACAAAGCAATGCTAGAATCTGCCTATAGAGATAATGATGACATCGATATGGGCTTCGGCGATAGTAGGACATTCGGCGACGATGATGAGGACATTGCCGTCTCCAAGAAGAAAAAGAAGAACAAGAAGAAGGAATAGGCCAGTAGCCAGCTCGTGACATTCCTGAATCATGTATTATATAAATATTTGGACGATTGGAGTCCCTTCCACCACCGAATGGCATTATACCCAATTTCGGAATAGATACAAATTCTTCGTCCAATTTAATAGTTTGGTTCGCAAGCTTGATGATGATAGCTTCCAATTGTCTCAATTTGCTTCCAGCCCCTGCTATAGAGAGACCAGGGCGTTCATTACTGTGTGTTGAGCCAAAAACTCGCGACCTACCAAACCCAACCGGCACTCATCCCACTACATCCATCAATCACGAACCACTAACAAAGCCTCAAACACCATGGCCCTAGTACCGCAAGCTCAAGCGTTCGATAACCTCAAAGAGGTAGACGAAGGTATTGCCCCATTATTGCCCTCCTAGGACTTCATCCAGCAGAGCAGAGCGACTAACATTGACACCGCAGAAACCCTCATCAAATCCCGCCTCATAACCGTCGAAGTCAAAACCATCAACCGCGTCCAAAAACGCTGCAACACGATAATATCCTCCGAAAACCTCTTCGCCGACGTCCTCTCCTCTTTCTCCACCTCAAAAGATGACGCGAACATTGAAATGACAGATGTCGGCACCGATGGCCCTCTATCATCTGACAATGCGGACAAGGCGGAAGCGGCGACGCCGCAGGAATCGATAGATACGGCAGCGGAAAAGCTTGCCGAGGAGATTTTGCTGGATTTTGCACCGCTGGAGGAGGCATTGATGAGGATACAGCTGCTTACCGATGCGAATCGGAAGGAAGTGGCAAGGTATGAGCAGAAGAGGGTGCAGATTGGTATGTATCAATGGGTTTAAGGTTCATTTAACTATAATGTCAACTAACAACATCTACAGAACAAGCATCCGAAAAGGCCCGCAACGACATGATTTCCCTAAACTCCTCCCTGTCCGAAGCCCACAAGTTAAAACAGCACAAACTGGAATACGACGTTATCGCTACCGAAATCACGAGCAGTCCCAATAGTCAAAAGACACGGCAAGCCCAATACGATAGTATAGCAAGATTAAACGCGGAGATTGAAGCGTTGGAGAGGGAGAAGGCGGAGTACGGAAAGGTGTGGGCGGCTAGGCGAGCACAGTTTGGAGCCATCGTGGAGGCATTAATGGGCATGCAGGCGCAAATCCAGGAAGATAAAGAAGAACAAGAGAGAAGAGAGGGATTGGATGATGATGAAGAAGAGGGGGAGAAGAACGAGGGGTCTACCGAGAAAGAAGGTGCGAAGGGAGATGGCGACGCAGCAGCTACTCATAAGGCCCAGGAAGCAACTACCGCGGAGACATCAAAAGCAGAGGATAGCAAAGACGGCGCAGCGGATGTGGTTATGGAAGATACTCAAATGGAGGAAGGCGAGAGGACAAGCACACGGGATCACTCTACAGTTACTTCACCCAGGTACGAGGAGGGCGAAGAGATCGAAGAAGGCGAAGAACGAGAAGAACGGGAAGAAGGTGAGGAAACGGATGAGGAGGTCTCGGTGGCTCCAACCCCAAGACCTGAGGATGCATCTTTTGAAGAAATGGAGACGGATGAGCGCCATGTTGACCCCACAGACCCGGATGAGGATATGGAGGATGATGGTGCAATTGAAGAGCCTTCCGAGGCTGAGACACAGGACTCAAGAGCCGCTTAACATTTCTCCGAGGCAGGTAATAAGGGTTTTATCTGATACATTTAACGGCGTTTTGGTGGGATTGTATATTACTAGATTTTCACGGAGCTTGATATGAAATGCTATGGAACCTTTCGTCGGATAAAAATCTCTTATTCATAACATGAGGACGCAAACAAGGCGTTCAGGTTAGAACCGCATCGAAGAATAATTTGCCTTTGCCCATGTGTCCGAGTATTGGACGTAGACAGCAAAAAAGAGACTGCACTTTCCCAGTGTTCCTCCCCAAGATATATAACGTTAAAAAGAAAGCATATATTCCCACTAAAGAATAGTAAATCGACACCTATTCGCCATACCTCCAAACCCATTCTCATTTTTCTCCATTTCATTCACTTTCGGCATCTGATGATTCCTCCAAATAGAATTTAGCAACTTCATGCACCAGCTCTGCAACAACCGAGTATTTGAACGCGGACGAAAAAGATTTGAAAAGGTCCCCGAAGGGGCCCTTAGCTTTGTTTCTCTTTCGTGACCGTGAGGTACTGTAGTACCTGCGAGACCCCTAAATGCTTTGATTAATACAAGGATTACAACTTTTTTTATTTATGCGCCGAAATGGTTCTGAACGCCTATACCTAGTTCATGTATTTACTAAAGTACTTCCCAGCCCATGATTCAAAACGACCAGGATTTCCATGACAGTCTTCCCAAACAGCTGCAGCGTACGTTTGTGAAAGGCGAGCGAGTGTTTTTTGGTCTAAATGTAGGAAGCGAAGCTTGGTAGCTACGTTGAGCTCGTTGTACAAGTTGACGTCAGTGCAAAATTTGGCCATGGTTCTTTTGCAGATTGCAGCGTCTCTGGTGACCTGCAAGGGACCTCGATGTTAGCTTAAAACAGATTCTCTAACAGTCAGATGGGATTATGATAGCACGTAAACTTACAGATATCTCATGTGGCGATTTCTTGCCGTTGTCAAGCTGATACTTGATAGCAAAAGCGCTCATGACCGCAGCGCCAAACATGTAGTCTGGGCTTCTTCTCGCTCTGTGCGTCATTCCTAAGAAGCCTTCTAGGAAGTTTAATTTGATATACGGGTTCAAGAAGTCGTATTTCGTCATATTGGAGAAACTATTACGTGGTATCTAATATCCTCGCCCGAAGCTCGCTGGTGAAATGTACCACTTCGTAAGGCACCAAATGTATCGCGTGTCAGGAAAAGGAGTCTGATAAGTCACTAAAGATGGTTGTTGATAGACGAAGATAGCTTGGTTTTATTCAAGCTAAGAATTATCTGATGTCAGAATGTTTCTCCTACCTCCAAGGTGCTCCAAATTCGTGGTTAGCAATAGAACACTTTAGACATAACCGCGGCCTACGTCTACTTCTAGAAGTTTAACACAGGTCACTTCTTTCACCAATGCAATAGGGCATGTGGAACCCGACAAACCGACATCAAAGAATACAACAACATGACACTCAGTATGCACTTTACCGATGACTCAATCAGCTCTAAACATTCAAGCCTACATCCGTGATTTCTACGTATATTTCTAGCTAGATCTAGCGGGTAGACGCATACACATACATATCTATGCGGACCTCCTTAGAACAAAAGGTACTAACTGGGAAGTCATAGAAGATATTTTAAGGAATAATAGGAGGTTGGGGAGCCCAGACCGTCGATATGCAGCAGGGTAAAGGCACGGTGTAAGAGACGCCATTCTAGTGTGTAAAATAAATGTATCTACAACCGATATCCAGAAGACATCAAACAAAGTTCACTATAGCCCTCCCAAAGCAATTTGAGTGGATATAATATTTCTAGATACCTTTATTCGATCTATTTCTATCAAACATTTCTAGGCATATCAGACCCTCGACAAAATGAGGCCATACCAGTTTGTCTACCCTATGATACTCAATTCCAACTTTAGGCATTTGGTCTCCCAATTCAAAACCGGTAAATTTGATACAAAGGGAACGGATTACCTTGCAGCAAATATTATCATCGGCCTTAAATATATCGTCTCCCAGACGTCGAGACAGACCGCAACAAGGGGCCAGATATCGGTGAGAGCCCCTAGATCGTTTTCTGTCAACCTAGGCACTAACTGAATTAAAGATAACTTACCATACCCTCATCAGTAAAGCCACTTCCTTGAAATTTGCGCAAGACCTCAACCTTGTAACAAAATTCAACACGATCACGGGAATGGATGTAAAGGGACATCACTCTCGACGGATACAGAGAATTGCTCAAACCTATATAGCATCAGCCTACAGGGATGCTATGCGAGATCCAAAATCCGATCGATTCGATAGGTGGATTGGAGAATATTTTGAGGAATACGAACTTTACGGGGCTCACACTGAAATGCTGAAGGTACAGTACTAGTAATTTCCATTCATCCATTCTCTACTTTAACTACCAAAATTCTTTGATGCACCATGCAACTTCGACCAAGAACTGCCCCTTACTCTAGTTTCTAGCTATCAGCTAACTTTAAGTATCAGAACCTAGAATTCAGCGACCCGAACAAGTGTGGGGAAAAGAGTAAGGAAAAAGGCTACAGCTCAGGTAATTCGGATAACACACCACGCATCAGTTGGACGGGGTCGTGGGATTCGCAGAAAAAATAGGGTATTCGAAACGGTATATATTAGGGGCAATCGGTCCAACCTGGGGGTTATTGCAAGAATTGGATATAGAGAGACTTCAAAACATGAGACTATGCTCTTCATATAGACTTTGGGTCATTTTCAAAGGGATATGCTTTTGTTGCATTTATTTAGACCGTGTGTTGGGGCATTTCAACGTAAATTATATGCGGAGGCTACAGCACCGGCAAAAAAAAAAAAAAAAA
>LDUD01000015.1:50443-80599 GCA_012184295.1 Dactylella cylindrospora
TACTTTGTGCACTTCAATTCGAATGAATACATCAATATCACTATCGAACCTAGCTTAAAGGTCCATATATAACGCGTTAACGGAAGATAGATGAAATGTAAATTTTATGTGTAAGAGGTACATAATTCTTAGCGCTAGCTTGCTTCTACGATGGCACAGAGGCTCTCAAGTTTCTATATATATCATATACCAGACATTCACTATGCACTCAAGGCTTTTCTTTTACAACATTCCGTATCAATATGGCGCTCCTACTCGACAGAAGTTATCCGGGATCAAACTCGCGGGATTATCCGAACACAGAGACCAACCAATTTGCGGCACATTCTCAAGACGTCTACACGCTGTCATGCAAATATTAAAGAGAAGGAAAAAATCATCCCTGCAGGTGAGGTTACACTGGGTGTCTTTGAGGCGTCACGAGAATATGCCGGCGCTGCGAGGCTGCTTGTGTTTGAATTTCTTGGCCTTCCAACTACCTCGCCAGTGTCGTGTTGTGATTGGATCGTTCGTGCAGATGTTGCTCGGCATGCAATCGAGCTGGCAAGGAAATTGTGTGATGTGGGCGGAAAGCGGGAAGAGGTCGTGAGGGGTGTGCCGCTGAAGGATAGCAAAAGACGGTGCGAGTGGAATGCTAGCAGGACTACCGCATATCAGCCCCAAGGACGTTCATGTTGGAATATATAGGTCGGGTCTGCATTTGAGCATGGTACTGGGGTTTACACTCTTGTCTACCTTCAACCTATTTTTCTGAGGATTGTAGGCGACAAAACGGAGTATACGAGTAGAGTAGTAATCAACTATATCGACTAGCTATAGAGAGATAAGGCGACAAAATGAAGTCTATTACAACAACATCTTTGCACATCGGCCTCCTAGTAGCATGGCAGTATGGCCGTGTCCAAGCCCAAAAAACCACCGCCCGCGTCGAGTACTTTGGGAGACAACTGACTACCCTGGAGCCTCTGGGATCTCTATCAGATTTCGCCTTGACGCAGAGTAGTTGCTTTAGTTCAACTCTCCTCGATAATTGGCGGGAGGAACTTTACACCAACTACGACTACGGCATGGGTTGTGATATTTCAACTGCCGCACGAACGGGTTGCTGTCCACCGAATTATCAGCCTTTGGGGTACTACACCTCCAGTTACGATAGATGTCCTGTTGGATATACTCGACGTGATGATGTTTATACGTCGGATGGGCTTGTCACTTCGCGAGACCTGACAATTTCGATCGGGAGCACTACTCCGAGGGTTTGCTGTCCTACGTAAGTCTAGACTCGTAGCTTCGATGCCGTTGATGGCGAAAATAATCTTCATCGCATAGATTCGCGAACTAAAACTTTGCTATTAGTCTCGCGAGCCAGGGAAGCTGGCAGGAAAAAGGAATCGCCCCAGAATATACTCTCGGTGATGCTGTACGCCTAGGTTTTATAGTTTGCGAGTGGGGCCTCAGAATCTCCGGAGCAGGCGCCGATATAACAGAGTCGCGCTTGTATGCTTCCGCAATCGTGATTCAGTACGTTTCAGATACCAACTCTGTCACTTCAACCGCGCCATCGACTTCTCGACCTTCTTCTGCCGGCCCTCTCTCCTCAAATACTGAGGCGATGACGAATGTCGCGACGGATTCTGCTAGCGTCATACCGTCCACCGAAGACATGGGTATGGAGGATGAAGATCGGAAAGAGATACCCATCCCTGTTGTCGTGGGTGTAACGGTCGGGGTGGGCTTACCGCTTCTACTGGTCCTCGCTTACGCAGGATATAGATTCAGCAAGAGGTCAAAGGAATCTGGATCGGAGGGTCCTGTCACAGGGAAAGTAGAGTCCAGCCATAGTCTTGAGGAGGCTCAGACAGCGAAACCAGAGAAGCAAGCTGAGTTTTTGTGAAAGATGTCCCATTTATGATCTTATGAGTGCGGATGAATCGGATGCAAGTTGGTTTTGTTTCAATACCTTTTTTAGGCTAGTAGCAAGTTCGGAAGGAAGCTATATGACAATTAGGAGTCAAGGATAGTTTTAGTTCTATATGGTCCACGAGTAACGAATTAACCTGAAGGAATCTTCCATTATCCAAATTAATATTAAACATTAAATGCACCATATCTAGTATATCAACCTTACTCGGTACAATGCGCCATATTGAAACCCCTCGAACGATAACATTACAACCATTCTCATTCTGTTTCTATTTATACAAGTAAACATTCCCACAAATCCAGGCGATCGGAATTCGAGTCTGCGGAGTCCATAGATAGCGAAGACCTATATCCCATCATCGCTAATAGCGCTCAACCTCCTTACCAAATAATCCCTCCCCAAATCCCCCCAGTTAGCCCCAGTGCTCGCCTCCTCCTTTAGCGTCTGCTCGTTTCTCAATATCGCCTCAACAGCACCACCTGCACCCGAAGCTCTGAGCACCTTTGCCATTGATGCATGGACATTGCAATACAACGGCCTCGGACTAGGCATCCCGTCGTAACTTTCCCCAAAGTGGAGAACATCTTTATCGTTGTGCAGGTGCAGACCGCCCGACTTAGCCCTCGTGAGCAGTCGAAGTTTATATGTGCACTTCCTATCAACGTCTTCTTCATTGCTATAACCGCTTCCGGGCCATAACCCTTTACACGGCTTGGCTTCCTCCACTTCGATACACCACCTCAACTTTCTAAACGATGTGTATAGCTCCGGCGTCAACAAGAGTCCATTCCTCGGACTGTTAACCTCGTCCAAAGACTCCATCAATATCTCATCCCCCACATCGCCCCCGCAGAACCTCTGCATGTAATATCTCAATTTTGGATTTAGGTTCCCACCTCCGGCAAAGTATGGGATCACATGCGTAGGAACGACATAGTCCTCTTCCACCTCCTCTTGCCGTTCGATATCGTTGATGATTAGACCGTCGGGACGATTGTAGTCCCAGACTCCCCCGACAACGGTTCTGTGGCCGTCCCGGGTAGTTAGGAGGCCTTTGTACGCGGATTGGATGTGACCGGTGGTGATGGGAGATATGGGAGGCGGGGGTTGCCGGGTCATGAACGGGATGAGGAGGTTTTCAAGGTAGGAACGGGAGAAGCTCTGGATGAGATGCTGGAATGGAGTGGAGCGGGCTAGAGCTTGAGCAATGTGTTCCCACGAGCCCTTCCGGTGAGGCGTCAAGGTGATACTATTCTTGATGCCATGGTATATACCCTTTGTAGAGTCTAGAGTATAAACCGAGACTATATCCACCGCGAGGAGGCCATCTAGGAGTTGCTTAATCGCCTCATCGCGGATTAACAGCTCCCAGAGGTGTTCCGCCACTCCCCCCGGGTTGTAGGAGTACGTGAGAAAGCTGTAGATTATATGGATGGTGGGAACCTCTTGACAAGATAGAGTAATTGTGTCAAAGTCGCCAATGTCAAGCGGTGGATATGGAAGTTCGTGTATTTGTGGGAGTTTTCGGTATTCCTTGGGATCGTACCCAACCTCGAAGCCACCAATTATGGCAATTATTCCCCGCAGGGCTGGTAAGAGAGGTGTAGACGCATGTGAAGCGGCGAAGAGTGGAGTATTCATTTTTCGAAAACAACGAAAAACAACAGTCTAGTCACCTAATCTCGACGATCTCGGATTGGAGTAAAACCGACAAATCGACTAGAATTGAAGCAATTGACTATAGCTACTCAAACGTAAGAAAGACTGAAGTTCAAAATTCACATTTTTACAATTTTCCGCTTCTACAAAGTGGGATTATCTCCTCCCAACATATTACGCATAATGCGTATAAATTTGTTACGTTGCATGTGCATACAACTTCTACAGAGCGAAAAAACCGTACAACGTCCCGCTCCGAAGTCGCTGGGATTAAGGTTATAACAGTTTTTTGCAGGCATGTCTGCATTCAAACCAACAAGGTGTACTTTAAATCCCGGAAATGGAACATACTTTATAGCACCATCTACCTGGGAGGTGAAAGTTTAAAGCTTACGCAATAATGTATCTCTCTTGAACGATATCTGTAGACGATTGAGACAACGCTATTTGTTGTGTGGACGAAACTATGGTTTGAAACGGAAACAAGCTTCGAGCTTTGACAGATCGGGTTACAATTGGCGAGAAACATAGATCTCGTACGACTACCAGGGCGTAGATGCTTCTGTTCACAATGATGCACGGTGCAGAGCTGGTGAGAGGTGTATTCCAAGCCATCAATGTGGCTTGTATTCAACCGGCAAATGTTGCATTTTTTGCGTTGTAAGGTCCAAACAAACAATTTGTAAACATCGGACCAACAACATCACGTCTAAAGGGAATCTTTTTGCTCCTGGCTCTTTGAGCAAAAATGTGATCTAGAGCAATCTATCCGTCGCTCTGCGGGGTGGCGGGCATGGAAAATGCACCCCTTCGATATCGATAGTACCGGACTTGCATCCTATCACATATCTCCCAGCCTTGCAGCTGATATCATGATGCGTTGTCAATGCATACCCATCTCATTTTAATCTTTTTTGTAATCTCATCTCTTCGATCAATTGCAGTCGAGATGAAGCCGAAGTTATTTTAACATCAGCCCCACCGCCCCGACCTGGCTCTGATCAACAAAAAGAGCTGAAGGAACGCAATATGCAAGGAAGGAAATCAATGCAAAGGAAGTTATGGCTTTTGATTCGTTGGGTTTCTGCTCCTTTGTTTTGGTGAGGCTTGAAAACCCCCCAAAGAAAGAAGCCAAAATGTTAGTGCCTAGTCGAAGAGCTCAAGGGGAATTCCGAACGGTTGTGTTTTTTCTTGTCGAGCTACCTAATCGAGATCCACCAGACCATCATCACGGCACATGTGCTCGTGGGAGTTGGAGAAAATGGTAATTTAGAAACTTATGAGGCGATATGAACAAGGAACCTAGCGGCTACGGGCTGTGTAGATCTCATAATGTCAGAATAGAGCGATTGTTTTGATCGAGTGTAAAGCTTAGGAATCTGTTCTTCTCGACTCGTGCGGCTTCAGTAGCCGTTTATGCAAATGACATCCTTATGATGATTGTTTTCAAAAGTCTCAAGGAAATGGATTCGAAAAACCGGGCCCTTGGAACCGTATATTCTTTCGACGTCACTTTTAATCTAATAGATTGATTTTAACAGCTCCCAGCTACCGAGGAATGCTTCCTTGGGGAAATTCCAGATATCGAATCTGTGGGGGTTAGGCTAGTAACAACCTTTCTCGGCTCAAATTTAGATTGCTGGCTTTTTTTTTTTGTTAGACGAAGAATGCCTCACCCTTTGTTACGTTTCGTCTGCGAATGAGAATCTCGACTAAGGTTGAAGAGGGAAACTGCGATCGTTCGGTCGGTGCATTCTTGACGGCCACTTTTTCTTAAGACGGTTTTCACTTTTGTTCGCTTCTGATTTCTAGCATCACAGGGGAGAAAAGATAACAGTTTAATTGAGCTTGTGGACAGTGGCAGATAGATAGACGGGACGGCTGATAATTGTGGATATTAAGCACGAGAGTTTTTATGACACACTGCTGAGGCGTCGGTGAGGCCTTTATCGTCTCCGCGATAATGCGGAAATTCTCGACGGAAAAAACGTAGGCTGAACGGCAGCTGCGCTCCTCGGGGACCTTCTCCACATGTGCCGGCCCCAGCAGTTAGCTGATGCTCGTGCTTGTTGTTTTGTTACCTTGGCTGCCTGGTACGGAATCCTTCGCGATGTTTGATGGTGTTTTGGATGTGAACGCAACCCCACATTTAGCCGTTCGTCTTTTGGCGAGTGCATAATAAAAATGTGCCTCATCGTGCATGGAGGGGTCGCATGTAAACAATGGCAACCGGTTGGTTACCACCCAAACAACACGTCTCCCCAGCAAGCTTGTTGGTAGCTTCAGCGAACAGCCCACACACCCCACGCTGACTGGGCCACCGAACGGCTTGCTCGCTCGCTTCATAATAGACTTCGAGGAAGCTGAATGGAATCGTTGAAATTTGACAGTCAGAAAAAGGACCTCTTCTCGACTGGCAAAGCGACTAGGCAAGCGCCTTCTCATGCAAGATTTCATTTCGCATCTTCTATTTCCTTTCTTGTCGGCTAATCGCTGGAATGAAGCTCAAAAGTGTACGTGATGCTAATTATGGTGATCTTCATAAAAAGGACCCTTCCTAGTCGCCGGAGGCGTTCAGAACAATACCATTACCCCGGACCAGAAAATTTTTTCTCACAGCAACCGCCTTGTTCAGCTGATATTTCTAGACTTCTGAGGCTTGGCCCTAGGAGATGATGCAAGGGAGAGGCCAGTGCCGCCAGATACGAGGGGTGGCAGAGCGAAGGTCAGCCACGGATACAGCGAATGAGAAGATGAGCCCTATGTTGGTTCTTCTTTTGTGGGTCACCTATTTTTCATTCCTTCGAGCCGGAAAGCTGAAGGAGACGCAAGTCAGATTCCTGTTACAAAAGAGCCGGAGAGTCCGATGTAGTGATTTTAAGCGGGGATGAGGGTAGGATCCCCTTGTTGTTTACAAAGAGCTGCTGCTAAGTTCTTTCTGTTTCGGCGTAACTCTCATTTTGTTGAAGTTATGCCTGTGGCTTCCTCGCAAGCAGGAAACTTGAAATGGGGAGAAAATTTTACAATTACGTCGACACGCATTCGACTCGAATTGTAAGACTGGACTTTTTGGGAATGCGACAGAGTGGGAAATGCGGGCGACTTTGAGGATCTGAAGTCAGGTATCACATTAATTGACCATCAGCCCAGCGAGGTGTGGAGCTTGGATAAATTGTGGTTGTGAAGGCAGCGGCGGTGGTGGGCGTCATTTTTTCCCTTGGAGGGCAGCCATCGGTATGGCGTAGTTGACGTTGGAGGTTGTGTCTCGTGTGCCAGCACACCAAACACGGCTCGCAAAATTACGAGATGAAGAAAGCAGGACGATCGGGATTCTACCGCTGGGTAACCGTCCCACAAGATTATGCAGACTCCGGGGTCGGCGGTCAGAATGAGCGATATGAACGGCGGTTGGGTTTTTCTTTCTCTTCCTTGCTGGGGGGTTTGGAGGGTTTCTATGGTTATCTCCACCAGATGCCGGATGAAGCTTAGACTGGCAGGTTTCCCTCCAAGCCAAAAAGCCGTCCAATCCTTGCCCTCGCGACTGCTGCCACTGAAACCAAGCAATCTTTCCCGATCGCATTCGGAGCTCGTTCTTCTGCTTTGAAGATAGAAGAGTTGAAGAGTAATTTGGCAGCGATGGAACCAACATTTTGCATGCTTATTCTTCCGTTTGTTAGTATACTATGCAGTTAGTATTCAGCAGTTGGCCGTTTGATGGAGAGAAAGAGTTGTGGGTAGCCCTTGGCAGCCGCAAAAATGAGTTGAAGCCTTGACCATGCCATGCCATGCCCTGCCATGCACCCAAAACAACAAATTCGAAGGGTCATTTTGGGTTCTGTAACCAACCGAAGGCCCTCCGACTGGGGACCCCGATTTGGTTGATTGTCCCTTCTTTTTTTTTCTCTTTCCTTGCTTTTTGAAGAATCTGACACAGAAAAATCCTCTGCTCTCATCTGAGATCCATGCAGGATATTTTGGGTGCATGCATGCATGTCCATGGGGCCCGGTTTGTGAATAATGTTGTGGTGGTGGTGGTTATCGAGCTTTCTTTCCTTTCCTGATAATGCAAATGCAGCAGCACTCGGTAGTAACAGTAGCGTGGGTGTGCGTGCCTGTGGTGGTGGTGCCCCTGCTCCGCTCCCCCAAGTTACGCTAGCGATTTGCATTTGCATCACAGCGCAGGCTGGCTGAATTGGGGTCGTTTCCCTCTCCACCAGACTTGAAAAATAAAAAAGAGAAAAAGGCGACGATGGCAATACGGATCATGCTCTTGCTTTTTCCCCTTTCCTTTCTGTCTGTCTGTGCCTCAAAGGGAAGAGAAGGGTTTCAATTTTCTTTTTTAAAAAGCAAAAGCAAGCTGCTCAGGGTGACTGACGCTTTCTGCTTGTCTTGTCTCTTTTAGCCTGTCTTCGTTTGCCGTTTTCTTTGCTTTAGTCTGTTCGTCGTCCGTAGCAACCTCTAAAAGAAGAAGAAGAACAAGAACAAGAAGAGGAAGCGAAGCATCCTGGCCCGGCCCAGCAGCAGCAGCAGCACGACTACCAACCGGCTCCCTCCCAATTGAAAGCGAAAGCGACAAGTGAGAGACAGTCCGCGAAAGTGAAAGCTGCATGCCTGGCAACCTCTCTCTCTCTCTCCACTTCCTTTGACAATTTTACCTCTCTCCTAGTCCCCCTTCTCATTACGCTTCTTTCTCTCTTTCAGTATTAAAGCTACTGGAAATTAGTAAGAGAGACCCGAGAGAGGGAAAGAGGAATAGAGCTGTCTTGTTGGGTGGACCTTGGGACCTTGCAATTGCACCTTGGACAACCATCTCCACGAGAACATCACGCCTCGGGCTTCCTTTGCTTCTGCTAGCAATCCAAAGAGGAAAACCGACCGGGTCGCAACCTTAGCAACCGCCCTTAGCCCTATGGTAACGATCTTGAGCATCAGGGCCTCACCTTCACCCACTCTTTAGATCTGCCTTCTCGTGTTTCAAGGTCCCTCCCATTGGCCAAACATCGCAACCTCATCTCACCTCACACCTCCAATCTTGGCCATCCTCAAAACCAACCCTTCTCCCACTTCACTTCCTCTTCTCTTTCACCACCTCACTCTTCATTCCCTTAAGCTTCCTGCATCTCGTTCACGAGAAGGTCGACTGGTCCAATCCTTCACTCTTACTAACCAATTCTAGCTTCTTATCCAAATCGCAACATCCCTTTGACTTCATTTTGAAGAATAGCGATTCCAATCGGTCTCGTTGTTTAGGATAAACGATACTTGTGATTTAATTTTCGACTCTCGACGAGCATCTTAATATTGAATAATTGCTTGGTATCCGACTTTCATATTGGTGGACACAGCAGTTTCGACCTCTTGTTGCTTTCTAGAATCTTCAATTCTCGATCGCAGTAGTCAACATCCGTTTCCAATCGTCGTTTCCCACCCCGACATTTAACCAAGTTTCTTTTTCAATAGGGTGTATGCCGTATCAAAGGATATTGTGTTCATTCATTCCGACCTTTGGTTCACCATATCTTGGATCTCGCCAACCTTCAGGATTCTTTAATTGCATGTCCCCGAGTTGCTTCTCAGCTTCAACCGATATCCTTCGATAGTATTTCAACCTTGGACTCGTCTAGAAGAATATTCTCAATGGCAATGATGGAGATGTCTTCTCCTTTGGCGGCTATCAGCCGTCCAGAGCACAACTGGCTTCAGCCGACGCCTCTCGGGCCTGCCATATCATTCTTGAATCAAAAGAGTGCTTTCTCTCCCCGATTGGATGTTCTCAATGACTCCTCCTTTTTGGACATTGAAATGACTACATCTCCTACCGATTGCCTGGCTGCCGACCTTTCCCAGAATTTCCACATCGATAAGACGTAAGTTCAACAAGAATATTTGTTACTGAAAATATGATTTGGTATTAACTATGCTTGTAGCCCTGCGTTCCCAACTCCGAGACGTTCTTTATTTTCTGCCTTTGGCAATATCGATCGTAAGTCTTAACAAATGGACAATACCACTAGAGACAATGTTTACAGATGTTGGGGATACAGGTGCAGCTGTTAAAACACCACCACTACCTTCTTCACCGGCTTGTTCAGACATTATGGAAATGAGTCCTCTACCACACAAGCCGGCCTTTGCCAGGAACCAGTCGAAGCTCAAGGAGGTTTCTCCACCTTCCCCAATTCTGGACAGCCCTTGCCAGATGCAACGCCGGCCAAGTAACGAGTAAGTTTGAACAAGCTGGGCTGCTCGCTCTAACCTCGATGTCTGACCATTTGATTGTAGACGCAAGAAATCTATTCCATCTCGTCGTCCCTCTCTGCAACGTGCTAAAGCCTACACCACCAATATGGTCTTGAAGACCGCTGGTATGTCTAAGATGGGTTTCAGTGGCCAGAATGAAAACAAGCCATTCCAGTTCGGAAGCAAGAAATCTTCCCCAGTTATGAATCTCGATGAAATGTTTACAGTTTCCCCGGAGAATTCTCGAGTCGGATTGGGACTCAACTTGACTGGTAGTCGACCAAAGATGCCTGTTTTCCAGGACTCTAGCAGCCCTGCTGCCTCAGATGGTTCCCCATTAGCTGCTGCTCGCCGCTACAACCAGCGACCAGCTCGCAAGATGGCTTGTCGACGAACCATGAGCATGTTTAACAATGCGGAAGAAGTCATTTCTCCAAAGGTTAAAGCTGAACCCAAGTTTTGTGCCCAGTCGCCATCCCAAGTCGCTGCACGTGAGAGCCAGATCCTCCCGTGCTTCAGCAATAATAAAGATACGTTGAAACGTATCAGTCGTGATACCATGGTTGATGTCCTTGATGGAAAGTATTCCGGCAAATACGATCAGATGAAAGTTATCGATTGCCGTTTTGAGTACGAGTTCAAGGGTGGCCACATTGCCGGTGCCATCAATATAAACACCCTTGAGGATGTTGACAAAGTCCTTTTCTCTATGGGCTCGGAGACCAAAGTAGAGACCAAGAAGACTTTATTGATTCTTCATTGTGAATACTCGGCTCATCGTGCTCCCAGAATGTGAGTTTAATAAGACAATGATGAGTACATGGAATATATACTGACCTCGTTGCTAGCGCCAACCATCTTCGAGCCCGTGACCGTCAGCTCAACATGCATCGTTATCCTGAGTTGCACTATCCAGAAATATACATTCTTGATGGTGGATACAGCGGGTTTTTCACCGACCACAAGGACCGATGCGAGCCTCAGTGCTATGTTGAGATGGATGATTCCCGACACAAAGTCCTCTGTGAGCGTGAGTTGGGCAAGTTCCGCCGAAACACCAAGTTTGGTCGCGCACAGAGCTACACTTTCGGAGCTGGTCCATTGGCCAACAAGGACTCTCCTATCGTTCGACGCGCTCCACTCGCCCAAACAACCTTTGGATTGAATGGTGTTTTGGGACGTCCTCGCGGTGAGAAACTGCGTATGACCTCCTATTGAACCAATCTCCATTGGTCATTTACCCGTTGGCGACCGTCGATACAGGAAACCCGATAACGATTTTATTTCCAGCATTTTACATCGTCTACGATTTGAGCAACACCCTTCCTAGCATTTCCCATTCTCTTGGACCCTGCATTAACGGCTTTTGATTGTGCTCCTCCTTTGAACCTCACAGCATAGCACATTGCATAGCGTCATTTTCTGATTTTTAACCGTTTCTTCCTCTGTATATTTTTACTCTGAGAGAAGCGGGCCCCTTTATGTTCAGCAACATTTCTTCATTTCTCGACGTTCCTTAGCGATATTGTTTACGAATACGTGAAGTACTTTTGCCTACGATGGGGCTTCAGCACCCATCAGGTCGAGTACTCCCAATGAATTTCTAATGCCCCTCTCCCCCTTTCTTTTTATCACCACCCAGCGCCTACCTTCACCACATCTCGCTCAAATACGATTACTATACGACACGGAGATTACGACGATACAACTTTCCACTAACATTTATCGGAGAGATTCGATCCATGAAACTCGACGCGAATCGGATCCTCTCACGATCACCAGATCTTCTCACCCCTATCTCGAAGCCGTTCTCCTCGGTCTGAGGACATGCGGCTCTCGCTATCAAATTATACGCTTCAACGCTTCCACCAGTACTACTAGCAGACGAGTTATCCGATGTCTGTGATAAGATGACATTAGTACAAATAAAAATTCATACCACCATAAAGTTCCATGTCTTGATTGTCCTAAAGTTTTGTTTACGGAGTTTTGTTACCGGTTTTTTCCCGTTTGGCTATTGGGGTTGGGTTCTACTGTGTTCGGCTCGAGATTTCCTACCTAAGCTTCATTGTACAAGTTGTGTCCCATGCTTGTTTCTAATTGAATTCTAGCTTTCTTATTGGTGTACGGAAGTAGATTTCAGACCGTTCATCCCTCCCTCGAGGTGTGATTGTTTCGATTATTCTTCCTCTGTACTATCCTCTTTCAGTGCATTTTCGGGTTCTTTCTAGCAGGGCATCACTGGGAAAAGATTACATACGAACAGATTGTGCTTTTTTTTTTGTTGCATTGTATTATACTACTACGAAATCCACGCGGGTCATCCTGCATTCCCATCGATGTCTCACAAAATGGAGGCTGATGAAGGAGTGTAGAGAGAGCAATTACAATTCGGACGAGTTTTAAAACCTTTTTTCCTCATAATTTTCTTGATATCTTTGCTTTCGAAAGCTGGGCTGGTATTTACTCGGTGGACGAGTCTGGGATCTCGTGATTTGCCCTTGAATTGTGGCCTTATATTCTTCAAGCCTCCCTATCCTCTCATATGATTATTGAACGCTGACAGATATAGTAGGGATGCATCTACACTTGTATTGTTAGGAGGTTAGCCATGTTGTATTCTGCCTTTGTTTGTGTTGGAAGATTTTGGATATAAGTTTTCGCGAGCAAGGTTGTCTCGTCGCCTGCCAAATACAACTTCCACGCGATGAGACAGCTACCAATACGCCCACTAAGGGCAATACCTCGACCCCATTGGCAATGGCCTCCTGGATGCCCCCAATGCAATCGTCAGAATTTCTTTAGCAGCGGCCGCAAAAAGACATCCTCGATTCTGGTTCCACGAGCTTCGGAGGAATGGCATCGCGAGGTCGAGAACCATCCCGACATGAAGCGGGATCCTCCCAAGTCAGTTGCTATTCTGGGTTCTTCTTTCCCTGCCCTTTCCCCCTTTTTTTCTTGCTGGATTGGCCATTGCTACTTCTGAGGAGCGGTCAATTGCACGTTAAGCCTTGGCGAAATAGAGCTAATAGATATTCCTCGATGATTGCAGGCGGTGGGATTACTGGTCTCGCGACAGCGTTTAACTTGTCGCGTTTCTCGCCGGATACGAAGATTACGCTCCTCGAAGAGTCGGATAGACTTGGAGGATGGGTACAATCCCACAAGATCCTGACCTCAAAAGGTTCCATAACCTTCGAATACGGACCCCGTTCTCTCCGCCCATGGACCGTCAATGGCGTTGCCACCGTCGACCTCGTCCGCCACTTAAACCTCGAACCCGAAATGCTCCTCGTCCCCAAGACCTCCCCCGCTGCGCAGAACAGATACATATACTTTGACAAACAACTAAACAAGCTCCCTCATTCCGGAGCAGGCATCTTCTCCGCTCTTCGCTTACCGGTTCTCAAAGGCGCTGTAACATCAATCCTCACCGAACCCTTCCGCTCTCGCCGTCCAAAAGATGTGGAAGACGAATCTGTCGAATCCTTCTTAACCCGGCGTATTGGCCCTGATTTAACAAATAACCTAGTTTCCGCCGTTTTCCACGGAATATACGCAGGCGACATAGCAAAGCTCAGCGCTGACGCGCTCCTGCACGAGATGTACAGGAATGAGAGGCTGTATGGAGGGTTGTTGAGGGGTGCGTTCGGGGTGCAGGAGATGCCGGTGGACGATTTGATATTGAGGCAGATGTACGCGAAGAGAAGCGCCGGATTGTTGAACAAGATGAAGGGGGTGAGTATCTATTCTTTTAAAGGGGGGATGGAAACATTTACGAAAGCGTTGGCGGAGGATGCGAGGGAGAGGGAGAATGTGACAATTAGAACCGGGGTGGAGGTTACTGGAGTAAGGTACAATGAAGGAAAGAGCGCTATAAAGGTGGGTGATCTCTCATGAGTAAGAATTGGGGGGGAGGTTATATTAATTGCAGAGTCTAAGGTGCTTGGATACCCTGAGAATGACAACGAGTTCGACTTTGTTATCTCCGCGCTACCATCCTGGAAAACAGGGGCACTGCTACCGCCAGATACATCGGATTCTCTTTTTGAAACAACAGGAGTCACGGTAATGGTTGTAAATCTCTTCTATGACAAACCGAATGTGGTGGGACGCTCCGGCTTTGGGTATCTAATTCCCAAGTCTGTTCCTATTGAACAAAACCCGCACAGAGCCCTCGGTGTTATCTTTGACTCTGATGCGATTCCGGGGCAGGACGAAAGAGAGGGTTCGAAAGTCACGGTTATGCTAGGTGGTCACTGGTGGGACGAGGCAATGTCTCACCCCTCGGAGGCAGATGGCATTGCAATGGCCAAGGAAGTTCTCTATCAACACTTGGGTATCACGGATGCACCTGTAGAAACCCGAGCGAATTTACATAGGGACTGTATTCCGCAATATGGAGTCGGACATGCTGGTAGATTAAGACAGATACATGAAGACCTCCTAGAGAAGATGGGGGGGAGGTTGGTGCTTGCCGGGAATAGCTATGGAGGGGTTGGATTGAATGATTCCGTGAGGAGTGCGAGGGATGCGGCGTTCGGGGTGGCTGCAGGGCAAAAGATGACGGGGTTGGAAGGGTGGGCTTATGAGAAGCAATGGGTGGCGAAGGCGTAATATCTTTACTCGTATCTTTATGACGACTATAGTATTACCCTGAAATATGGGTTTGCCACGTAGATATTTGTGGAACCAGCGGTCCATCGCGGGTAGGCGTAGATCTGAACAGATCTCCTCATGGCTCAGTTTTACGTCTTATATGTATATATCCGAGCATTCGTATACCAACTTGTAAATATCAATTACAGGATGGGAGAGACCAAATTTTTATCTCGAAGTGAAAAGAGCTTCAATTCAGTTCGCAAAACTTAGGCCAGCCAGGTCAGCACCGTTCATTTTGTTACCCACATTCCTTGTCGCCCATTCTTGATTAGGCTATCGATAAGCCCCACCATTCATTGGCCGATAAGCGACACCCAGCCAATATAATATAACAACCTCAACACATCCGACCGTCAACATGAGCAGACATCTTCAGCATATCATCCATTCCCGCGACCACACTCCCGCCTCTTCACCACCAACTTCCAGTCTCAGTCCACGCCATTTCAAGCTCCACGACTACTTTTCTGAGCATCTCCATCATCACGGCCAACATCACGGCCAGCATCATCACCACCGCTTCTTCACAATGGCGGACGAGGAAAACCGCCTCCCAAAGGTGTTCATCACGGCCGACACGAATGAATTTGATAAAGGCGAGCTGTTAAAATGGGAAGCTGAGGGATACCAAATTGAATATATTCCCACAGCTAGCGTTAGCGCCCTTGAACATCTAGCGGAGGGTATGGAAAGCGATGAGAAGTATTGCATTATAGGTGATTCCTTCCCTTTATTGAATTTTACGCCCGAAATCCCTCTAGAACTAATCAAAAATCAACTAATTCAGTTCCTGCAATATAGCCTTCGGCACCGCTGCAACCATGGCTCTCGAATACGCCACTTCCCCGGTATCCGGACTCGCCGCCTTAATAGCCTACTACCCCACCGGCCTTCCTACTAAAGAATTCTCCCCACAAATTAAACGAATAATGCTTCACCTCGCTGATTCGCAGCCGTTCGGCCCGGACTCGAAACATGTCAAGGTTAGAGTGTATCAGGATACCAAACCGGGTTTTGCGGAAAGGGTATCGGTGCATTACAACGCTACCAGCGCTAGTCTTGCGTACACAAGGACGCTAGGGGTGTTAAGGGACTGCGTGGGACCGGAGATTGATCTGGAGGATATCTGGGGTGAACACTTACTGTATGAGTTTGTGGAGAAGGATGTGGACAAGACGATGGATACTATGGTGAAGGAGCCGTATGTTAATCATGTGAGGAATCTCTCTAAACCGAGTTGTTTGAATGACCATGGGGCGGGATGTTGAGTCTGATAATGTCGCACAGATTCCGACATTAACCGGCGGAATCGGCTACACCGACCTTCACCGCTTCTATAAGGACTTTTTCATCCCGAATAACCCACCATCCCTTCGATTACGCCTGATATCTCGAACTGTGGGCACAGATCGAATAGTCGACGAGATGATCTGTGCCTTTCGTCATACGCAGGAGATTCCTTGGATGTTACCGGGTGTTCCGCCGACGAATAGGGAGGTGGAGGTTCCGTTGGTTAGCATTGTATGCGTTAGGGGGAAGAAGTTGTATCATGAGCATATCCATTGGGATCAGGCGAGCGTGTTGAAGCAGATTGGAGTGGTGGATTTTGGGAATTTGCCGGTTGCTGGGGCGGAGTCGGCGTGGAAGGTGGAGAATAAGGATGCGGTAGGTTCTTTTTGCTCTGTATACTCGCTGGAAGGGCTAATATTGGTTGTGATCTAGGTGCCAAGTAATCTTATGCTCCCAAGCTGGAATCCGACAAAGCAAAGTTGAGTTTGACATTCGGCCGGGATAAGTGCACTGGTGGTTAGTTTGATAGAGTTGTTTTTACCCTTGGTGTTTGCTGGTAGTTCGGATTTGCTTTCTGCGTTTCTTGCTTGATTATGCTACATACTCCATAAACTTGAAAATAAATTTAAAAAAAATACAGAAAAATGTCAATGCATGCACGTAGGCCATTCTGAAAATTCCCTTAGTTCAGATATACGTACACGACATATGCTCATTTGTGTAAGGGAATGCCAACGCGAGAATCAGTTTCCGGGATCGCCTATGTTTAAGCGGCTGGATTTATGGAACATGCGGACCTCCCTGCACAAGCGGGAGTCTTTCAACTTCCTTGGAGCCTTCTGTTTATATAATTTGTATTTACAAGTATTTCAATTAGAATTAATATACATAGCAAGATCTTGATGTTTTGATATCACACCACCCGTAGCAGACATTAACATACTAGTGCATACTTTTGGTCTATCTCGTGCTACCTCCCCAAGCACGGCCGAGCCCTTACGTTTTCCCGATATGCGGACTATAACGCCGTCTAGCGGCTAGAGTGTCCTGTAGCATGGCTTCGGAACGCTTGCCGTCTTCCAGCGGCTGGAAAATGCGCCACAGGTGGCTTAGAGGTGGCGCTGAAGCACACCTAGAGGGGAGTTCAAATAATATCGACGTGAGTCGAGATGAATCCAATACAAGTTCATAGCCTGATTTGCAACCCTTCCGTGATGGTTTATTCCGCGGCGATTCGCGTTCACTGTCTTCCCATCGACCATCTACTTTTTATCTTCCTCCACCTTTATCGAACCCTCCGCCTCCGCCTCAATCTCCTCTTCTGGCAGTATCTCGATATCCCCGTCATGGTACTTGACCCCCTTCTTGATCTTCTCCCCGTATTCCTTCAATATATCCTCAATAGTCGACGGCTTTTCGCGGAATATCCCCAAATGGTCAGCGATCAGGTGTTTAACGTTGCATCCCGGGCATTTTATTATGACGACGCCCTTGTGGTACGCTGGTTTGGAGACCTTGTGGGTGGAACGGGTGGTGCATTTCTTGCAGGTGAATGTGAGTTCGTAGGAAGGTTTGTCGGCTAGAGGGAAGGAGGCTGTTGTTTGTGAGGATGAGGGAGAGGAAGGGGAGGAAGAGTCTGGAGGGGGAGGGAGGGTGGAGTCTGAAGGAGTGGAGTATTTGCGACTCGACGAGGAGAGGAGAGGTGGAAGAATGCGGGATGCATATGTTGGGTGAAGGACGGTTCGAGGGAAGGTAATTTTTGGGAGGTGAGACGACGGTCTGAGAGCTAGCCTGGAGAGGGGCCGTATTGAATGTAGACTTCTTGACCTCATTGTTTATATGACTTTCAGGACTGTTTGAAAAGAACAAAGTTAAAGAGATAGAGGATGAAGAATTGAAACATTCATGTTAGCCTGGCCAGCTCTCACTAAAAGTAGGGCTTTTAATAATTCGAGATGTTTGACATTTTGTATTTCCTGTTTGGGAACAACACACGGCACCTCTTTTGAGCATATTCAGGCATACTGCTTGACTCTGAGTCCGTAAAGGGAAAAAGCTAAGGAAGCTCTCTGAAGCTACCTCTGCTAAAGACTACTAAATACAGTTGTAATTCATGAAAATTAATATATTTGGTATAGAGTTTGAAGGGCGGTTATGCTATATGCAATAGTAGCTATGACCCCTCAGCGGTGGATATAATATGATGCATTGATACTACGTACTGGTACTACTCGAGCTACAACATGTTTGTTGATTGGGCTATCAAAAGAGGCGTTTTCCCAAGCGTGCCGGGAGATCGCGTCGAATAGCTGCCGACATGGTTGCAACCTTTTGGAGCTAAAGTAGGTATGGCAGCAGTACGGTACAGGGGAGACTGAACTGGAATAATACAATAGTGGAACAGCAGGGCGGTAAAAACCAAAAGTGCAGGCAATCTTTCTGTTACCCACCTCCACCACCTCCACCATAACCTTGCTTGGTGCCTGTGAGTCTATGAAGCATACCATCCTATACACGGTTTCAGGCACCACTTCACCTTCTCTGCCCTTCCTGTCAGACTCAAATATGCTAGTCACGAGAATTTAAACACGGTCGTGTTCCGTACAGCTTGATTGGGTTTCTGGTATTTTAAGCTATCCACCATCTCTCATCTCCGGGTAGCTGCTACTGGCAGTATACTGAATGAATAATGTGGATCCTCAACTGACTGACTCTGCCTCCGTTTCAGAACACCCAATATATCAAAGCCTTGTCTTCCTCACCACCGCATCTCCATCAATTCCACCGACGGCTACTTAACGGTTACACCGCACAGTCCGGCAACCACCTCCGCATACTATCCTTCCAACTACAAGCCATTTTCTTTGCAGTTATTTTCGTCGCCATCCCTCTGAACAGCTGCCGCTATTTCGTTCGACATCTCGTCCCACCTCAACACATACCCTAATTACCTTTTTGTTCGTTCGAGTCTTCGATATATCGAAATGTCTTCCAGAGGAAGTGGTCGAATTAAGATTCGTCCCCCTAGGAGGGCAAGTATACCCATGCATCACAGCCTACCGATAATGAACGCCTCCCCGACTAACCATCCAAAAACAACCTCTCTTAGGGCCTCGCAAACGACTACATGAACTTTGAAGAGTCTTGGGGCCAGCTCTCCGAAGCTCTCCAACAAATTTACGAACGCGATGCATCCAGCCTATCATTCGAGGAGCTGTACCGGACCGCTTACAAGATGGTTCTAAAGAAGCATGGCGATTCTTTGTACAACGGTGTTACGGGCCTCGTCACAACCCGCTTAAGAAAAGTGGCTGTGAACCAAGTTCAGCCCTTCAAACCGAGTTTTGCGGCCGGCAGCAGCGCTCTGGAGAGGCGAGAGAGCGGAAACAAATTCTTGGCTGCCGTGAAACAAGCATGGGAGGATCATCAGCTGTGTCTGGGTATGATTACGGATATTCTCATGTATCTTGTAAGTACTGAATGGCCAAAAGTGAGGCGTATAGAAGGCATGGAAGCTAATCTAGGACTTCTAAATCTAGGATCGTGTATTCTGCAACGATAACAAGAAGCCATCAATCCTGGTGGTCGGGATGTCCTTGTTTCGGGATAATGTCCTACGAAACAAGAATTACAACATCGGTGCCGACTTGAACAGGGTCCTGCTGGAGCAGATACAGATGGAACGTGAGGGCGATGTTATTGACAGAGCTAGGATACGTTCCTGCGTATACATGCTGGAAGGCTTATACGAAACAATGGACGAAAGAGAAGATCAAAAAGTCTACCTAACAAAATTTGAAGGTACGGGGTTTCACGGGTACCCTTCTGAGAATGTAGCTTATATTTGATGATGACAGGTGCCTTCCTTGCTGCGAGCGACGAATTTTACCGGGACGAGGCCCGAAAGCTTCTTGAAGTGTGCGACGCGGCGACATACATTGAGAGAACGAACGAACGCTTAAACGAAGAATGGGAGCGTACGCAAAGCACGATTTCTACTCTTACGGAACCCAAGATTCGTGAAATCGTCGAAAGGCGGATGATCACGGAGAATATTAGAGAGGTCATGATGATGGAAGCTTCCGGCCTAAATTACATGATTGAGAACGACAGATATGACCAGCTTAATTTGCTGTTCAAGTTAGTCCGACGAGTCGACAAGAACGTCCTCGAGATCAAGAAGATGTTGAGGGAGAGATTGGTGGCTCTAGGGAAGGAGATTAATAAGGGCGTTTATGGATTCAAGAAGGCTGCTGCGACCGATGCGGCTCAACCGGGCGGCGACGGACAGGCAGAAGACAAGACCATTAATGCCGAAACCACGTTGGCTCTCAAGTGGGTCGAAGATGTTCTGTCTCTCAAGGACAAGATTGATAAGATCTGGGAACACAGCTTCCACTCCGACCAAGGCGTCCAGCAAACTATCTCTAAAGCATTTGCGGAATTCATCAATGACAATAAGCGATCGCCTGAATATATATCCCTATTTGTGGACGAAAACATCAAGAAGGGACTGAAGGGCAAGACTGAGGCCGAGACTGATGTCATTCTAGATAAAGCGATAGTACTGTTTAGATATATCCAAGACAAGGACGTCTTTGAGAGATACTACAAGAAGCATCTCTCGAAACGCCTGATCCTGGGTAGATCAATCTCGAATGATGTCGAGCGCGCCATGATTTCGAAGTTCAAAGTTGAAGTCGGCTTCTCATTCACGTCAAAGATGGAGGGAATGTTCAAGGATATGAATGTTTCACAGGACTTAACCTCAGAGTACAAGAAACATCTTGCGAATATTGGCTCCGATGACCATTCGATTGATCTCGACATCAAAGTGCTGACGTCGACGTTTTGGCCATGGAGTTCGATGGGTGGAGAGGCTGTCCACACTTGTACCTATCCACCAGAGCTTGAGAAGATTCGGGCTTCATTCCAACAGTTCTACCTGAGTAGACATAATGGAAGGCAGCTCACCTGGCAACCACAAATGGTTCGACCCCCTATGTTGAGGATATCGCATATTTTACGTTACTAACAATGACTTCTAGGGTACTGCTGACATTCGTGCCACATTTAAGGCACGCAAGTACGAGATTAACGTGGCCACATATGCAATGGTTATCCTGCTGCAGTTCAATGACCCGGATGTTGACTTTTTGACCTACAATGTGAGTAATTCGCTGCGCCCCAGCTCTAAATTTTTCTTACTCACCTCGAAATCTCTACAGGAACTTAAGACATTGACCTCCATTCCTGAGTCCGAGCTTATCCGCCACCTTCAAGCATTGGCCGTTGCTCCCCGTACGAGGGTTCTTATGAAGTCACCAATGTCTCGTGATGTCAAGCCGACGGACAAGTTCTCCTTCAACGCTAACTTTACATCTAAGACATTGAGGATTAAGATTGGTATTGTCAAGGGTGGTGGGAATAAAGTCGAGACTGATAAAGAGAGGAAGGAGACTGAGGATAAGATTGATGAGAGCCGAGCCCATCTGATCGAGGCCGCCATCGTGCGGACTATGAAGTATGTTCAACCTTTAATAAGTAAAATTTGGCAGATTATCCTAATATAATTCTTCCATACAGGGCAAGAAAGACGTTGAAGCACTCCGATCTGATTCTCCAAATTACGGAGCAGCTATCCAAGCGATTCATGCCCGATCCAGGTATGATCAAGAAGAGGATCGAAAGTTTGATTGAGAGAGAGTATCTGGAGCGAGACGCCCACGATCCGAATACTTACGTTTATTTGGTTAGTATATCTGTAGCCGAGGGATCCTGCAGGGTAATTGTGCTAACGCCGTTTCTAGGCTTAAATACCGACCTTTTCCGGTCACCTTGCGGTCGAGAAGGACCACAATATAGTTCCAAGTGCCTACTAGGTACTAGAGCAACTCAAATTTGTTCGCAATGGGCTTGCTACAAACCGGGATTTGCTTTATAATTATTGATATCTCTGTTCTAGGCTCACTTTCCCCCACCAGTCTCCATTTCTTCGCTTTCGTCTCCATTTCTAGCGTTCCTTTTGTGGCATCCTTTCATTTGCCTGGCGTTCCGGGATTTTGCTTTTCCTTTACATTTTTCGATGGCTGTTTCATATTTGGATGAGAGAAAAACCGAAAAAACACAGAAGCCTTCACCATCGTGAATCGGCGTTGTAGATTGGTTACGCGGGGTTCATATTAACAACATTGGAGGGACTTGCCGGGGGATTTATTATGGAAGTGGGTTATGCATGGGGGTGCGGGATGCGGGAATGTGATATAACAAAACATATGGATTGGACGTTTAAACGACCTATATTGATATAATCACAAATGGATTGCCGGAATTCGAGGCTTATTGTGCCCGTCTAGACTTTCCGTCGTATTAGCTGCCTGAGGTGTAGATGAGACGAATGTTGGCCGTATAGTGGCGATGTATTGTATAGCATTGCTAATCTGAGGAAAAATATATAAAACTGATTTTTTAAGGGATTTTGGATTTTATACACAGAGGTTGGATGCAAAAAAACCGGAAGCGGGTGGTTGAATGTTTCTCCCTCTTTCTCTCCTGATATTGCTTCCCCTCGACTAGTTTAACAAGGTATAACTGAAAACCGGTTCATGAGAGGGGTTTTACTCTTCCTCCTCGTCCGTAACGTATCTGCTTCGGATATCCTGTGTTTCGAAGTATGTCAGCTAGCCGTGATTTTTCGCCAGTATCGTAGCGGACGGTGGTGGATGTATGTACCTTCCATTGTCTCTGTAAACAACCAGCAAGTTAGCAAATATTGGTACAGAAAAGGGGCGGGAAACGGTTCGGTCACGTACGCCCTTATTCTTCCAGTCCCAGAATCGCTGGGAGTATGTATCGAAGAGACTAGAGTTTCCACCCGAGAGGGATAGTGTTAGCCGCTCTGATTCTCTTTGACGTTCCTTCCAACCGACCGACGAAAGTCTGCGAAGTAGCTGATATGGGTGATGATGCGTGCGTACATTTCGAAACCGAATGCTCCAGCAAAGATTGTGCCGACGAATATGGAATTCCGGCGGATGAGGGAGTTGTAGATTGTGCTTGCGAGCTGTCGGGGTATTTGAATGGTTAGTTTCGGACTCTTTCACTTCGGTTGGTTCAATTGTCGGGGGGCTCGAGGCGATTGGGATGCGTATACGTACAGCCATTGCGAATATCTGAGGAGCGGAGGTAACGGAGGGGGAAGAAGGTCTTGATTGGAGGGGTTCGTGCGGTGGGATGCTTTGGTGGAAGAGGGTTCTGCGAGAAGTTCTTCCTAGGCTTTTGAGTGTATTTTCGTTGTGACGGAATTTTGTTACTGTCGGGAATTGGAGGCGATATTATTGGTTGGAGATAAGATAACGTCTCTGAATCAAATCAGATGGGAAAGCGACACCACACTTCAAAAGGCTATATGAGGATCCAATACTGTCCATTTTCGCAAATACTTTACTCGTTCGAAATATTGATAGACCAGCAATTGAAGGGTCGCGAGACCAACCACACTTATCTATCCCGTTATCGGGCATATCCTTCGAGATTACGAGTCGTGGGTTTTATATTTATTCGCGAAAGACCTTTCCTCCGATAGTTATAAGCTTAACCGCGGAGCCTCACGTTCACACGCCTATATTCTTCGCGCCCGACTCGACGCATAAAAACAAAGATGACCTCCACCGACCCCCCTAAAAAGACCCCCAAAACCTCAAACTCGGGCATCCAAACCCTCGCCTCCGGATCCCGCATCATCCCCTCCTCCCTTAGAGCGGATGGCTCCACCCGTCCCGAACGTCGCGTAAAACCAGGCTTCACGCCGCAGGAGGATATCGCAAAATACCAAAACAAGACGGCGGAAGCGTGGAGGAATAGAGGGAACAGCGGGGTTCCCGGGTGGACGGAGGCTGTCGGTGCGGCGAAGGCTGGAGAAGGGAAGAAGAAGAAGAGGAGCAGGAAGAAGAAGACGGCTGCTGCTGATGAAGGGAAGGAAGGAGAGGAAGGAGAAGTGGAGGGAGAGGGAGAGGAGGGCGGTGAGGAGGAGGAGGGAACTGCTACCCCTGGGGATACCGCGGCTCCAAAGCCGACAGAAGAGATAGTGGAAACTGCGAATGAGACTACAAGTGCGGCTCCCGCTCCCGCTACTCCGGTGTCTGCACCTGAACCTGCTGCGTCGGCGGACGTGGAGAAGAAGGCGAAAGGGCTGCAAAAGAAGATTCGACAGGCTCAGGAATTGAAGGCAAGGAAGGATAGAGGGGAGACACTGCTACCGGAGCAGTTGGATAAGGCATTGAGGTTGGGAGAGCTGATTAGGGATCTGGAGAAGCTGGGGATCAAGTATGAGGCGCCTTGAGTCTTTCGACTCTTTGGGGCATATTTTTATGTATATATTGGGGGGATTATTTTATCTTATTTGGCTCTGGAGCGGCGTTCCTTTTTGGCTTTGCATATGTCGAAGGAGTTTAGAGGCTCGTTGGTTCAATCGCTTATAAAGAAAACTTAATCTAGAGCTGCTGAATCTAGTCTACTTGTTTCCTATGTTACGGGGGCGATGCTGCCTGGTTTGATATTACGAATGCATCGGATTCTAAATTTTCGAGACCCGGTGTATATGCACATATGCATATTGTCAAAGTAAATTCTAACTGTAATTGATAAATTCTCTCTGCACAGCTTTACCATTGATATTAGTCTGCGAAAAGCACGTGCGTTCAAGCGGCATGTTTGCTCGTTTGCAGGAATTGGGCAGGTTGAGCTCCACTTCTAGCCTCTGACAGGAAGGATTGAGGCTAAGACTCGAGCTAAGTTGAAACTTTTGGGGGGTCCCATGCATTGACAAAACTTGGAATCGATAAAGCAACAGGCGGGACGGAGCTGGGCGTCAGCGGTAGAGTGCATGAGAAGGGCGAGCCAATGGTTGCAAGTGGTGTCAGGGTCTCGGTTGGTGTGCTGGCGGAGCTGATGGAAATGGATTCTACCAGAACATCAAGCCTTGCAGTTTAGCCGTTTCAAAGTAGCAGTAGCTATTTGCCTAGAGCATAAGGATCCAGTTTTAATAATATTCTAGCTATACCTGGAAGAGTCCCGTTTTTATTATACCAGAGGGATATGAATACCATGACGGTTTCGCTTGTGATCTGACTGCCTGTCCGGCCCAGCTGCCTGGCGGCCCACCAAACGAGAGTGAACGTATGCAAGCCAGTCGCCTGAAAATTGAGTGTGGTGCATACTGCAGTACTGCTGCTGCTGCTGCTGCTTAATCGAACAAGCAATCGACGACGTACGAGTATCCATCTGGCGCTCGTGCTGGTTGGTGCTCGTGCTGGGGTCCGGTTGCTGATTGAACAACACCAACACCGAAATGAATAATATTCCTTCCGGTCTTCTCTCCGTCTCTGGGCTCTCCCCCCAACCATTTCATGTCACCAATCATATTATCAATCCTGCACTGTAAAATACTGATATTCTGTACAGCCCGTTTATCTCCTCTTTCGCCTTCACTTTTGAGATCCACACGCAAGCGATTACGATTTATCCACTTAGAGCTTCCGAGTAAAAGCTACCTAAAAGATACCGCCTGTGACAAAAGTGCAGTTACGAGATCCTTCCGCCCTTGGGTGTTGCTCAACATCGGAGCCTCAATGTAAGCCTTGCTGAAGAGTACCTCTTCCCCCCCGCTTTTTTGATAGCAGCTCATCCCTCTCTCAAGCAGCTTCCTTTCGAATTCGAATACTCTCTCTGGAGACCTTTTGGCCTTCAGAATCTAAACCTTCATGACCGCTTAAAACTCCCGTTCCTCTCTAAAATACCAAATCGATATATCCTTTCGTCATGTTGACCGACGTAGCTTCAAACGCCCCTACCACCGCTTCTTCTGATCCTGTCATCTCCCTTACACGAGTCCTCCGCGACCTTCCCCTCATCCACGAATATCGCTACTCAGATGAAGCACGGCTACGACTCTTAGAAGAGTTGTTTGCTAGTCTCGCAGGCAACAACCGGGAATATATCAAACTATTCTTCCCCAAAGGATTTCCTACCAAAACTGGCAAGGATGCTTGGAACTTGAGCAAAGCTCAGGGCGCAGTCGAAGGTGCCGAATATGGCCCTGCGGCGAGGGGGAAGCCTTGCGGTCATATCTTCAAGAATGGGGAGGCGACATATCGGTGCAAGTAAGCTCTACCTTACTGTTGTCACTCTCTCGGCCGACTGAGTCCGTTTCTCTCAGCACCAACTTGATGCCTAACATATATATTTCTTATTTCATATAGAACTTGCAGCCTCGACGAAACATCCGTTTTATGTGCCAAATGCTTCGAGTCATCGGATCATCGGAATCACAGCGTTTTTGTAAGCATAAGTCCTGGTAATAGTGGTTGCTGCGACTGTGGCGACCCCGAAGCTTGGCGACGAGATGTCAAATGTGCAATTCACACCGCCTATGAGAACCAATCGTTGAAAACCTCCGTACCTACCGATCCCTTGCCCGATACCCTTCGAAAGTCTATTCGTGATACCATTGGAAGAGCTATCGATTACATCTGCGATATCATTTCGTGTTCACCCGAACAGCTACGTGAGCCAAAATCAGAAGATAAGGTCCGCGAAGATGAGCAAAAGTCACGGTTGCTGGCTAAGTACTACGAATATGCCGAAAATGAGATGAAAACACCCGAATTCTCGCTGATACTCTGGAACGATGAAAAACATACCGTTAGGGAGGTCCAGGATCAACTTGGAAGAGCATGCAAAAAACCCAAGGACTGGTGTTTGAAGAGGGCAGAAGAGACGGATCTCATTGGTCGTAGTGTTGTCGATTTTAGCACTGATGTGCCGGACTTGCTGAATAAGAGTAAAATTATTGAGAGGATAAAGCTTACGATGACGTTGAGGTCTTCGCGAGACACATTCAGAGAGCAGATGTGTGGAACTATCATTGAATGGTTGGTGGATATTGCTGGGTGCGCCGTTGGCGAAGACCCCGACATCCTAAGAAGGACCATCTGCGAAGAATTGCTCGGAATATGGAGGCAAGGATCTAGGGCTTGGAACATTGAGATTGGGATGAAGGGAATCGATGACCACGAATACGCCGAAAGCCAACAGACACTCGAATACGCCCAGAGTGTTATGCAGAGTCCAGAGATAAGGTTGTTGAGGGCTCAGCAGGAACAAGAAGAGCGTGCCGCCCGTGAAGCTAATGGAGAGGAAGAAGAGGAAGAGGAGGAACAGGAAGAGACAGAAGAATCACCGGAAGAGGAACATGGTGGCGATACTATGGACGTTGATGCAGGTGAGGGTGCGGCGCTAGCTACTGACACAGACGGCGACGTCAACATGGAGGCTCCTGGTGAAGCTTCGGGTGCTGCTGGCTCTGAACCTACCGTACAATATCCACCTCCGTTCGCTCCGAGTATTCCCCATACCCCTGGGAAGCACCACAAACGTAAAGGGACTCATGGTAAACCTGGAGCCCACTGGCTAGAAACAACCCATATACCCTACAAGACTTCTCCTCACTGGGAAGACCTCAGGCAGCGTGTTCGGCTTGACTGGCTAATAATGTTTGACCTGAGGATGTGGAAGAAGGCCAGGATAGACCTTCGAGAGCTTTATATTGGGACGGTTGTGGCCATTCCCGAATTCAAGAGGATCCTGGGCTTGAGATTTGCTGGTCTATATACTATATTGAGCCAGCTATATCTAATAGCAGACCGTGAGCCGGATCACTCGATTATCAATCTCTCACTACAGATGCTTACGACACCTTCTATTACTGCTGAGGTTGTTTCTAGAGGCAACTTTTTAACGAGTTTGATGGCGATTCTCTACACCTTCCTCACAACCCGCCAGGTCGGCCATCCCTCTGATGTCAACCCTAATGCGACTTTAGCGTTCGATACGGGCTCACTTACGAACCGCCGAATGTATCACTTTTTCCAAGATATGAAGTATCTCTTCGGTTCAGAGTACGTGAAGGAGCAGTTGAGAACAAGAGTGGCGCCAACCATGCAGTTCCTTGACTTAGTCAAACTACACCAGGGTATTTGCTACAACACTCGAGCGATTGGCTCCCACATTGAATATGAATCCGATGCCTGGATTTGTGCTAGTCTAATTACGAGGGAAATCAACAAGCTCTGTAGACAATATGCAGATGCATTTAGGAGGCCTGGAGCCGGTCAGGGTATCCACTTGGCTAACGCGATCCGACTAGTCGCAAAAGTTACGACCCGTCATGCTGCCGGCATGGAGCGTCACAGATTCAAGAATGCTGAGATCCGTGATGAAGTCGAGTTTATTGAACAGAAGATTAAAGATGGCGCAGAAACTGTCCCTGGCGCTATCGGGTTCGTAATGGAAGCTGACGAGAAAGGCGTTGTCCCGACGTACCGACTTGTTAAATACAAAGTTGAGACCGAGGCAATCAGTTTCCACCATGCTATGCACTATTTGCTTTCCTGGCTGATAGAAGTGGCAAATGGCATGGACAACGCTAGGCTGAAGAGTCTACTCTTGTTTAAGACGGAGGAGCTAAGCCCTCCAGATTCGTGGAAGCGGAAGCTCGAACCAGAGGACTTCCTAGCTGTCCTCTTTGATTATCCACTTAGAGTATGCTCTTGGCTATCTCAGATGAAGGCGGGTATGTGGGTTAGGAATGGGTTCAGTCTTCGACACCAGATGAACACCTACAAGGGTGTCTCGCAGAGGGACCTCACATACAACCGTGACATTTTCATGCTTCAGGTTGCATGCGTGGTCATGGAGCCTAGGAAGTGGCTCCTTACCATGATTAATCGATTTACCCTAGATCCTTGGTTTAGAGGGGAGTTTTCGCCGCCGGTTACCATTGAAGCCACTCAGCACTTAGATTTGGTTGAGGATTTGTTCCTACTTCTTATCGCTTTGCTCAGTGACCGATTGTTGCTGATTTCCCAAGATGAGGAGAGAGATATCCCAACGCTCCAACTGCGCAGAGAGATTATGCACGTTCTCTGTTCGAAAGCGGCTAGTTTCTCAGATTTGTCGCAGAGGATACCCGATCGCCTTCAGGATCTAGAGAACTTCCAAGAAATTCTAGCGGAGATGGCAACATATAAGCCTCCTGACGGATTGAGCGATTCTGGTATCTACGAGCTCAGGGGAGAGTGGAAAGAATATATTGATCCTTATATCCTCCAAAACAGCAAGAATCAACGCGAAGAGGCCGAAGCTATCTACAAGAAGCATATGGCGACCAAGTTGGGCATCCAAGAGAAGAACGTTGTCTATGAGCCCAAGCTGAAGCCTATTAAATCCGGTGCCTTCAAGGGACTCGCTAATATCACAAAGACTCCGGTGTTCACCCAAATGATCTACTTTGGACTCCTCTTCGGTGCCATTCACAAGGAGATCAATCCATCGATTCCGGACACTAGGATCGATTCTTACATGCATGCGTTGTTATATCTTATGCAGATTGCTGTTGCAGAAGATGATTCTCCGCCGGATGCTACTGAAGATTCGTTTGTTCTCTACGCCCTCAGATCTAAGGCTGCTTTGGCCTCGGAAACAGAGAAAGATATGTCGGAGGAGGGTATTCTGAAAGCTAACGTCCTCGAGAAGGCACCGACCGTAGCCCTGCTGCTCTATAAGATCAAGCTCGAAGGCCTGCATGAGTCGTGCACTGCGATAATTGACGTTTTGTTGAAGAGAATGCAAGAGAAGAAACCGGATGCCTTTGCCCCATTGCTGGAAATAGAGAAGGCCATGCAAGAAAAAGAGAGCGAAGAAGCGCTGAAGGCTAAGAAGGAGGAAGAGGAGTACGCAAGGAAGAAAGAGCTGGCCAAGCAGCGACAAGCTAATATCATGGCGCAATTCCAAGTTCAGCAGCAAAACTTCATGAGTAACTTTGGAGGTTTCGATATGGGTGACGATGATTTTGAGGATGATCTTATGGACGAAGATGCTGAGGGTGTCCCTCTGAAGCCCAAGCCGACCTGGGAGTTCCCATCTGGAGACTGCATAATGTGCTCCGAGGAGTTAAACGATTCGAAGGCTTTCGGTACCTTCGCGATGATTCAAGAGACGAATGTGCTACGACAAACGAACTTCAGAGACTCGGATTATGTGTATGAAGTCCTCACCACGCCGGAAAACTTGGATAGGTCAGCCGAAGGACTACGCCCATTTGGAGTTGCGGGGATGAATAGGGATTATGTCAAGAAGCTTTCCGAGGACGGAACGGAGATCACAGTGATTAGGCAAGGTCTTGGAAAAGGATATCCTAGATCCTCAGAGTTTACAAGGTCTGGTCCTGTTGCCGTTGGCTGTGGGCACTTGATGCATTACGACTGCTTTGAATCGCATATCGCGGCGGTGCAGCGGCGCCATCAGCATCAGATCTCAAGAGC
>LDUD01000015.1:80632-109275 GCA_012184295.1 Dactylella cylindrospora
AAGGAATTCTTGTGCCCGTTGTGCAAGGCCCTTGGGAATACATTCTTACCAATCGTTTGGAGGCCAAAAGTTGAAGAGACAGTCCACGAGGCGGTTACTACGAGGAGCGACTTCTCGACCTGGCTGTCACAGGAAATTGGGCCAACAGTCATGAGGCTAGAAAAGCAGAAGGCAGCCGATAGTAACGACAGCGGGTCTCTCGGACGGTATAAGGAGCAGTTTTTGGAGTACGGTACCTCAAATTTCATCGAGGGAATCGCTACAAAACTTGGAAAGGACCCGACCACACCTGCTGCATCGGTTACTAGCGCAGAGACACCATCTCAAGCACCTGTAGTGGTTATTCCCGTAGGAGGTGCGATTACTCTTGAGCAGCAACTTGCCATGTTACCGCAACAGGGAGATGCGGCTGTTCCACCTCCCGCTCCCGCAGCTGCTCTGCCAAGACCCGCAGATCGCCCATCAGTCGAGGTCGAATCGATATTCTCCATATATAAGCGCATGAGAGATACCCTCGCTCTTAATAAGATCAAGACGAACCGACCTAACAATGACTCTATAACATCAACCAATGATCTTAACGCCGTCGACTCCTTAATGAGAATTTTGGGGTTCACAATTTCAACAACAGAGATTTGGCTACGTGGCGCTGAACCAAGGCATGGCGCTAATCTCATCGAACGAACACCAGAGCACAACCTAAAGTATCTGAGAGTCCTTGCTGAGAGCGTTTACTCATACATTGTTTTTGGTGGTCTTAAAGACGAGAGTTCCACTTCTTTGCATTACAAAGAGATCCACCAAGACCAAATGGTAAAGCTGTTTATCGGCCACCCTCAGATTTATGGTACCCAGAGCGGTCTTTATCAGAAAACTTCGCCGCTATTTGCGGAGGATATTTTCGTATTTTTGACAGAATGCTCGCTGTGCCTTTCTCCGGCTCTGAATGTGGATATCAAACATATCATGACGCTTTGCTACCTTGCCGAGATTGTAAAGGCGGTGGTCATAATCAGCAGAAATTGCGATGCCATAGACCTCAATGCCGCTAGGGACGATGGTGAACGGTTCGCGGTCATCGCCGCCCAAGCTGGCTACTCAAATAACGAAATCAGCAACTTTAGAGGCTTTGTCGACTATGTCGTTCAGATATCTGGGACGGATGAAGCGGAAGTTCTAAATACGGGGGCTTCACCTATCCTGTTTAGACACCTTATCTCGAAATACATCAATCCGTTCCTCCGCAAGTGTGTGTATTTGCTACATTCCAGATATATGGTTACCTTCCCAAGCGACGACATGAGTGGCGAACCAGAATACCTCAGACTAACAAAGCTGTTGCAACTACCATCCTTGGAAACCGTCTTTTCGGTACCTGGCGTTGTGAACGACGAGGGTGCCGAGATAATCCGGAATATGATCACTGGTTGGTGCCGACACTGGCGGTTTGCTGTGGAGGAAGCTAAGAGAGAAGCTGGGTCTGCCACGCCCACAGCCGAGACACCTAGCCCTCCACAAAAAGCAGAGTTGGAAGGATTAATGAAACTTAGTCATCCTTCCATCTTGGAGTTGGTGGGACTACCATTGCATTACGATACCTTGGTTGAAGAGGCAATGAAGCGGCGATGCCCAAGAAGTGGAAGAGAATTGAGTGATCCCGTTGTTTGTCTGTTGTGTGGCGACATCTTTTGCAGCCAGAGCCTATGCTGTATGGATGCCAATAGGCACGGTGGCGCCAACCAACATCTGAAAGTGTAAGTGTTATTGATTATTTTATTCCGACTCATATACTAGTTTACTAACCAGCGACACTTTGTAGGTGCGGCAACAATATCGGTATTTTCATCAATATCCGGAAATGTCACGTTATGTACCTGCATAGCGGATATGGAGCGTGGGCAGTTGCACCGTATCTGGATAAGCACGGCGAAGTTGATCCGAATCTAAGGTTTGTGGCACCTTGCGTGTTGGATTTTGGGCGTTGCGATGCGGCGAACCTGAAACGGTTGCACGTTGAGTTGGTGGCTAATATGAGGATACTATAGGCGAAATCGACAATTATTCCTGAACCAGAAGAGATATGATGCGCATTTGAGGGCGTACTGGCTACAGCATCAAATCCCAACGGTTATTGCTAGAAGACTAGAGCCGGACTTTAATACTGGTGGATGGGAGAGTTTGTAAATGTGTGGAGCTAGATGTATATCGGGATTAGGATGTTTACTAGGCTGTATTGGACACTGGCGTGGAAAGGATGACTTTTTTTTTTGTACTTGACGGATTTAACTTCTTGTTTTTAACTTCTTGTTGCTGGCGGGAGGAAAGTAGATATAGTCACGGAGGGCAAGAGCCTCTTGTACTTTCTGAGAAGGTGTTTTGGAGACTTTTCAAAAGTCTGCTTTGATCTAAAATAGAAACCACGGGGCTAGAGAAAAAAGCTAAGTTTGCTCAAAAAGTAGATAGCTCATGCTTAAGATTTTAGCAATTTATGAATTCTCCAAGTTCTGTCGGGCGCTCGAAATAAGGCTTGAAATTGGGATTGATATTGCGGGCATTTGGGGTATAGCTAAAAAAAACCAGCGAATATTGTAATATTTAGGAATACATAGAAACGGGCTGAATTGGAATATGGAACCAAAAAAAAAAGGCATAGGGGATGCAATCCTGCCATGTGAAGGATAATATGAGCCAAACTCCCCTACTCCGCCACGACCTCTCGCCGTTTGAGAGACTCCTTTGTGTATTTTGGCGGATCTTTCGGTCGCGGGGGCATCACTTCCAACTGATCCCTTCTCCACCTGTGAGGATTGTCATTATTGTACTCGGAGTTCTGTTGCACCCAGACGCATTTACACCCGTAGCTATCAAGCGGGGAAAAAAAAGAGAAGAGATTAATATCAGCAAAATTCAACACATCTCTAAGAGAAAGAGAGAAAATAACTACTTGAAACACCTCTGAAGGAAGATATCATGATTGCAACCTCCTTGCTCCAAAGGGTTGAGGTAAAACTCTCCGTAAGCGTTGCAGCGGCAGTTCGTTTCGCAGATGACGAGTTCGGCGGGGAGGGTGCTGTCCGGTTGTCTGGCTTCCGGGCTGTTGCGGGCGTCGCTGCATTCGAGCTCGTAGAAGCCGTTGATTTTGCCGGTGGGGATGATGTAGACGGGCCAGTCGGCTTGTTTGGAGTTTGTCCAGTCGCGTTCGTTGCCGGCGGTGCAGGGTGGGGTGAGGGTTGCGAGGAGGAGGAGGAGGAGGAGGAGGATGGGAGATGTGTGGAGGGTCGGCTGGAGCATGGTGGTTAGATTTTGTGGAATTGGGGCTGCCTTTTCTCTCTGGATTTGAGGTTTGGTCAAGTATGATGCTAGAAAGAAGTATATCTTAGTAAGACTATTGGAGTTAGAGAATACTTTATGATCGCTAAATTCGATTTGCTTGTATATTCTGAGAGTTTGAGTATTAGGGCGTGGGTCATAGAGTTCCCGACATTCTAGACTATAGGTATAAGTTTTACATTCTTAGTCTTAATAGCGCCCGGGGGAGTATTAATGTTGCAACGGCGTAGAGCCGATATGAACCTAGTATGGCTAGATTCTCCTGCCGACCCTCGTTAATACCCTGATGAATGCCTATTCACATTCACATTTTTGGCAGGTAGTTGTGTTGGTGTTGGATTTTTGATAGTGAATAGCGATCATTTGTATGGTCCGACTAGCTTAAGCGTCTACGAGAGCTATAGAGCTATGTATACGGAGACGAGAAGGTAGACCTCGAGGTGCAAGCTCTGCCTCCAACAGTAGCATTTCCTAACAAAGGTTTTTCGGGACAGAATACACGATGCAACTAAAGCTGCTGGATGTAGAGTCCAAGGCCAGGAAGACACTCATGTAGGACGTAGGTCAATTAAAGGCCGGCCGGTTAAATTTTACGTTTACGGGTATATTGAAGGATGCGGTTAGTTACGCTATATTAGAGAGAGAAGCCCATTGGCAGTTCCTCGAAGGCCATAACGTATGTAACTATATCTATACTTTATTCTCTATATTAGAATCCCAAATCCACACCTAGGGAATTAAAATTTGCATCGGCTATAAACCGTACTAGATGAAAAGATGAAACTATTAGCAGTTGTTACGGTCGTAGCTCAGCTTCAGATAGCCCAATCACTATCAATTAATCATATCCTCGCGATCCGAGATGCACCGTCACACGTTCCTCTACAGAGCGTTCGAGTTCGCCCAAGCGTGTTGTTGAATCATATGCGAAAACTCAATCCGAATCTCAAACCTGTATCGGTAGAGCTCCGAGATGGCTTCGAGTTTAGTCAGTATAGTTTCAACTATACGGGTAAGAACTGCTCCGTCCCTATCTGCCTGAATTATAGTTAAGATATTAAATTAACCGAATGCTCACTGTGAACCCTCGACATGATAGATTGGAACGGCGGCATAGCAGACTATCTCTCACATCCAACCGTGAGAAAAACGTACACCAAAGAAGACGTCGAACGCATCTTTAACCATACTCATTTGTACACCTCCAACCCGCCGGTCGCCCACGCATCCGTCAAATCCAAAGAAATCAAACCTCGACAAAACACCAGCCCCGGCCACGGCGACAACCGCATCGCAAACATCGAGATCGAGCCCCAAACACAGGACAACAAGCCAACGGTCGTCAAGTCGATCGTCAAGCTTTCGGACGTTAACAATGACGATCTAGCACTCAAAGAGTCCAAAGTGGTCCCAAGATTCGACTGCTTCGGCAACGGGGTTTGGGCGGAATTCGCAAAGCTGAGAGAGAGCGCTTACGCGTTTTGCTACATTTTCGACGCTCATCTGTACATGTTTCTGGTTCAAGATTCCGTCCGGGATATTAGGGAATTTTCCTTGGGAACCGTTTATGAAGCCGTGAATGTCAACAAACCGAGAGGATTGCGGATTAACTTTCAGTTCACTTATGCTCCGTACTCATGGACGGATACCGCGCATTGGTATCCAATGTCCGTGTTTACGGGAATACAGGGTTTCTGCCACAAGTTTTTGATAAGTTATCTGACGCCGGCGACTGAGCCTGGGTGTAAGGGTAAGGCGGAGGTTCCGGATACTCAAGGCGGGTGGTGCGGGTTTAACGCGGGGGGTACGGAAGGGGATCAGTGGTTCGCTAGGTGGTCGGTTGATCCGTACGTTCCTGGTGATAAGGCTGAACAGTGGCCGCACAAGTATCCTGACTGGGAGAAGAACAATGGCCTTCCGGGAACCGATCCGAGGGATATATAGGGTAAACTTATGAGCACAGTATATGGCTGTTGTTTCCTTTCTACTTCCAGATGTTTGGAACTTGTGTTATTTGCGAATTGGTTTCATCTTTATTTTTTTTGTATTTTCTATTTTCATTTTTGCGAGTTCGAGCTTCGTTTTAATAGCAATAGGTTAAATACATGTAATTGGAGTCTATGTGCAAGAATGCTTCTCTGGGACGTCCTATGCCAACGCTATGGGTCCTTGCATTTGGTCTGTAATCTTGATATCGTAGTTCGCCTTGATTTCCAAATAGTCGTAGTGGCAACCTAAGACCAAGGCCGCGAGAATTCGTAGCTAGTACGTGAGAAAACCTTTCAGAAAATGAATCAAAGACTTTAAGCACCAGCATTTCCAATATCTTTAGCTTTGTGGAGCTTGCAGGTCCCCGATGATAAATCCTTCAGTTGCGAAACAGAGTATAGAGCTAATACAGAACTACTTCCAAAAGACCCAAATTGCATCGACTTTAGGACGATTCAGAGGCAAGACTCAACCTCAGCAGGGCTACGAAAATGCCTTTTAAAAAGCTTTTGCAATAGTCCTGCCAAAACCCAGGCGCGTTCCTGGGCTAACCCATGAAGATATCCAGTATGAATTTGACAGATTCCAAGAGAGATAAAAGAAAAGTAAAAATGGCTTTCAATTGAGTAAAAGCCCTTCCGAGGAACTAAGCTTTGCATTTATGCATCCTAGAATATGCAGGGCAAGGGCCAATATCCTCGAGTACCACGCCAAAGCTTCAAATATAGCCTTTCAAATAGTATCGTTACTGTAAAATACCAAAAACTAGTGATTGAACGGTGTTGTTTGCCAGGATCCTGTAGCTATGCCAAGTATAAAGAAAAAACTTTTTGAAGGCACTTTTTGGATATAATTAAGTATATAAGAGAGAATCAAGATTTCGGATTACAGGTTTGAAATGCGCTGAAATGGCTTTTGAGACAAAAGGATGTGTTTTGTGAGTCTTCTCCTTGGCTGTGTTCCATTGGGTTGGTGGTTTTCGTTCGCTCGAGTAGCAGTTGATGAGGTGTAGGTTATGCGATCGAAGAATCAGCTGATATCAAGTGGTGTCCGATGCTCCTTGTGGGTTGCGATATCATTTCTCTATTCTGTCAATTGCCGTTCCAAGTGCATTCCCGAGCGTTGTTGGATAATATTTTCCGGTCTCATAACCAGAATGTGTTGCTAGGCAACCGTTTAGATACTTTCTAGGTCGAGGCTCGAGAAGGCATCAACCGTTCCAGGAGATGTCACTGCAGTGTGAATGAACTCTGTGTTTGTCTTAGGATGGAGAGTGTATCAGACCCGCTGGAAATGAAGATTTAAAATCCAAAGTCGCAAGATAACATTGATATACAGCGGCGTCGATTGCAGTGTTGACTGAGGAGGAGGAGGAGAGAAGGTCTGGCGGTCCTTTGCAAAAGCTTGAAGGGCATTTTATGAATGCTATTTCAGTCCATATCCCGGACTGTGGCGATTTCGTACCCGAGTGGCTGGTTATGCAGTCGTCTTCTTTGATGCTTTTGGTCATCAAGAAAAAAAATATAAAGATAGAATACTTAGAATATAGGATAAGATCAAATCTTTTTTGTCTGGTGATTCTAGAAACAATTCGGCCAAAGATAAATATATCCAGAGTCTTTTGGTGATACGATGGACATATTTATATATATATACTTAAGCATATAAGGATAACAGAGAAGGAGAGATGCGAGAAATAAAGTGGAATCAGGATAAAATCAGTATATATATAAACAGGAAAGGTATAGGCGACCGTTCTGGCTGGAGAAGCGAAGGGCGAAGAGGAAAAGAGAAAAAAAGGCGGCATTGGTGCGAGAACCAAGGGGTTTATATAGACATTTACACAAATCTATAATTGCATATAACTTGAGGAGGTTCTGGTATTTTTACTAGAAGTTTCTGGGGACATGGGGTTTTTTGGATTGCAACTGGTGGTCCCAAATCCAGGATTGTGGTGATAGTGATGACGACGATGGTGGTGGGGAATATACTCAGGTAAAGGCTGGAGAGCATAGAGAGGATCCTGGGAGAGAGCAGAGTCCGGGATATCCTGCTGATCCGGGAAAACCTTTTCCTTCCTTCTGCTTTGACGTGTTCATGCAAGCTTCCATCATGTATCACTCCTTTGTTTCCTTTACTTTCCTTTATGCTCACGGCTAAGTGATAACGCAGAATGCAACATCCCATCTAGCAAACATTAATTTGGAGGAGTTTTTTGATATTGACTTTGACTTCTGAACAAATGACTCCTGAGGACATTGAAATGGAGAACAGGTGATATGTTAGCAAGCAGGTTTCCGGCCAGCAAGGAAGAAACAATCAAGCCCTGAAAACATATGCAGTAGTATTTGTAGAAAGAAATTTAGGGTGTTTGGCACCTGGAATGATGCATTTCCGGGAATACGGGCGGTATCAAGAGACAATGTAAAAACTATTGTACAAAGATTGAAAGAAAGGGTAAAAAGACTCAGAAGGCAATCCCGGAGGGTTGCGTCCACCAGACTAAAGGCAATCAAAGAAGACTTTTGGATCTATTAGATTAGCGTGATTCACATTATAAAAAAATGAAAATGAAAAAAATTCTCGGGATATCGCATTTATTTGACTTCAAGCAGTTTGACTATTAAGGTCATGATTAGCGTATTTCTCCTGAGCGGGTTGGCGAAAATGCAATGTACTCACCCTCAAACACCAAGGTACTGTTCTTAGGGATACCTGGTAGACTCTTGTTTCCATATGCAAGGTTTGGAGGGATGACAAGTTTCCTTTCGCCGCCAACCTTCATACCGGCGACACCGATATCCCATCCTTTGATGACATCACCCTTGCCAAGTTGGAAGGTGAATGGTTTGCCCTTCTTGTTGCTGTCGAAGACCTTTCCATCTGTGAGCTTGCCGATGTATCTCATGGAAACCTTTTGACCCCTTTTAGCTTCTGGCCCTGATCCCAGCTTGTGATCTTCGATCTTGACCCCATCAACGGTGCGGGATTTGGAGGATGCGGCTGTTGGCTTCTCATCCTTTTCGGCGGCCTTTGGCTTCTCTACTGGAGTGGCTGGAGACTTGTTTCCGTTTGGTGTCGGGCCCTGCTCGAGCTGAGTGGCAAATTGAACCTTCTTCTTCTCAGTGGGCGTGGACACTGCAACGGCCTCTCCGCTGTTCGCCTTCAGCTTCTTCTGCTGTTTCTTGGAGAGGCTACTTGGTGGAGTATCGATAGCGGTGGCGGTGGCAGTAGCGGTGGTAATAGTAGCACCGTTTGCGAGGGTTTCGGTAGTAGCAGTGGCATCAATGTCCATCTCATCAGCTGATCGCTTCTTGTTCTCCTTCGCGCTGATAGACTTAGCAGCGGTCTCCGCAGCTTTGGCCTTGAGTTGGGCGGCCTTGGCAGCAGCAGCCTTTTCCTTCTTTGTCAAGGTCTCCTCTGGCTTCTTGGAGCTGACAAGGGCTGGGGCTTCATCTTCATCGTCCTCGAGTTCGGTGATACGGGGATTATCGATATCGTCAAGCTCATCCGATTCCTCGTCAGAGTCTTCATCAAAATCCCCACTCTTGATTCGAGCGAGAATTTCCTGGTACTCATCATCCTCATCCATTGACTCATCCTCATCCTCCTCAGAATACAAATCGTCCTCCTCGTCGCTGTCGTAGGTTGGTGGAAGTTGTCGTGGTTCGGTGACGTAGTTTCCGGTGAGGTATATGGTGTAAGCACCGGAGGCCTTGAAGAAGACTGGTTCGCTATCACCAATAGTGAGTTGGAGGGGTTGTTGGTATGCCTGGTAGAGGTTAGCGGGGGTATTTCGTGGGGAAAGGTATATATAGCTAGTTGGTGCCTACCTTGGTTGGATCTAGGGTACAGACAACAACCTCCTGGTAGTCATCTTCATCATCACTGTCCAGACCGGCGAGTAACGAATCGTAGTCCTCGTCATCCTCATCGTCTTCATCGTCGTCTTCATCGTCTTTTCCGGCCAATACCTTTTTTTCACCTTTTGCCTTCGGCTTTGCAGCCTTGCCCTTCTTGTCTGTCTTTTCATCCTCAGAATCTTCCTCCTCCTCGGAGTCACCCTCTTCGCTGTCGTCACCAGAAGCGAGGTCAGAATCAATGGACTCATCGTCATCGAAATCATCAATTTCTGGTTCTGCTATATTCTGATGAACAATTCTCAGGGTGGAGAGTTTTGGGCCATCTCCTTTGACTTCCTCAGTGGGATCGATAGCGGCCATGGTGATAGCCACCTGCAATATTTTCACGTTAGAGGTACTTCTAGGTGCCATTGAGGCGATAGTGGGTCATACATTGATAGGAATGCCAAGTTCCTCAAGGGCGATGATTTCGCCCGTTGGAGGCACCTGTAGGCTCCATAGTCTGATTGGATTACCAGTCATTGTGAGAGATAGAGAGAGGGTATAAGTGAAAGGAAATTGATAGAGAGATATACAAAATATAAACTAAGGAAGGAATAGATTATAGAAAAGGGAATATGAAGATGGAGCGAGGTTAAGAGGCAGAGATGGAGACAGTAGAAGAGGGCAAAGGAAGAAGAAGAAGAAGAAGAAGCAGACAAAATTAAAAAATTTTTTGGTTGGCTGGGTCTGCGAAGGTTTCATGTTTCACCACGCCCAATTTTTTTTATTTTTTTTTTTTTGGCGGACGAGCAGCACCCAAAAAAGGCTGACCCGCCCGGCGCAAGTTTTTTTTTCTTCTTCTTCTTTGGGTCTTGTAAGGTAAACCTCCCGCAAAATGCCAATTTTGGACCACAGCCACAAGAAGGAACGACTGGGTTCACCATTCCAAGACTGACCGGATAGTTGCTGGACAGGGCATGGGCCAGTTTGCATGGAAGCTGGGTCCCAAACTGCAGAGTCGGTGGAGCTAGCTAGCTTGGACATCGGGGAACGTTGACATCTAGATCCTACCAATCAAATCCTTACAATCTCCGTTGGACCCGCTCTCCCCAAGAAAAGAAAAAAGAAACAAAAGAGAGGAATCAGGGAAAGATCGGGATGACTAATCTTCCAGCATCACTGGATAACGGGGTGCTCTCGCGATCTCATCTGCTGGCCTGCGCGTTTTCCTTCGTGGCATACTTTAAGGATCGTTCTCTCTCTCTCTCTCCTTCTTTTCACGGATGACTGCGTGGAGATTCGTCACTTTTGGTTTCTCGCGTTTCCTTCAATTTCCATGCAACTTGCGGCCCATTTCAACGTTTCCGCCATACATCTCGTATTAGATTTGACAAAAGTGCTCTATGACTTTGAATCAATTTTCTTGTTGCATCCGGTATCTTGATAATATGCGATAAGGAGCTGGGGGGATTTCATCCCGAGGTACTGGGAGCAAAACGCAAACATCATGGCGAACAGCTTCCACGCACCGGACAAAAACGCCAAAGCAACAGTCAAACGATTCGAATCACACGAATTCGAAGACGAAGAAGGCGAGGAGTATGGCGGCTCTACCTTTGGCGGCTTTGGCGAATACTTTCGAGTATGCTCCCACCCACATTATAAAATATTGCACACTATTTACGCAATACTAATCAGATCATTAACGATCGGTAAATAGAAAAAGAAAATAAAATTACAGAACAGAGATGCTCACATCCGCGAAAGCTATAAATCGCAGGGTGCCCCGCAGCTCTTCAAGGGCATGGCAATGTATATCAACGGATATACGCAACCCTCCTTGACCGATCTCTCCGGTATGATTGTACGGCATGGTGGCGTCCATCTACAATATCTAGATGGTAAAACGCAAGTTACGCACATAATTGCGTCGGCGTTGACACCAAAAAAGAAAGTCGAATTTGCCAAGTACAAGATTGCTAAACCGGCTTGGATTGTGGAGTCTATAGAAGCTGGTGTGTTGCTCCCATGGTCGGATTATAGGGTGGTTGAGGCGGACCAGAGTCAGAGCTTGCTAGGCTTCGGAGGCTTCAAGGCGAGCACGCAATCCCAGTCTCAAGGGGATGGAAAGGTCTTGAGTCAGAGGAATCGTCCAAATTCTACATATCGAGAATTTACAGGCAAGCCAAGATCGCCGGCCGTTAGGTTGACTACAAGGTCAGGCGAAGGCGGACCAGCATCGACTCAATCATTCGAATCCCAGTCGAGGGACGGCACTCAGACAACTTCGCAATGGATACCGGCTTCTAATCAGTCGCCGTCGCCAATATTAGAAACGGACGAAATGAGTGATAGTCTCTATGCACCTCCGTCATACCGGCTGCATCCTGAAGTAGATTTAGAGGAGGAGACTGGAGAGGGGCAGCGGAGCAGCAGCTTGAACGGAAGATCGGAGGAGGGAGCCATAGACCAGGTTGATTCTCAGGCCGCAGCTCATAAACTGCTAGGAAGCAGCCAGGATCCGTTTAAAGACGATGACGAAAGATTGCTGGCAAGGGACGGAGATACGCAGATGGACGATCTTCCGATATCAACCCCCTTCCAAAAGCCAGATTCCCCAGAGCTCGCACCTGGATGCCCAAACTTCGATGAAGGGCCCGATGAGCAACCTGAGAGCCCCGATGTCGGACTTCCCGATTCAGAATACCCACCATCCCCAACCCATAAGAAGGCTAAACTAACGGCCCTCGAGAACAACACTCATCTACTATCCAACCCCAAGGTCCGCCAGAACACCGTACTAAACCCAGATTTCCTCACCAACTATTACTCCGAGTCTCGCTTGCACCATCTATCCCAATGGAAAGCGGACCTGAAGTCCCATTTCCAAAGCCTTACATCCCAAACCGCCCGACGCTTTAAGCCTCCTTCAGGTTCACAGCGATACATACTCCATGTCGACTTTGATTGCTTCTTCGCTTCGGTATCCTCGAAGACCCGTCCTGACCTTGAGGGCAAACCTATCAGTGTTGGGCATTCATCAGGCCCTTCGTCCGAAATAGCATCCTGCAATTATGCCGCTCGGGAAGCCGGTGTCAAGAATGGAATGTGGATGAAGCAGGCTACACAGTTATGCCCCAACCTAGTTGTCTTACCGTACGATTTTCCTGCATACGAAGCTGCTTCAAAGGCATTCTACTCGGTACTGCTAGGCCTTGGTGCTGGTGTCGTGCAAAGTGTAAGCATCGATGAAGCCTTGGTTGATATTACAAACTTGGTGGTAAAGGCTGGTGGCATAACGGAGCAGGAATACGAAATAGTTGACGAAATCTCAAAGTCTATTCGGGACGGTGTCAGAGAGAAGACGGGATGCGAAGTTTCGGTCGGCGCTGGGGTGAATGTGCTCCTAGCAAAGCTGGCGCTACGAAAGGCAAAACCTGGTGGGCAATACCATCTCAAACCTGACGAGTTTGTTGAATTTGTGAGCCCTTTGAAAGTGCGAGATCTTCCTGGTGTTGGATATAACCTCTCGCAAAAGATTCAAGAGGACTTGGGAATCGAAACGGTCGGCGATCTACGAGAGCTTGGCAAAGAGAAACTCAAGAGTGTAATGGGACCAAAGACTGGTGAGAAGTTGTATGAATACGCAAGGGGAATAGATAAGCAGGAAGTTGGAGATGTGAGTGTCAGAAAAAGTGTGACCGTAGATGTGTAAGTCCCCCGGCCGATACTAAAGCTTACGGAACATACTGACACAGCGGTGTGAAGGAACTGGGGAGTACGGTTTGAAACAGCTGCTCAGGTTACAGAATTCATGTACAACCTTGCAGGGGAACTGTGCCGTCGACTCGCCGCCCAAAACCTCCGCGGCTCTCACCTAGCACTCAAATTAATGAAAAGAGCCCCGGATGCACCGCTAAATCCACCAAAGTATCTGGGGCACGGCCAGTGTGATACGTTCAACAAGTCCGCGGTGCTTGGAGTGGCGACCAACGATAAGGATATAATCGGGAAGGAGATGAACAGTGCCCTAAAGACATTTAACTGTCCTCCCGAGGAAATTAGGGGACTTGGGATTACCATGACGAAACTAATACCTGCTAGCGAGTCGTCGGTGGGCAGTTCACAGCGAAAGCTAGACTTTGGAAAGAAATTGGCTGTGGATCCGCCCACAACAAACACTATGGCTCCTCCTCCGCCCGTAGTCGATAAAGGCAAACGAAAAGCTAGTCCGGAGCTTTCATATCAAGAAAATCAGGCACCAATCAAACTCTCAAAACCGTCCATGCCCCCGATGATGACCCAATTTCTTGTTCCATCGCAGATTGATCAATCTGTTTTGGAATCTCTGCCGAATGATATGAAAGACAAGATTCTAGCGGAGCAACAGAAGAAGCATAGTGGCCAGGGGCCGAGCGAAGGCAGCCTATCGAATGGAAAGCAGGTCAATCCATCCAAGCCCATAGCATTTACACAGCTTCCAGCGCAATCGCAACTCGATATGGCAGTCTTAGATGAGCTACCGGAGGATATTAGAGCTGAGATACTTGCCGAGTATAGCGCCTCGAGAGGCGCCAGTGGTTCGGGAGCCACGACAACTAGTACTACAGGAGGAGGGAATCAAAATCATCTCCCACAAACCCCGAACAAAAGTCGCTTTACCACAACTGTAACCGGTCCGTCTAACATCAAAAGGCCAACGCCAAAGAAGAAACCTGTTCAAACTGGAAGGGTGGGAACCATAGGGTTTACCAGACCAGGCCCTTCAACCAGTGATACAATGGATCCACCCGAGAGCACCCCGATAGAATCCTTAGGCATTGATCCCTCCTTCCTCGCAGAACTTCCACCGGATATTAGGGAAGAAGTCTTAGCCCAGGCGAAAGCGGAGAAGAAGAGGGCGGATGCGAAAGCGGCTTCTTTAGCAGCGGCAAAGCGAAATCTATCTCGTCCGAATCAACCACGAGCCGTTCGCCAGGCTCCTCCGAAAAGAGTAATCAATCTCCCACCAAAAAAGAAATCCATCTTGCAAGGGGCAAACTCGTTAAACGATGTGAGGAACTTGATCACGACATGGCACAACTCGGCGAGAATGGAAGGCCCACATATAGATGATGTTGAGGATGTGGCCAGCTGGCTAAGGAGTGTTGTCAGGGACGACAAGGATGTAGAGAAGGCGGTGAATGTAGTAAAGTGGTTCGAATGGGTTGTTGGGGAAGCGGAAGGGCATGAGGAGTGGAAAGTTGCGGTGGAGATGTGCAGAATTGGTGTAAAAGAGGAGAGTGAGAAGAGAGGATTAAGAGGTATTGAGATTTAAATATGCATACATATAAGACTGCGAGCTAGTCATTTTGCGTGGGGTTTCTTTGGGTGGATATATCTCTATGCTTACGGTTGGATTATATGGTCTGGAGTTCTCATGTTTGATGTTTTTCTTCGCTGGATTATCGTTACCGCTTCAGCAAGGCGTTCAGGTCGGAGCTTCCGAGAATGCTCTATTTGCTGAAAAAATGTACACTCGGCCTTGTGATCAGGCCTTTTGTTATTACGTACACAAATTTTATGTATAATATCATTACTGCAGAGTATTCCTCACGCTAATATAGTTAATCAAGAGCTCATTTAATTCTATTCTTGAGGCATTTCAAGTTCTAGTAATGTCAAACGAAACGAAAGAGAGACAAACTCCATTTTGGCCCAGGTATACTGAAGACTAGCGACTCGTAGTTAGAGGAGAAGGGGACCTTAAAATCCAAGTGCTATCGCCTTAGAACACCACGTCCCATGAGACCCCTCTCCACGAGCACCTCACCTCGTAACCATAAACCTATCAAACCCCTTCAACCCACCCGGTCCTTGCCCCTCCCCATCCTTTCGGACCTCCACCTCGCTCCAATCAACCTTTGTCACGCTCGACCTGGGACTCCCCTCGTGAAGCTTTTCTTTAAACTTCTCCAAACTCTCTTCCGTTCCCTGAGCTTCACCCGCCACGGTTCCGGAAACGGTGTTTCGAACGTAACCGACCAGGGAGAGATCGTTGGCGGATTGTTGGGTGAATTTGCGGAAGAAGACGCCTTGGACTTGGCCGTGGACCGTGAAGGTGTACTATTCGAGGGGAGGGGATTCGATGTGAGTTTTGGTGGGTTGGATGTGTGTGGGGAGGGGTAGTGGCTTACGCGCTTGATGGACATGGGGATATCTTCTTTATAAGGTTGGCTTATAATGTTTATCGGAAAGTCCAATTGGAGAAAATATTTGAAGGATAGTCTAGCTGTTTTCTTGATCTTTGGTTATAGCTACTGCTAGCTAGAGCTACTAGTAGCTAGTATGAATCAATCGGGTTCTAAGATCATTCTACGTCATGCCGCATTATCGTTTTTCATTAGTTGACTGTTGGTGCAACGCAGATTAGTTGACCGAAATACCACACGACGGATAGCCTCGGCAGCTCACCGATAAGTTTTTAAAGCTTTCTTGGTAGCTACGCTTGGAAATTGCGATATCGCTGCTTCTTTTGACATCTTGGATTTAAAAGCGAACTGCGGGCCGCGGAGAAAGATTTCTCCTCGTTCATATGGAGGGGATTGGTAATTAATACGATTTTTAAGGGTCAATTTGCTACTGCTATAAATTAATCGTGTGCCGGCTTGTTTGTATGTATCATGCATCAGTGAGGCAGAATAAAGTTCTAGAACTGATATCACATATCAAGATATCTCATCTAAGAGACCTTGCGAAATTCAACCCGTATGCTTTAGGGATTTATGTATCGATCCCTTCTACGCTATTCTCAGCTCACAAGATTCACTCCCAAACCAACCCCAATACCCCGCCCCCGCAAATCCGCCATGTCGACCTTAACAACTACCTACCCGTGGACCAAGTCTCCACTCATAGTCAGCGCCCCAATGCGTTTAATCTCCGGTCCATCCCTCGCCCACGCCGTCTCCTCATCCCAAGGTCTCGGCTTTCTAGCAGCCGGTGTTGACGTCAGCGGTCTTTCCCAAAGTCTTGCAGAATACAAATCCCTCCTCTCTAGGTCTCCAATACCCTCCGCTCTGCCCTCTGTCCTCCCCATTGGCGTTGGTTTTATCCTCTGGGGTGCAGACTTGTCGTTAACCCTGAAAGTTCTGTCGGAACCCGGCAATGCTCCTGCAGCGGTGTGGTTCTTTGCTCCTTCGCAACCATCCCAGTTGAAGGAATGGGCGGATGGGATTAGAAAAACAACGGACGGGAAGACGCAGATATGGGTGCAGGTGTCTTCTGTTTCAGCTGCCGTTGAGGCGGTTGCAATAGCAGCGGCGGATGTGTTGGTTATTCAAGGCGCCGATGCTGGTGGACACGGAAGATACGATTCCGCGGGGTTGATCAGTTTAGTTCCTGAGGTCGCCGACGCGGTCGCAGAGTACTGCAAGCAGAGCGGTGCGAAGGAACCAGAATTGATAGCCGCAGGTGGGATTTCAGACGCCAGAGGCGTTAAAGCGGTCATAGCACTCGGTGCCGGCGGGGCAGCTCTTGGGACTAGATATCTAGCATCTCAAGAAGCGGTGATTGCGCCAGGATACCAGGGCGCCGTCCTCAGAGCCACAGACGGTGGCGTTAGCACCATCAGAACGGGCGTATATGACCAACTACGGGGAACGACGGGCTGGCCGGAAGGATACGGTGGTCGTGGCGTGATTAACAAGAGCTACGAGGACGCACTGAAGGGAATTGATACGCAAGAGAATATTAGACTCTACGAAGAAGCAGTGAAGAGCGGTGATAAAGGTTGGGAAGGTAAGGAGGCGAGGTTGACAACTTATGTGGGGACTGGGGTGGGCCTGGTGAAGGAGGTGAAGAGTGCGGCGGAAATTACTAGGGAGTTGAGAGGGGAGTGAGCTTAGAGATGGAATAAGCAATAGTTTGTGAGAGGCAAAGATAGTAAAGGGCTCGAGTCAGTCGGAATTGGGGGTGGGGGTGCCGGTTCATAATCGCGATCGGTGCCCACGGCCTACGGGGCTAATACGATCCGATCGTTTATTCAATCCCACGGTCCTGGAATTATTTCGGCGCATTATCGGCCCTAAAAATTTTTTCCCATCCAAATGAATCTTGAAGCAAATGTTAACCCCTTCCAATCGATGATGAAATCTCGATCTCTAAAATGCACAATCTCAGAACTCCTGAGAAAAAAAATGGCCTGACATTTAGTTGATATTTGCATATTTCCTACTTTCGATATATATAAATGAACGCGAGGACCCATATTTGAGAAGAAAAATTTGGCTGCAGATGTTAATCCCGATTAGCGAATCGAGCAAAACATGCATTCCGACGTCCGTGTGCAACTGAGCTCTTTCCTGTTTCAATGCTTATTTAACAGTTTCTTTGGATATGTGGCGGGCGCTTATAAAGTGGAACGTTGCGGATGTGTCAGCGTCGTGGTCGGCGTGGATTACTATACTACTGTCAGAGAAGTCTCTGCGGTAGTCGTATGACACCTTTTATACGGGGAGAACCCTTGACGATAGATTAAGAATTAGGCCGCGGATAAATAGATTTTGTCTTATCGATTGCGAAATTCCATCCGTTATGGTCAATTAATTGCTAAAAAACAAGAGCCAGTGTCAGCTCGCGTTGGCTCTTTGCTAGTTGTGACACGGAAGCATGCGGGTTGAAGCGAACGTTTCACAGCGAAAATAATTGATTACTATAGACACCTGCACAGTTTCTCTTTCCATGCAAGAGGATCCAATTGTTGGTATTTTTTCAGAGATACAAAGGAAAAAGAGGAGTATCCAATCGATCAATAAAAATCGGTCTATTTACAAAACCGCAACTTGCGGAAATGTACTGTATAACAAAAAGAAAGCAAAAACGCAATCAAAGTAGAACCTATTGAGAAGAGAATCCCCCAGAGCGTACCCACTTTTTTGCTTAAACGAAAGCATACTCTAAACGCCGAACTCCGTGATTTCAATTTAATGCTCCCCAAATCTTACTGTCATTCAATCCAGCTCCTTAGTAGATTAAGCAGCCCCCCAAACCTGTTTATCTGGACAAAGCCTCTTCTCGAGACCAACCGGTGCCCTTGACATGCTCAATTCCCTTGGTTGGGTGCGGCTTCGTCGGGTCTTCATACTCAGTCATGTACGGGTTTGGATCAAGGTTACCGTCCAAGTTGGCTAAAGTATGATTGACCTCTCTGTGCTTAGCCTCATCGGCTCTGATGTAGAGTAATGTCTCCTTCATCTTGGCGTCTTCTGGCATATTCCAGTACTTAATTGCGAGCTCTGGAGCCTTGAGGGTCTCGAATCCTGGGAGTTTACCGGCCTCAATGTCGGCGATGGCTCGGGTGTAGGTAATCACTGCCTCTTCTTCGAGGTATCCGACGAAGCGGTGACAAGTGCGCGGGGAGATAAGGTAGGAGAGGAAAAAGCCATTGTAGAAGACGCCTTGAGCGCCAATGATCATGAGACGCATGAACAAGCCAGGTTGGTAGATTTTGAGGAAAGTGAGAAGATGGATTCCTGAGAACCGTCAGTACTCAAATTCTAGTTGAGAAATCACTATTCGCGTTGGCCAACTTACTCTCGTTGTAGCCTTCCTCGAGGAGAGTTTCAATCCAACCGTTATCTCGCCTTAAAGTCCTTAGCGACTTTAAATGTCGTAGGGTACCAGCGACAAATCCTGGAACGCCAGCAATACTCTCTAAGAAGATAAATCTTATCAACCATTTCTTCTCGGTCATTGCGAATCCAGTGCTGGAGTCGCTAGCGCTCTTCTTTCCGGAAGCAACGTCAGGGTCATGTTTGTATCCCGTGACCAAGTCAAAAGTCGATCTGAGGAACCGAATCGTCCCCAGGGCGATTTTATCAGAGAGATTTTTGGTTTCACGGTGGGCAATTTCAATATCCCTCATCTGCTTCTCGGTGTAGACTGGGTGAGGCCATGACTGCTTCGTCTGTCGAGGTTTGGATTGGGTAGGGGTTAATTGGAGGGCCTTGGTGCCCTGTATTGGGGTATTTGAGGTGAAACTGAAGTTTCGTTGCTGCTGTTGGTGGAAAGTTCCGTTCTGGTGCTGACAGAACACAATCGAGATGCGAGCAGCTGTCAGGTTGCTAGCTAATGGCTTAGCGCCACCGACGGCGCGGTAGGCGGTCTGAGCAAGGACTGGAGACCGTGAACTGAGCATGTGGGTGGGATTTTAAGGATATCAATTGCCTTTGGAAGCTGAAGATAATATATGAAGGGCCAAGAACTGTTAAAAAGTCTTAGAAGGATGGCTTTATATGAAAATGATTTTCAGAGTGCGTTGCGATGTGTTGCAATTTGATTCAGCCTGCTGTGTGCTGGATACCGTTATGGTGACAATGATGTAAAGCGATATAGATATAGATACTTATATAAGCTCCAAGAAATAACTTCAAAACAAATGTTCGAGCAGATAAAATGGATGTGGTAGGGACTTTTATAGAAAATTGAATCCCCTTTTACTTTTTGGGGGTAATGGGGGAACGGAGATTCAGCTTTTCCTAGGAAATGACTACCCCCGTGCCAGTACTACGTACCATTAGTTACGAAATTGGAACTTCACAAAGTTCACAAAGATTGCTACTTTAGGCCATGTAATCACAAATTTTCTTGTTGGTCGGAAGCGAGTTAGTGATGCAGATGCTCAGCGCTCCGTTTACCCTAGCTTCGAACTCTGACAATCGTGCATGCATTGCCATGCAATCGTTCACAAAACAAAGAAAAAGGTGCAGCTATGCGCCGGCCAGGAATGACATAGGCCGATGCTATCTGGCGTACAAAAGTGGGCACCAACAGGGCAGGAAATGCTACCCAGAGGAACAAAAAAGCACAGGGGAATTCGGAATGAACCGTAATGTTAACAGCCTTCGCGAGGGGTCAGATGGCCGCTTTTGGTTCCTGTTTCCCTCCTGGGCCTCCAACACCGCTCGTATTTGGGGATTCAAGTAAGCGGGGGCGAAGGGGAAAATCGGAACAATCAATGGCCGTTCCAGCCTGTAAGGCCGACCGGTAGCCCAGATTGGCCAACTTTGTCGGTCATAAGACCAGGCCTGCTAATATAAAATTTTCCTTTGTCGGTGAGCTTGTTTCAATTTTGGTAGCGGCAAGAGCTGGTTTTATGTCTCCGACCAAATCAAAAGGCTCCCTCAGGCACCCGAAAAGACCCGATGTTTCCAATATTTATATTTACTTCGAGAACAAAAGAGTTCTTTGAGGCTCAGCTGAAAATTCTCCTTCCCAAGCTGAATAATCATATGTAGATCCAGACTTCGCCTTTGCTAGAATTTTCACTTGTCTATTTACCAGATCGTGTGATCGCGCTGGACTTGGATTAAATCATCAAGATTGAATCTTTGTTCATGACCAACTCGCGAGTCAGTTTCGCCCCGCCATTCAACAGCTGTACGTAAGTAAAGTTAGCCGCAGCCACAAACAGTGAAAAACAAGTATACTATCAGATGGTGCCCTGTATAATTTTCACAGGCATCTCCAAATTCAATTGCATTAAATTTCGGAATATTTTTCGCTCAAATATCCATAATAATCCGCACTGTGGAGCCCAAATTCAAAGCTTCAATGGTTCATCGGCAGTTTCGGTTGGTGTGACACATGCCGAAGTCTACGCCCAACCAATGTCACAACAACACATTTCCCCAGTAGTTGGATTGAGCTGAACATGGACAACTTCCAACGTGATTCGATTACCAAAGGAATCATCTGAAGAGTAACCGGGTGTAGATGGCATCATGTATTCCTTTTAGCTTCTAGATCTCACATGGGAGAAATTCCGGCCAGCGCTAACCCAGTGCCTGTCCTTTTAGCATATGAAACTCGGTCTCCAACCCAGAGAAGAGGAAGAATGGCTAGCTGAATGCGCAACCTGTCTTACCTCGCTCCTCGGATCACAATTTATGCTTAAATCTCTTGCCGAAGTATCCCGTTGGGTCATCCATACCTTATGTTGCCAATCTGACCTTGCTGCATGAAGTCTAGGTTCAATCTGATAGATGTTTCGATGAAACCATTATTCCGAAGTAACCCTTGTTGTTCCGGTAGTTTGGTACCGCTGTATGAGGTAAATATCAATATTATCGATAATGCAAGAATCAGGAACGGAACTGCAAGTATTACGGGTACGATAAGGATCTGGCGGCTAAGCTATGTATGGGGAAAGCTTGGTTCTTTCACGAGATTGAGATTACGCTAGTCAAGTCGCGATATCGGAGGGTGAGATTGTGTTTCTGAGATGCGTCATATACAGACTTCGAAGTATCATAACTTGATATATGACATGATATAGGCGTGATGCAGTTATACATTTATGTGTATACGCAATCGAAATCACCGACCGTTGTGGAAGGAGGAATCGCGTTACGCTTTTATGTCACATCTTATCTGCATGTCGGCCCTGACGGCGTCTTTAAGCTTTCACATGCATTTTTGCATCCGCAGAAACAAAGTCGACGCGATCCGGTCCTACTACACAGACGCAAATCTTCAGCCTTAATGACACAATTCTTCTAAACCTGTGCCTCTCCAGCAGAGTGGTTACAGGCCTCGGTGGTAATCTCTTTCCTTCTGCTTCTCCTCGAGTTTCGTAGCTTTAGTCATTGAGCGTCTAGCACGCGGCATGCAGGTTGCTCATATCTGTGTTGCTTGCTCAGCTACTTGCACCCACTTCGTGTTATAGCGCTCCGTATACTGTATTGCAGAGTATAGAGGTGTAGAGTGGGAAAAATTAAATGTAGCATACGGTAATACTTGTAAAATAGGTTTAAGATACAAATCATTGGAAATAAAATTTGGCAGACAGCGATGGAGAAGCCGTTGGGCTGGTTTTGGTTTGTGAAGAACTCGTCGGCATTTGGCTAATCTAACCTGACATATAGTTACATAAGTAGCTGGGATGTTTACTTGCTAGCCAATTTGGATCTCATCTTATCCATAGTATCAACGGAAAATTTCCAATTTAAGCACCAGATTACGGTCACCGCAAGCTGCTAGCATCTTTAACGGCATATTGGTGCATATATATTTGCAGAAATAGGGTAGGATCGTTGGATGTTACGTTACGCAAGTTCTCGATTGTTACACCAACATGGGAACCGCAATATGTTTCCTATGCCCTCTCTGGAGTATCGTGTTGGGAGCAATTCATTATTCAATGCAGGTCATAATTCTACCTTCTCAACAGTTAGCTGAGAACACTAGGTGTGTATTGGAGGAACGGACTACTAGTCCCATGGCGATCCTATATGCTCATTGTGAAGCACAGGTAAAGTTTACATTCTGGCTGATTAAATTTAGTCACTGTTGGGATAATATTCTATGTAGCTGTAGCTGGAAGTTTTGAGATGACATAACCCTTGAGGCTTATATTTTGTCTAAACTCGAGGTATGTTACTTTTGCTCATATACAAGATGCAATAAGACTCAAATAACAGCTCAAGGATGAAAGTCTAACTGTGGATCCTTAGGGAGCTCGCCATTCTTAGGAATGGCGGCGTTCCTTGCGTGAAGAACAAAACAGCTAACGGTACCTAGATGACGAAAACAGCCTGGTGGGGTATTCTCAAGCAATGTATACTCATATTGTCTGCATGGAAGCCAGCTTTTTTGGTGGAAAACGCCAGAAGTATCTCTCATTTCGAGCCATTCGATGTTGTAAGTTTGCAGAGATCGATAACTGATGCCGCCGCTGAAGGTGAATGCGTCCGTATGATGCCATATTTCGTGTTTGACGTCGTCGATCCAGATTCCTAAGGTAATGATTAATATAAGAACTCTAACTAATTCTCAAGAGATGAGCAGCAGAACTGCAGAGGTTTGCCAACCTTTTCCTTGACAAGGGGGAGGCGATGAATCCCAGTTAAACATACCCCCTTTCCATAAACCAACACCAATCTTCCCAGCACGTTTCTGAAGAGATTTGTGAAAACCCTCAGTATGGTTGACAAGTTCTGGAAATTGGCCGATAAGAACTTGAGCTGAGGCCCAAAGGGAAGCATCGGAATTCTCCTCGAATGTATGTACGAAAGTCAAATTTTCCAGAGAAACTTCGCCGCGTATCTTAAAAGGACTGTTTGGATGGCCGATTGGGATAATATTGGTACCAGTTGAGATTTCACCAAATATGTCGATGCTGCGATTGGCGCATTTTGCGAAGAGGGCACGAGCCTGTTCCTTGAAATTGGCTTGAATATAGTCTGGAGTGTCGCGAAACCGAGTTGCGGAAGCAGAGCGCTTCGAGGCTGATAAAGGAGGGCCATGAATAGGGTTCCCAAAAGCCAACGGGCAGACCAGAGTCACGAAGACCTGGAGGGTCTTGAAGATTAGAAGGTAGAGCTTGGTATTCATCTTGACGAGAGTGCGGGCGTTCAAGAAGGCTGAGTCTTTCGATAATGGAGTTGATTATAGTTGCAATTAAGTAAATATCAAAGCAATTCTGTCACTATCCTTACTGTTTTCGCGTAGGCTTATGCACGTAACATCTTCACGTACTTTCCAGCTACATGTTGCTCATGTATGGAGTCCCACGAACTTACGCTAACCATTATTGCATATATTGACGAATCCCCAATTACCATGCCACAATGAAATGCTCATGGAACGTAATCGTTCATAATCTTGTAAATTATATCGAAAAACCCAGGTGAGGTTACCTATCTATTACATATAATTTTGATCTCTTCGTCTACAGAATTCTAAGAAACGGCTGCTGGATAGTGCAATATAGTCAACTCTGAAACACTCCTGCCACTCAAAAGCTAGAAAGCTTATACCTGTATAAACACACAATGAGGCAGCTGCAAATCCCTGAGCTTAGGCTCTGATGAAATAGAAATTTTAGATTTCGTCTGCAAATCGCCTTAATCTTACCAGCCTTGAAATATCACAGAGCAGTCTTGGTACCAGACTAAGGATCATAGAGTGCGAGCTGGATTCCTCTCGAAAATGCAACTCTCGAACTGTGTTGTAGGATGAATAAAGCTTGCAAAGGGCAAATGATGTATGCAGGGTTCGGACTGTGTGTAGCCCAATTCGGAGAGCAAGGCGCCTATACGGCAAGCCTGCTAGGCATGCTGCTAGAATACCCCTCTCGTGCTATATATAACTAACGGTCAGGCGAAGGTGGGGATTATGAGGTGGGTCGATTTCATTCTCCATCGAACGGCCACTCACTCTGGAGTTATCTAAATATAATATACCTGAGTATATCTATGCAATGATAGCTCATCACGATGGCTGAGAGTGCCTGCCCAGATAACTCCACCGAATGTTTACTGCGCGCACTTCTTGGAGCTCAGCTGGCAGCCCAGAATGAATATAACTGGGATCCTATCAGTGTGGCTCTCGCCGCTGCAATCGGTTTCTAGCGTTGGTAGTCGCAGGAGTCACAGTTTTTCAAGGGATTCTGGCTGCTGGACCTGGAAGGCTCAAAGCAAGCGAATCAGCGATTGGATGGTATGCCCGCTATTCGACGTCAAAGTTCTCGCGGCTCGAAATGCGCGTGAGGACCATAGCTTACACGCCGCTTATACACTCGGGCGCATCCATCTGGCATGTCGCGTTTTCGAATCCCGCCAAAATACGGTTTATGACTGGGGGAAGGGAATATAGACGCAAATATCTAAGAGAAGGAAAAGGATCGGATGCACCTCTACCACTAGCCGGATGGCTCGTCCTCTTAGAAGAGACTAAGATGGCAGGGCACCCGATGATCCAGCTACGCGCATGTCATACGGATTACCTTCCACAGGATCTATTTGCGCCGCCAGCATATGCGGATGTCTTCTGCATACCCGTGCTAGCTCTCGTTTCTGGCTGCGAACATCTAAGGATAGAAAATGGCTACCCTCGCGCTCAGAGCTCAGTAGCTCAACTTTATTTCCGTGAACATCCTCAGTTGGGTAACGTTGCCATATACGAAATATTTCCAGTTCCCGCCGACCGGAATGTTTACGGGCAAGGTGCTCGGAATTTTAGCGATATTGGACGGCCTATGCGTTATGCTGCAGGTTTCTGTGATTGGGGTGATAGAACAGCCAATAACTCTATCCAACTCTCTGGCCTCGACTGGTACCGGAGGAAGGACTGCGGTTCTCCTTTCAAAAGGACACTTGAGCAGCTGTATCCGCGCTCTGTCTTCGACTCTCTTAGCCGCGATACACTTTACGATGATTCTAACCATTTTAATGCGATGAACGATCTAATTACCCACACTGGTCTTCTACTCTGCTCGGTTGACGATACCGCAGTCGGGTTTCCGTGGGACGAACAGAAGTTCAAAGCAGCCCTGGCGGATATTGGCGATGTTCTCGGTTTCAGAAAGTCCACTGTACAAGACCCGACACGCGAGCCGTACAACCAACTTGTCGAGCAGCTTAAGGGTGACATCGTAGCTAATGGTTTTAATGATTACACGTATGGCCGAGGAATTTATGGAGAAGGTTTTCCTGACAACCTAGATCCTTGGCTTGTTCATGCTCAAGGCATCGCCAAAGGCCTGCCGCCTGAGGACTTATTGAATATGTACAGAGATAAGCTGCCTCCAATGCAGTCTAAGATGGGGGCACCCGCACCTGCGATAGAACTTCCAGACAAATTCGAAGAGTTTATCAGTGTGTGGCTGGATCCTGGCTCTCCACATACCATATTTCTAATCCAATATGCCTTATGGGGAAACCACGTTCATAAACTTGATTCGTTTCTTGGGCAGTCCGGTGGGCCTTGGATAGTCCTTGCGTTTTTGGATATTATTGTTCGCCTCAAGTTCTATATTTTTGATAACGGCAGAAGGGAGGTTGATCGAGCTCACCACAAACGCCTTCTCCCGAGTCCCCCAAAATCCGCTTCCTTCAAAGGATCCTCTGGCTAAGAGCCATCTGCTTTGCGGCACATCTCAATTCACTACCAGACACCTCAGATATCGCGGGTACTGAGCTTGGACAGCGGATAGTGTCTATCATATAAGAAGTTCCACCCAGTTAAAGTGCTGGTAAAAGATAAATATGCTATTTCTATTAACCTACCGTATACTATAAAATGCGCACTAATAAGACCTACGCCGTATCTCGCCTGTATGAGAATAGTAACCCTTCCCTTGAAATTGTATACATGGAAAATCAATACCCAATTGGTGCAATTTCCCGTTTTTGCTTAAAATCACCACCTCAATTAGCCTAGCAACTTTGGTCCCTTTTCTTTCTTCACTTTGACGATTCCACTGCCTTCCTTCTTCCCTAAAACCCCGTTTCCACTACCTACTACGCCTCCACTAGGCCCAGTACTTCCCTTGTTTTTATCCTTCTTGTTCTTTTTGTTCCCAACAACCGTTGGCCTAATCTCCGTGGTACTCTTCCTTAACAAAACTGGATGGCTCCCAATGTACTTTCCCTGCATTTCTCTGGCTGCTTTGAAATAATCGTCGCCATCTTGGAATGCAACAAATCCGTAGCCCCTACTCTTCGTGGTCCGCTTATCGCGAATTACCCTTGCCTTCTGGACGGAGGGATATGCCGCAAATGCTTTGAGCAAAGATTCGTCTGTTACTTCGCCAGCTAGATTCCCAACGAAGAGACGGAAATGAGCCGGATCCCATTCAAGAAGAGTATCATCTTTCCATTGCTGGCCACCGCCCGAACGAACCACCGTCGCCTTCTTCTGCTGAGGCGGTGCAACGACCTGGCCGTCAGGGAGAAGTGAGGTACTAGGATCATAGCCTGTGGATGAAGTTGTAGCGTTTGCCGCTGCAGCTTGAAGGGCAGCTCGACGCGCCGGATCGTAGATAGATTGCTGTTCTGCAATCTGCGCCTCCATCTCTGGGTCTAGCGGAGGGTAGTTTGAATTATTGTTGTGGTTATCATATCGATGGTGGTTATTCCTATTATTGAAGTTTCGGTGGCTCTGATTTCGTTCACCTTGATTATGGTGACCATTATGTCCTTGATTCTGACTCTGACCATGACCGTATTGCTGCTGTTGATGCGGTTGGTGATGCGACTGGTTCACGTAACCTGTGTTCGCAGTTGGGGCGGCAGAATACATTGTCTGCGGTGCGGAATACGATGTCTGCTGTTGCGACCTTCCTCCATAACCACCATACCCTCCCGTGGGTTGGGGAGGCCGACTTGCGCCATAATTCGGAGGCGAAGAAGCACCAGGGACACCAGGGACACCAGAATAGGTTGGAGGCGCGCCTATAGTATGGTTTGAGGCTACCTGACGTGGCTTGAAGCCGGCAAAGGCATGAGTTGAGGGATGTATGCTTGGAGGCGGACGCGGTGGGAGGCTAGAGGTTCCAGGCGGTGGTGGATAGGACATACCCTTTAGTTTATGGCAAGTTGTTCCCCCGGTAAGGAGAAACGCGAACTCGAGAGTATGCGATTACTAATTAGTGCTGGGAGATTCTTCAAGTACGGTGCTGGCTGAATAATGCGACGTCGATGACGAATCCAAAGTTGATGATGGAGAAAGGGAGGCGACTCATCATACTATGCTGTTGTTGAGAATTGTTGTCGCAAAATTTGGTGGCCATGTTTTTTTTTTTTAGGATTTCCTAATCAGGAATAGCCAATAGCAACACACTTGACGGCGAAGGCAGGTCCAGGTCCTTTCAAGGAGGTCAATGAAGATCAGTATTATCAATTGATTCGATTTATATACTCCAATGAGGGCTAGATATCAAACTATTACTATCGACATGCCTCTTTCTGGATCTCGCGGATAGGAAGAGTTCGGATCGTAAAATTTCCCAGAGGCTCTCACGATACGGTATGCAAAACAGCCTTTCGATTTCGATATAACCCCGCCTGAGCTCTGTTGTTGCTGCTTACTGCATCTATCCGCACCCGGCTGCAGAGAGCTATGACGTATAGCAACCGACGAGTACCAGAAAGTTCAAAGTAAAAAAGACACAGCATTGTAGGCATGCGAGGTTTACTCATCAAATGTGGATGGCTGTCTAACAGATTATCAATGATTACTATCGTCAACTTGCCGAGCAGCTAACGAGACATCCAGCCGATAAGTCAGGATAACTAAGCTGCGACCGTGAGCAGGGGCCTCGTACGTTTTATCTAGTGTATGCAATCTATTGGCAGAACAACTCCCAGATCTTTGAGTTACAAGTCGCATGCCTGTCAAAAATTAAACGTATGCGGTCCGGCCGGCTAACTCTTCATTCTTCTTGGGTTTTTTCTCTGGCCCGAATTGTCCGGCCGATGTGATCTAGCCCGGTAGCCCACAGGTAAAATCTCCTCGAATGTAACAAAAAAGGATGGGCCATAGGATTCACAAGAGTCCAACCGCAAGAAATTTATTTCACGTTCCGTTTCATGTGCTTCCTTCTCCGTGGGGGATAAGAGAGAGCTGTTAAGGGTGTTAGCCCACCCAGCCTCCAACCTCAAGAGCCAAAGATTAAGATTTGGTCTTCTCGTGGAAAATATTTGGCCGGAAGAGCAT
>LDUD01000015.1:109313-125077 GCA_012184295.1 Dactylella cylindrospora
ATTGGAAATTGCCGCCGAGGTGAATCCTTTGACTTCGGGGTTCTAATTTTCTGCAAATGTATAGCCCCGCCGCGTATTGGCAGAAGAACTAGCATGCAAGCATCTTTTCGCTGCTGCAAAGGTGTAGGAGCAGAGCTAAACGAGCCCCTCCTCCACCAAGTGCCCAATCTTTTGAGGTGGTACCTCGCCCGGCACACACCGCCCAAATACCAAATACCTCATCCGGCATGAATTGTTTTAAGGAAACGAGTACTATTAATCCGCGTGTGGGAGGGGTAGGTTTAGCTTCTCGTCTCGCATGCCCCGAACGGGCTGGGGGGGTTAGGTTGTGTAATTATAATGTGGGTGGGCATGCATGTACTATTGAAGGTACCGACATGTAATAATATGCAAGCTCTACCAGCTCCGGGTGGGACACAAGCTATCCCAACGTAATTTGATGATTCCTAAACCTTTCTAAGCCATTTTATTGTAGCCCTTGTTACAAAAGCAGGTTCAGATAGAATGCTACTCTGGTAAGGAAGTATCAGGCCGCCGTGTATTTGCGAGAAAGAAAGAAAGAAAGAAAGAAAGAAAAAGTACAGATGTTTATCCCGTCCGCTCTGGGTTCCTCCAGAGAACGAGCTCGTGCCCAAGCTTAAACCAGAAGTCGCGGCGAGCCAGTGGGTGTGAGCGGATCGATAGTAAAAGTATATAACACTCCGACATCCCCATTTTCTCAGGGCGTATCGTCAACCTTCTTGTTATTCTTCTCCTCCTCAAACAATCCCCATTGATTCTTATTATCCTTTTCCAAGAACCGTTTCATAAGTAGATTCGGACGATATCGACGATTATATTTCGCCGAAACCAACTCACAGCTTAACAACCCCCCAAAACATACATATTCTCACAATACTACACAATGGCTGAACCAGTGTAAGTTCTCCTCGCATCCATTGCTTCTAAATAGCCTCTCCCTCAATGATGCTCCAAATCGCCCGCCCGGCCCCTCGTAAGCATCTGCAACCCTTTCGACACCAATTCCACTCTCTCCTTCTCACCAAATATCCCACTCACCAAGTCCGAACCTTCCGCGGAATTGAATTCCGTTGTAGAAACAAACATGAACAACAGTTGGCTAACGCTAAGATGCGACTCGCCGGTATCGCCGGCGGGTTTGCGCATCCTGATTCTCCTAGTGGCGGTCCGTATCACCTTGTTCCCCCCCTCTATCCCTATCTTAAAGCCCTTGCGTGGATGGCTCGCTGCAGCGTTTGTTTTGCAAATATTACGTCCTACAAATACCCCGCCCCCACCTTTTTGATATGGCGGATACCCCGGCACGTCAAAAATTTGGAAAGGGTACCGTAGATTGGGCAAGGCTTAGGATTCTGCACATCTCGGGTGGAACCGAAGATTGTGTAGATTGGTCAATTGGGTCTCTGTGCTTTCACAAAAGCTACATTATGATGCAATCGAAGATGCTGATAGTTGGGTTCGCACAACACAGATTTCGGCCTCATCGGCTTGGCCGTCATGGGTCAGGTAAGCCTCTCTGCTTTTAGAATCCATAGCTCATGCGGAATCAGACTCATCGGAATTATTCCGAAGATGCCGAAATAACTTGGATTAGCGTAGACTGACCTCTATTGTCAATCGTAGAACTTGATTCTTAACGGAGCTGATCACGGTAAATTCCCCACTTCGCCGATATATACTCGAAGTGCATAGAGATGGGGTTCTAACAATTCCTCAGGTTTTACTGTTGTCGCCTTCAACCGAACAGTTTCCAAAGTTACTGCTTTCTTAGAAAATGAGGCTAAGGGTAAGCTACCAATCCTAGTGCTAAATAGGTATCGGCCCTGACTTAGTATCGGGACCTTGTTAGGCAAGTCAATCGTCGGAGCTACTTCTATCCAGGACCTTTGCCAAAAACTCAAGAAACCACGCCGAGTAATGCTTCTCGTCAAGGCCGGTTCCGCTGTCGATGACTTCATTGAGTCTCTACTTCCATTCCTCGAGCAGGGTGATATCGTCATCGACGGTGGCAATTCGCATTTCCCAGACTCAAACAGACGAACAAAATACCTGGCTGGAAAGGGAATCAGATTTGTTGGAACTGGTGTCTCTGGTGGTGAAGAAGGTGCCCGATATGGTCCGTCTCTCATGCCGGGTGGCAACGAGGAGGCCTGGCCCTATATCAAGGATATCTTCCAGTCGATAGCTGCCAAGAGTGACGGCGAAGCCTGCTGCGAGTGGGTTGGTGATGAGGGTTCCGGCCACTTCGTCAAGATGGTTCACAACGGTATTGAATATGGTGACATGCAGCTTATTTGCGAGGTATGTCCCGTTATGAAACCCTGAGCTTCTCAAAGGCTTGCCCAGAATTTTAATATCAATATACAATATAGGCCTATGACATCATGAAGCGTGGTCTCGGATTGAGCAACAAGGAAATTGGTGACGTTTTCACCGAGTGGAATAAAGGTGTTCTAGACTCCTTCCTTATTGAAATTACCCGCGATATTATGTACTACAACGACCCTGCCGACGGAAAGCCACTTTTAGACAAGATCCTCGATTCTGCTGGCCAGAAGGGTACTGGAAAGTGGACTGCCATCAACGCCTTAGATCTCGGTATGCCTGTCACTCTAATCGGAGAAGCTGTCTTTGCCCGCTGCCTGTCCGCTCAGAAGGCGGAACGTGGACGTGCGTCCGAAGTCCTCAGCGGCCCAGAAATTACACCGTTCACTGGAGACAAGGCTTCCTTTATTGCCGATTTGGAACAGGCTCTCTATGCCTCGAAGATCATTTCCTACGCCCAGGGATTCATGCTGCTTCGTGAGGTAAGTCAAGAAGATGTATCTTACGGAAATGATAAATGTTAACATATATACTCGTGATAGGCTGCCAAAGAATACAAGTGGAAACTCAACATGCCAGAAATCGCTCTCATGTGGCGTGGCGGTTGCATCATTCGATCTGTCTTCCTCAAGGACATCACCAAGGCTTTCCGCAGCAACCCAGAACTTGAGAACTTGCTCTTCGGTGAATTTTTCAACACCGCTATCCACAAGGCTCAACCTGGCTGGAGAAGAACCGTCGCCAAGGGCGTTGAATGGGGAATTGCTACTCCTTCCTTCTCTACTGCTTTGGCTTTCTTTGACGGATACAGAAGCAAGGTTCTGCCAGCCAACCTTCTCCAAGCCCAGAGAGACTACTTTGGTAAGTTTTCTCCTTTTCTGCGCAGTGTCAAAGCCAACAATCTAACATTTATCTCTCAGGTGCACACACCTTCCGTGTTCTCCCAGAGTACGCCAGCGAAACGTTACCCGAAGGCAAGGACATTCACATCAACTGGACCGGTCGTGGTGGCAATGTCAGCGCTTCGACATACCTTGCTTAAGTTCTTTATTAAACTCATGTCCTTTACGAAATCTGCTCCTTCTTTGCGTGTAACGAGCTACAGATGATGCGAGGGAAGGGAAATGCTTTTTTGGTGGAAGGAAAAGTAATGATTCCCCCTTTGTTTTTGTGGAGAAGGGCCTAGGGAGAGATAATTTCTATATGCGAATCTCTAATTGATTCTCGCTTTCCTTCTTGGTTATGGAGAGATAATGGACGCTTTACCAATTCAAATACACGAATGAATAGTAAATCAACTGTCAAATGCCAGTAGCTGCCTCCGTGAAAACTTTACATGCCTGGATTAGAGGCTATGCTTGCCAATGATTCGACTCAGGAAATAGTTTCGTTTATTGCTTAAGTGCGCTATATCCTTTAGATCTCAGGCAAACGTGGTCATGATAAGTTAAGAGGCTTGAGCAGTATTCTATCACAAACATGGGCAAATTAGCTCAACCATGTCCACAGCCACTCAAAAATCCTGTAGCCAGCTGCCACGAGGAACCATAGGATTCGATGATCCTTCAATGAGCCGTGATGCAACCCAGGAATCCAGCTAAATTGCTTAATTTTAATCCTCTTTCGGCTGCTTTAACGTTTGACGACTGGGTGAACCAAAACTAATCGCAGAAGAGGCCGATATGCACTCCAAAGATATAGCTTTGCAGCTTGCAGCATGGTTTCTTATCGCTCCGTTCATACTAGTGTAAGTAATTTTCTCTTGCATATCTAGCCAACTCCGGCTCTTAGAGCATTCTAACGAATCAAGCGTCCAGTTCCGCAGGGATTTTTTTCTCGCACCCGACTGAAATTGAGGATGGACGAAAACCCGGCATCAGCTTTGACGAATATGGAATCGCAGTATCAAACTATATGCCCGAACTATTTGATCTCGGAGAAGCCCTGCTAGAATTCACGCAGCAAATCGACAATGGCCTAAACAGCTGGCAGGAGAAGCTCGCCCTCCTTCACCAGAATACCGTAAAGGCGTTGAAAACGCCCAAAGGCAAGATAGCTCTGGATCCAAAAATTGGAGATTACAGAAATCATGCAAAACCTATATACGACGCTATCGAAGACGCTGTAAAACAGACTTCGCTTCGTAACATCGACCTCGAAGAAGATATCTGGGCCACGAGGACTGGACCCGTGGTTCCTACGCCGCTCCAAGAAGCCCTCGCCAACCTCTCATCAGCAGTCGGGCCGGGTCAAACCAATATTGACATTTCTTTCCCGCAAAAGCTCTTCGATTGGATCTTCCAACCGGTTTTCGACTACGAAGAGGAGGAAGTGGAGTACCCACACGGGGACGCTGAAGATTTAAAGGATACGTTTGCAGAGCTTTCATTGGCATTGGTGGTTGCGGAAGCGGAGATGAGCGGAGTGATCCAGTACGCTCATAACAGGTTGCAGGCAGAGACTTGCGAGGAATATTTGGATGACGTTTTGGAGGAGATTAAGGAGTATTGGCACAAGTTGTATGTTTTGTGTGATCGGGTTTCAACCCAGATTCGGGATATTAGGTCTCGGTAAGGTTCACACGGGTTAATCGTGGTTATCTCCAATTTGCCAATAGGGTAGCCTAGATGTCCCGCAGTTGTTGGTCTTCCCCTGTAACGTTTACACGTTTATGGTTCAGTTATAGCAAGGCTACATTTTGTAATCCTCAACCCATTTTTCAAAGTACTTCACGAGAGATAGAGATTTAGCAACAGGGCAAGATATGTAGTGTTTATAATCCAGGAGGATTATCTACTTCATAACGTAAAACTATATCAAACCACTCAAGGCGTTCAAATCCTCATAATCTCCAACTAATAGCAGGAGGTTGCAAAGAAGCCAAGCTCTAAACAATAGGACTATAGGGTGAGGGGATTTCAGAGACTATTCGAGCCTTTTATATGTTACCGAGAAAAAAAGTCCCCGCATGAGTAGCGGACAGCATGCCCACACGTTTTTCACGTTTACGGAATCAATAATAAACTTGCTTCGCGGATCCATATGGCTCCCACGTTGGATACTCCCCTACCCCAAGTATTAGCAGCATTATGCCGTACGTTTGCATGATATTTCTTATGCTAGATATTCAATTTTGCGGCATATAAACAGCGCCCAAAATGAAAGTCACACATATTTTCACGAGTCTCGTTTGCCTTGCGTTTAGCAGCTTGGTGTAAGTCTTCTACTTAACCTGATGCTATCGCATGCCTCAGCGAAAGGAGGAAGACCAAAGAACTAACAGTCCTATTATAGCCACAGCCTCACAGTCGAAATGCCAGTCGAAGAATTCGGCGAAATCATCGAAAACGATCCCGACTTTAACGGCCAATTATCCGAACTCGGCGACGAACTTTTCCGCGCTTCCCAATTTGCCAATTTCGACCCGGACGTCGCTGGAGATATCGACTACCAGCAAATACTCGGCGACGTAAGAAAGGCTTTCGAAACGGTGAAAGACGCTGAAGCAAAGGCGCCGGGGACCAGTCCGCCATTCGATACGAGCGCATATGAAACGATGCTAGGTGATATTTTAACCCACAATGTGGTTTCGTTTCCCACTTTTGTGGTTAATCGGGTACCGGTGTTGACGGAGGGGGGTATGGACCCCATTGATGCCTTTGCCGTTCTCGGGGAATGGATCGCTAGAGAAGTAGATTTCGAAGACATCTACTCTCTGGCAATGTGGTTTTTCGATGCGACGCCGGTTGGAAGTGGCGCCGCGGGAGATCGCAACTTGATAAAGCTGGATACGGAGTTCAAGCATGTACTTGTGACTGCGTTTTCATTGCTTGAAAACGCAATGGCAGGGGCGATAGACGGGTTGGATAATTATATGGCGGAATTGGATCGGGCGCATTATAAGAGCCAGTGGAGTAAGATTGAGATTAGGTATGCTTTGGGGAGACTCGATTTCCTTCTTAAGCGGTTTAGGCCTATGGCTTTTGGTACCAAAGTGGTTGTTACATCGACCGACCTTCCGAGGGTGGCGGGGACTTGACCTCAGAATATAAGTTACCGATAATCTATAATTGGAATGAATTGGAATTTTTATGATGAGCATACGCTATAACATGTAACTATTATGATGCGGAGTAGCTTTAGTAATCCCAGGTGTGGCTCTGGTTCCAATATTGCGCCTAGCGCCTGCAGATAATTAATTTAGCATTTATGGCAGCAATTTCTCACGTAATTTCTGGTAGCCGTGTAGTTGGTGGTGCCTGTTGACTCTCGGCTTAACTGTTAACATGTTAGTCCGATCGAGCGTGATTTGGGAGACTATTTGCGGGAGAATGCTGAAAATGCAGCATTCTTCCCCGGGAGTTGATTACGCTCGGCCATAGTATGTAGCAAAACTGCCGCATACCATAGGATTTAGAGGGGAGGATACATAGTGGCCCCGAATTTAAGAGTGTCAAAGACTAGGTGAAGAGTTTGTGAATAGAAGCTTTTTTACAGGCATATTTCCCATTTTAACACCATGAAGTTAAATTTCGGGTACCTTGCAGGCTCTATCTTCATCCTCCATGGTAGCTTGGTGTAAGTCTAAAACTACTTTGGATATCATTAGACACTAGGTATCGGGTAACCTTTGCACTCAACTAACAGTATCCCACAGGGCTGCAGCATCTTCAGGTCTCCTACAACCCAGCGAACTGGAGTCTCTAGTCAACAATGACCAAGCCTTCAACAAACAGCTATCCTGGGTCATAAAAGGTTTACAAAGCGTCCTCAGCGATGCCCTAGACCTACCTCTCTACAATAGCGACGACTCTGGCAATTCAAGCACTGAATCCGAAGCAGAAGAACACGAAGACATCCTAAGTGCGCTCGACAGAGCTTGGACAGATGTCTGGGATTCCGAGTCGGCGGCGCAGTCGAATCAACCACCTTTCGATCCGCACGCCTACAGACAAAAGATTAATGAAATCTTATCCGTCAAGACTGTTCAATTCTCGGAGAGCGTTCTCGACCGATTCCCAGATTTTCCAGATGTACCGCTTCTCCCTTTTGATGCTTACGATTTTATAGCCTCTTATATTCGTGACAACGTCGACTACAGCGAATACATAGGTATAGCGGAATGGCTGTTCAACACCCAGCCGCAGGTCCAAGAAGACGGTACGACTCAATTAGAATGGGACTCACTTTCTCGGAACGCAATCGCCGAACTCTTCGGGAACGTGGCGAATGGATTTGGAAAGTTGGCATGGAAAGTTCACGGTGTGGATGGGGAAATTGAGGATTCGACTTTTCGAGTGTCAAAGAATCGGGATAGACTGCGGGCTCTGCTGACACGGCTGGAGGCGTCTTTGCGGAGGGTGGAGGGTATAAACGGTACCGTTAATAAATATGTTTCCAAGACGAGGTTTCCTCTGGAGGACCAGGGGACTCGAACGAGACCTATGCAGAGCCAAGTATCGAAGAGCTAAAATGATGGATGGTCCTCCGTGGGTGGCTGGGAAGGAGTGGGACAGTTGCAACAATCCTCCCGATGTACTAGCATGACGGCATCAGGTAACTAAACAGAGGTGCAAAGTTGGAAACGTTCTTTTCAGAGATACTTTCAATAGTCTTATATTGTTAGATGGTTGGCTATACTTCAACGAAGTACTCACCTTGGGCTATAGCCAAGAAAGTTTGCAAACCAACTTGTAGGGAACTTTCAAACTTAAACCCGAATCTTCTAGATATTATGCAGTCATGTCCCGCGCATGCTCGATGTTGGACATGTTGGAAACGAATGTGTTGGTCAACAACATGGCACCCACCTGTGTAACCACGAACGGCACGCCGTTCGTCTCCGCATGCTAGTGCAGGACTCGGAGGCTGAAATCTGCAGCCCCAAACTCATAAGCTCTCCCCTGTTCCCCTCGTGGGGACATCCGGTCATAGCCACACAACCTTAGAATATACTTGCTCAAGCCATATCTTCACTCTCTAAAGCTCGGTACCTCGTCCATAGAGCTATATCCAAGCCTGTGGAGTTTACCCTCAACACGCGGCACGCACAAATGTCGACCTTCAATAACAAGATGGAGCCGCTTAATGTAGAGCTGCCAAAGCCAAAGTTGGAGTTTGGCCAAAAGAGCATGAAAAGGTCTATACACGAGCAAAACCATGGAAAACTTTAGATGCTACCATCGTGGTAGAGTCTCCGTAGCTAACTGATACGCTCAATAAGGTTTTACGACTCGGATACATTTTCCGATGTGACGCTACGATTCTCAGACCGAGAGTTGAAAGCTCACAAGATTGTACTGTCCTCCTATTCAAAGTGGTTCGAAAGGGCGTTGGAGGGTCGGTTTTCCGTAAGTAGCTCCAATTCCAAGATTGGCTCATCGCACCCAACTCAAACCGCTTACCCTGCGTTTGGCCGCGATTTTAGGACGCCTCGAAGAAAGTTATAGAGCTTCACGATGACGACCCAACCGCTCTCGAGGAAATGATCCGCTGCTTCTATGGCGATAGCGATTCCCTCCTCGCCCCGGCTGAGATACCGGAATCAACCCCGGAGGACTACGAACCGCATCTTCTCCACCTAGTAGACATCTACGTCCTGGCGGATAAGTACGACGTCCCCATGCTTAGGGAGCTGCTGGTAGAGTGTTTTGAACGTATAGCAGACGGTCCAGGAGTCTGGCTCAGCCTCCTCGCGTCTTCCGCGCTCGAAAGCATCACCAAAACAGCCTACAACAACCTCCCGGAGGGAAACGAACTCCGTGGAGTCATTGTTCGTCTGACGGCCGCTAACCTTCCCGCTCTTCGCTCCAAGGATTCTCTTCGTACCCTACTCGAAGGAACTCCGGAATTAGCGGCCGACGTTCTTCTTGCCGCGGGGACACAATCGAAGAAACGACAAAAGACGACATTGCACTGGGCGGCTCAGGCGGGGGATCTGGACGAGTGTAGACGATTGCTGGATGCAAGAGAGTTGGATGTAGACGTGAGGGATGGGAACGGGGAGACGCCTTTGCATTTCGCGGCTTGGTATGGGGCGTTGCCTGTTGTTAAGTTGTTAATTGATAAAGGGGCAGATGTGAATGCAGTTAGTCAGAAGTTTTCGAATGGGTCGCCGCTGGTGTGGGCGTTGGATCAGGGACACCATGAAATTGCACAAGTTTTGAGGAGAGCGGGGGCGATTCGATAGGCGGGTTGAAGGTTGTTTACCTGATTTTTCAATGTCGGGGAGTTTAAACTTGTTTTAGAGGGCAATTTGAAATTACCAAGATATTACGTCGAGAAGATGATCTAAATCTTTCAATTGATATACGTGGGAGCCTGAAGTTATTTATTCAAATTTGATTTGTATTGTCTCCTTTCTGTTAAACAGGAGTCTGAGTGTCATGATGATCGTTATATCTGCCTACAAAAGTTTGCAGACAAGAGAGCAAATCGAAATCAAGGAGGAAATGAAGACACAGGCACGCTCAAAATAACAGGCACAGTTGAAAAAGTGTCAGAATGAATATTGGAATTTGATTTGAAAAGAAAACTGGAGACAATAAAATCTCCAAGTGAGAAGAGAAAACTCCAAAACAGAAAAAAACCCCGTCATCCTTCGTTAGAATGGAAGAAAAGAAGTTGATGGTCGTAAAATGGTTTGATCAAGAAGATACACGAATAGGGTTCAATACAAGTCAAGAAATGGTGAAAAATGGGCTGAAGCCAGAATACTCCAGAAAGAAGAGAAAGCGCGACAAAAGTATCATACATGAATATAGAAAGTACAAAGAGCTTCAAAGAGCTAGCAGAAGTAACAAGACCCTCCGATAAGCAATAACCCATAGAAGGAAAAGACTTACATGCCGTTGAAATTCAACAGGAGAAAAAGCTGATCTTTATCAGAGAAGAGCCAAAGAAAACAAGAATAGTAGGTAAGAGCAACTCCGTCATCAAAATACAGGATATCAATAAGGAGATACAGGACTCTTTTGAAGATAAACACCAAAGGCAAGAATTATTAAACAGCAACACCCTCCCAAATGCCATAACGGAAAGGCAAAAATCGCTGTCGATACAGGAATCTTGAAGTAAAGAAAAGGAAATATACATGAAATATTTCAAGAACACCTCGCCCACATGGAAAAAACAAATGAATCTAGAAAGGAAATAAAAGGGAAAATACAGGATATCATTTGAGGGAAACAGAAAGTAAAAAAATAAAAAACCAGATTAACACCTCTCCATTAAAAAGATCCCATTACATGCTAAGAGTGAGATATATGTTCATAAAAATACATGATTTTTCCCCAAAGTGACAAATATTCGCCGGGTAAGAAAAAGCAAAAGGAAAGAGTAAAGTTAAGGAAATCGTACCAATTCGTTGTTCTGTGCAATGTTGAACAACATCGTTTCTTCTAGTGTAGGTAAATGAACCTGGTAAGGTCATCATTCATTGATTGTGTATTAGGCGATTATGCCACGGGCGATTGATTGTGTCCGGCCTCGGTCCCGGTCAGTCGCAACTGGTTCTTCGTTTCGAACTTCTCCGAGTATTTGTCGTAAATTTTTTCTTGTTTTCGTCATATAAGTATTGAGATGGGAAAGGAAATGAAATAGAGTTTCAGTTTTGTGTTTTTGGTCCCGTCGGATGGTCGTTTCATTCTTTGTTTTCCGAAGTCGTCAGGGCGATTTTCTGATTTGAACATAGGAAAAGAGACATAAGGAAATATCGATCTTAATGTTTTGTAGGATTTTGTTGTATTATGTGAGCGACCGACCAGATAGGCTACGGCCATGTGAGTTCAAAAAGCAAAAGAAGGAATGTAATGTTAAACGATAAACTTGGAAGCATGTGTAAGGAGTGTGGGTAGCAGTAGCATGCTAGGCAGTGCGAAAAAGTTCAAAGAGTGGCAAGGGTAAGACCCAAGAAGTATAACTTTGGCAAGTATGGTAGGCATACTCGTATATATATTTGTATTGTTGTTGGTCGGCTGGTATTGTGCGGCGACGTTGTCAATTCGGATACTTTATCATTTAGTGTTGTTGGGAGGTTTCCTTCTTTCCGCGTCTAAAGAATCCAAGCCCGAAACCCAAAATTCCTCGTTCTCGGGATGGGGTGACGGCTGTGTCTCTCTTCTTCTGTCTTGGTGGTGATGTGAATGCTGAACCTAGAGCAGGAGGTGCATCCTGGGCTGGAGCATCCGGAAGTGTTATTTGGGATTGGTTGAGGGTAGAGTCGAGTGGAGTGAACTCGGAGTCTCGAAAAGGAGAGCCGAGGCGCTTGAGAACGGAGGGACGTTCTGGCTTGAGTTGGTCTTGGGGACGACGACTAGGGGTGATGCATTCGTTGGTGTTTCCACGAAGCTTGTCAGTGAAGCTAATTCCACGCGAGCGGGTTTTCTTTGATGGGACACGAATTGATGCACCATCGCTGCCATTGACGGAAGGAGTGCTGCTACGTTCACTGAGGTTTGTTCGACTTGCGTTACCAGTAAAGAGATCATCGAAAAAATGAGGGTTCTTCTTTCCATCCAACGATGAAGGTGGTCGGGACTGCTGGGCAAGCTTCTCTTGCTCCTGTTGTTTAATGGCATTCTGATAGGCTTCTTGCTTGGTGAAATCGAAAGCTGGCATAAGAGCTGGAGGAGCAGCAGGCCGTCGCGAAAGAGGGGATTGGAGAGACTGATGGCGCTTATGCGCGGATCGTCGGGCGTGTCTTGAAGCCTCGTTATTTTCCTCCTCGACTGCACCGAAAGGCGAACCTAAGCATAACATGCGAGGAATGGAGCGGATGGTTGCATCAGATGAGCTCCTTAATCTTGTCCTCTTTCGTGGTGTTGCAAAGGTGTCCGAAGTTTGTTCAGGGACCTTTGCACCGGTTGTGCTAGTGTTCCTGCGATGACCGACGCCATTTGAGCCCTCAGTCTTACGGTGTAAGATGCTATTCTTGCTGCCACTTCGGCGATGAGCAGAAGCGGAGCTTAGGTTTCGTCTGTGAGCAGATGGTATGATGGACTGTGCAATAGCAGCGTCAAGCTCGTCGTCTACTTCATATGAAGGCTCCAAGGTTGGTTTGAAGACATCATGGGCCAATGGGACATCTCCTTGTGGCATGCGGAGACCATCTTCCTCAGAGTCAAATGGGCGAGACAGAGACGCCAAGGGTCCATCGGATTGCATGGACTCGGAAGTCGATGTGATGAGAGAGAAGGACAAACTGCGTGTCGAATACTGGCTATCTTCAGCTATATTCTTTCGGGGTGGAGCGAACTGCTTCATGTGGATAGGGGAAGCAAGCCTGCCATGGCGGGTTTGCAAATGCGGGTTCTCAGTTATCCTTCGAGACAAGATCCTAAGCCTCTGTCGGGTCGCTGCTTCAGAATATGGCCAAGACCTGGGTAGTTGTTCTCGTCCCTTCCGGAAGGCATGGCCTCGAGACGGTCGTCTCTTCCTTAGGGAGCCCTCACCAATTCTAGCATCAACAGGTAACAAGGTGTCGGAATTGGTCCTTGAGAGTCGCTCGGTCGGGCTTGTCAGGTCGGTTTCCTGGACTGTCTTTGGTACTCTCCACGTCCTCTTGGCTTCCCTTGCGACTCTAATGCAGACTCCAATTGGTGGACAGCCACCTGGTGGAACATAGAATGGTGTGACGGTAGGATTGCTCTGATAAGAGATGTAGGCACCCCATAAATGCAGGTCAAATGTTTTACTCCAATCAGCATCCCTAGTGCTATCTTGTTTGTGGGGCCTTCTCGCCCTTGGGGTTTTCTGGCTGTCGGTTAGTTCCATAGATGTGTCGGCTTCTTCTTGGTCAACCGGGGCAAGGTTTGCGAAAGCATTGCCCTTCTCCTGCCTTGGGCTTTCAGCGGATGCGGGAAACGAGTTGAAGGAAGTCATGCTTCCAAAGGAGCAGGCTGAGGATGAAGAGTACATGGAAGCTGCAGAGCTAGGGCGGGTCATCTCCTCATCGTCGTCGCTGCAGAGAGAGTGACGCTTCCACAGATCGCCTTCGTAGTCGGCGGGAATCTTTGGTAGAGGGGTTCTAGGAGAAGAAATGACCATTGGAGCAAGACCGCCCGCGAACGAATCAAACGGAGCGTTGACAACCTCCTCCGAAGGTGTAGTCACCAGGATTGGAGGTCCAAAGGCTTGTTCCTTGGGAACTTGAAGATGCGTGCTAGAGAGTGGCATCGAAAAGTTGGGTCGATGCATCTTGTTGATCTAGATAAACGTCGCGATGTGGTAAGGGTAACGCTGAACAATCAAGACAAACCCGCAACGCTACCAACGTCTAGAAGAAAGGGATGTATATATAAGAGTATGAGACGCTGAACTCTAGACAACTAGATGCGATCGATGGATTGCTAAAATGCAACAAGTCGCTCGTGACACGCTTTGGAACTGATTGGATATGTGTCGGGTATATGCAGGTGCTCGGTTCGGTAAATCGGCAAATAGCAGTTGAATCCAAAGGAAGAAGAAAATGGAAATTGAGAACCACTAAGATCAAGAGTCGTTAAAATGTCGTCAAAAGGAAAGTAAAATATCCCTGGGTATCAAAAGTAATATTGTCGTAGATGTCGTCGTTAACTGTTGAATGCGATGAATCAACACAAGAAAAAGAAAAATAGATATTGAATGGTAACAAGGTCGTCAAATTATTAGATGTCTGCGCGGTAACGAATAAAAAATATCAAGAAACACGATCGTGTTGGAAGAGCAGTTCAGTTCAGGCCGGATGCATTCGGGGATTCGCAGAAGTGTGGAAAAAGACAATCTATCCGTCGGGGAAGTGCCTTCCAGAAGTCTTGATTGGCGTGTCGCGAAACTTTAAAAGGAGCGAAAAAGCGAACGGATGATTTGGAAAACGGTCCTGGCGAGCCAAACGGTTGGATCTAGCTGGGAACGAAATGAATGACTGATCCGGTGAAACCTCTGCGATCGTGAAAAAGAAAAAGCTGTACCTAAACGAGTGTCGCGCTGCTTTTTCTTGCGAAATGATATATATACGCTACTGTACCGCAGAAAATAACGAAAGTCTAATAAGAAAGTACGACGCGCTTGAAGACCACGATATTCTGTTTTCTCTTCTCTTTCTATATTTCCCAAGGGTATTGTCGCAATTGTTCAACTTGGTAGGTAACAAAGATTCGCGAAAATAAAAAATACTGAATTGTCGGAGAAATCTCGCTTGAGGGAATCGAGTTTCGTGTTGCGTTGAGCAGGTAATGATGCTTTGAGGGGAATTGTTTCTGAAGGAATGGACTTCTTCGTGAAGGGTGATTTCTAGAGGAAAAGGAAGAGGGTTGAAGAGGCTCTACCGGGGAAACGGTATGCGCGGGAGTAGACGGGGAATGTGAGAGTGAGGTCGGAAAACGGGAACGGTGATGTCGAAGAAAGGTGAGGAAAGAAAGGAAGAGGAAAGAAGAAGAAGGATAATTAGATTTTGGGAGGGAAGAGGAAGAATAAAGATGGGATCAGGCAGAAGGGGAAATGAGAGGAGTGTTAAACTCGAACGGGGGGGAACCGTGTGGTGGTGGTATGGCTGTGGTGGATGCGTGGGAAAAGGGAAAAAAAAAAAAGGAAAGGCAAAGGGAAAGGGAAGGGAAGGGGCGACTAGCAACTGTTTTTTTCTTTTCTTTTGGTCAATTAAAATTGGGGAGGGTGGGTGGAGCAACCACCAGACATACATACAGACATACGGGCAGACAATAAGTACATGCACACTCTTACTACGCACTTTTAACACCCACCCGCCTAGCACCCAGCATCCATCCCAATCGAATCGAGTGAGAAAACCCCCGGACTGGACAGCTCAGTTACTGGCTGACTGGCTGGCTAGCTGACTGGATGGATGGATGAACGGATGGGGAACTCGAGCCAGAGCATCACGAACACATTGCAAGAAAAATAAAAGAGAGAAAAAGAGAGCCAGACGCTCTGTCATCCAATGGTTTCGAGCGACACAAATCACACACATGCACGGTCGCATATATCTAGACCTCAAATGGTGCAGAGCGAACCGGCGGAAAAGCCATCATCATATGCATGCACTTTACTGTAAACCTTGAAGAAAAGAACAATTCCTGTACTAAAAGAGGCATCCTGCATTTCCAGCGAAAAGGAAAAGAAAATATGTTTTTCTAGCTCCCGGAAACATCTCGTCTATCCACTCCGCCGGTGGTGGACCACTGGAAGGAAGAGCTTGTGTATCTGCAGGCATCATCACCGACTCTTCCCGTCTCTGTCTACCGCTACCAAGAGGCTAGAGTGGATCACCTGTTGTCCTCCCGTGGCGATGACCGAGTCAATTAGGCTTCATTCCTTGCTCCTCCTCCTCCTCCTCCTCCTCCTCAGAAAAAAAAAACTTGTCAGGGTTTCTCTCAACCGTCCCGAAGACCTTGCTAGTGGATGAGCTTTTTTTTTTTTTTTTT
>LDUD01000015.1:125112-176149 GCA_012184295.1 Dactylella cylindrospora
ACTTCTGTCTCTTGGGGGGAATCGCCAACATCTAATCCGTTAAACATTACACTGCATTTCCCATTCGATGACCACCTGCATGATTGGTATCGAATTAAACCTCTGAGACTCGTCTGAAATGATATTTTCCCCAATTGCCTTGAGATCAAACCAAGTACACCTCAGAAACAAAAAGAAAACGAAAATTCAAATGTCGATAAAATTTTGCTGTCGCTCGAGGGTGCTCCAAACCACCCACCTGGAAAAAATTAAAAAATTCTTGGAGGGGTAACTTATTTTTTGAGAGAGCTCACTTGACCATCTTTTTTTCTTGACCCGCTTTGCCAGCGTCTATGTGCCGTCCCTCCAAAACTTCACAGTGAGAAAAAGTCTAAAGTACCTCGAGATGGAAGAGAATGTTGGCACTAAATATTTTTTCAACTTTCTGCTTGCCTATCTCTTGAAACTCGACATCTCATTTCTCATCTCCAGCTGGGAAAAATTTTAGGTGCTTCTTGAGATTGAGGACTCCACCAGTGAAAATTCCACAACGCGTGACAGCAGAATCTTCTTTTCCCTCTTCCCTTCTCAGCTTCTTCCTTGTTTACCCCGCCAGAAAATCCCGAACAGGCAAACGCCTCTCACGCGTCATATTCCGTAGGCAAAATGAGGGGCTGTGTGGGTGACAAAAAAAAAAAAAACATTGCATGCGCGTTTTAGGGAAAAATGTTCCGCCAAACCTGGCAATGTTGAAAAAGATGGTGTGGTGCGGTGGGGTACCGTTAACCTTTTTGCGGTTGACAGCTGCACGCTTCCCTGCACACACTTTCCTCCTTCAAAAGAAAAATACTCTGCGAAAAGAACGCGCTGCATCGCGAAAAAACCACATCACAACGCATTTCCCCCCTCTCTTCCCCCTTCCATCTCCCCCCCTACCTCATCGAGCCTGTGCATCTCAACTTCTTACTGGTCAGATTTGCATCTTCTACCAAACATTCCGCATAAACTCTTTTTTCGTGACGAGAAACGGGGCGTCACGAAAGGGACCACCAAGGAAAAAAACGCTCCATGGCCAATCAATCCCTGAATCATCTCCATGGCGTCTTCCCTTTTTTTCCCTTCAGGACCCTGAATTTCAATTACATTTCCCTTCGCGTCAAAATTATTACCTTGCCATAATTTCTTTTCCCAATTCTCGTGACCTTGAAATCCAATTGGCGAAAAAAAGTGTATAGCCTTTACAAAATAACAGCTCAGCATATTTTTATCCCAGGCATTCTATAGCAAGTCACGTTGATCCTACTTTCCACTTTTACCCCCCCTTGTCTCAGTCCCCATCGCCATAGCCAATTGAAGGAAACTTCGAACCGTTGCTCCGCTCTCAACATTCCCCTTCTTGCTCGCCGTACAGCAACTAAACGTACGTACACTCTAAGCCGTCGCTGCTAGCTGTAACTGCGGACCGCCCAGGCATCTACGCTTCCCCCCTTCCCCTACATGTACATGTAAGTGAGATCCCGTGCCCTCCACACTTTGGAAACCGCATCCCACTCTACCAATGCATCGTCGGTTCGTAATACCGAGCCGTAATCGGTCCCTTATTTTCGTCCACCAGTCCTACTAAAGAAACCAAAAAAAAAGGGAGGACCCTCTCTCATGCATGGTGATAATCTAAGCCCTTTTTTGCTTCCTTTCGTTTCTTCTTTTACGGAGGAACTGTAAAAGGTCTAAACTTAAGCTCACGCTACTGCCATGCCATGCCGCGAGAGAGGAAACTGTATTCCCGGGTTTTCTCTTATACGGAATACATACGTGGCAGAATGTCAATTGATCAAGGTCGCATCATGGCGGCGCTCATTTGCATTGGAACCCCTTGATTGAGACTATTCTCGTTCGTGATGCATCATGGTCCTGCCTCTTGGGAAGGGAATTTGCCGACTCGGGTTATTTTCTTCTCGTTTTGTTTTTTCCTTGAGATTTTGTCCGAACGGCTTACGGCACATGAAGGGCTATGTATAGCCCGGATTTGCTGTTGATGCATGTACGCATGTTGTTTACGAGGCTGTAAACGTAAACAGCTATCAAGGGCATTTGAAGCTGGAGCTTTGGCTTAGCTTACGGCGTGGGAAGAATATTGTTCACATTCAGCAAGTGTATCCAGAAGCATTGAATATGGTCAATTCGTTCTCCGAATTCAGCAGTCGATGGCGATAAAATATATTTTATATGAGTTATAAGATTGTAGGTTTGCTTGAATTCTTCATGCGACAGCTAGTCTGGTCTTTCCAGATTCCGTTGCGATGCGGTGAGATGTCATACTTTCCTAGTTTGGAATTAAATTGCTTTGCGACTCGCGACGTGTTTTTTCTTACCCCCCTTCCTGGTATTTTTCTTGAACAAAACACGCCAAGTCTCCTTCTTTTTTCCGCCCCTCATCGCCTGAATATTTTAATTTTCCAAATCCAGTCTTCTGATGGAGGGGGAAAAAAGACGCGTCTCTCTGCAATCCCAGTCGCAGATCCACAAGAAGTAGAAGGGGAAAAAAAGAATCTGGGGGAAATGAACGCAAGTGGGATTGCGTAAGGGTGGAATGATGAGAATTATCACAATTCTCGGCGGGGACACATTTCAACCTCTCCGATGAGAGATTACCACAAGAGTATCCTCTCAGTAAAAAGGAAAGAAAAAATGAAGGCGTAACGCCCGAATCGAATAGACAGAAAGGGCGAAAGTAAGAACAAAATGATACAAAATTCCCGACGAACGAAATGTCATGTCATGTCATGCCTACATATCATATCATCTTTTACGAAAAAGCTTCCCCTCTCTCGCTCAAATCGTGACGATCCAATTGATCACTTCTCCGCACCTCCCGCAGATAAGTGGCGTAGATCGAATAGGAGGACATATTCTCCTACGATCGCGCTTTCAAACAAAGTAGATAATAGGCCAGCGGACTCTCATAGCCTTTCCCCCCGCTCCCTGCGGCAGGATAAAAAAGAGTTATCAAACATCTCCTCATCGACTACTGAGACCTGCGACCCGACTTGCAGATATGCATCGGCGAGAATCCTGAAATCCTCTCCAATTGTTGGTCGGAATGAATATTCCAAGTGTATTATACATGTAGGCACGGCAAGAACAGAGCGGAGAAGAAGAAAGAGATAAACTTCCCATCAGCGTTTAAAAAAAGGATCAATCCTGTCTAGACCGAAGCAAAAAGCAGGGCCGTTTTAATAATGATCAGCTATTATAGCCCCCCCCCTTTGAACAAGGAGGCCGGAGAGGAAGAGAACACGAAAAAGGGTTCATCCTTGAAGGTGATAATCCGCTCTCGAGATCTGAATAATGGCAGGGAAATCTAGTCCTAAGGTCCGATATCATGGATGATCCTTTCTTGATCGCAGCTGGGGAGCATAGTTTACACTTGGGATCACACACATACACACATATCCTGCAGCCTAACAGAGGGGATGTGTTGTACAGGATGTTTCTCTTTTTTTTTCCCCCCTCTTGCTTTGGTTTTTTTTCGCGTCGCGTCCAAAAAGATGGAGAGAGCTTAGTGGACGGTATTAATATATTTTGACAGCTCGCATTGCAGGGGAGAAGGGGAAGCGGGCTTCGGATTGGTCAGTGCTGTGAGACTTGGGATGGTTGTTTTTCTTTTCCCTTCCCAGCCTTCCCTCTTTCTTTCCCTCCTGTGAGATTTTGGGGTTTCGGCTGAGTGGGAGAACTAGTAGGTTAGAAAGCGCTTCAGCTTCGGGTACCTCACCATACTACAGACGGGCTGAGTCTCTTTCTGAAGGGTGAGATTCCGGATCCGGCTTAACTACGAATATGAGACTCGGGATCTTATCTGAATTTTTGTCGCTCTACTATTGTCAAGTGGCATGCATATATGTAAGACCTGATGCATGGCCATGAATCAGGTTTTTAAGTTAAATCAGAGGGGTGCGAAACCCGTGGCATGTGATACTGCTTGGTCAATATCGATATCGATTTCTTTCGAGCCGCGAGGATTTCTCGCAGCCGCTGTCAAATTGCGGTATGAATTGCTCAGGAACAAACTTCCAACAACCTAGCCGGATATCTAGCTTTGATATGAAACTAGACTAAGTTTCCCAGCGTCTGCTTAGGAAACAATTCCATGTTATTGGAGGGGACGCAATGATACAAGCCTCTTTAGAGCTATGGAAGCAGACGATCAACGATGTTGCAGCAAAGATGAACAACGACTTCTAGCTTCAACCTCTCCAGATAGCTAGGAAATATTCTTTGAAGATATGAATATGTCTAAATCGTATTCTCATATGCTGCCGATTCTGCTTCAGCCAAATAAAGATCGTTTACGAAGGATTTGACAGCAAATTCGCCTTACTAACTGCAACTGCGGGGCACAGCAAAGCAAAGCAATTTTTCGGCATTTCGCAGAAGCTAGAAGGTACAACGCGGAGTTCCCCAAAAATATGAGGCGCAAGCGTCGCTCAAAATCTACCTTTCTGGCAAACATCGTCTACCCAAGGGGTCAACCGTGACTCAACTCGATTCTTGATCTCAGAAGGGTCGATTGCTGCCGGGCTATAAAAGTCGAAACCGACCGGATTCTCTTGCTCCAACTTCACCAACCTCTCCAATTGCTAGACTACCGTTGCTGGCTGGGATCCATCAATATATCGACTTTACATCGACACCAACAACATCCACTGCATAGCAAGGAATAACCTTCTTCACCAGCAACCATGGGTCAGGATTTTTCGGCACCAATCGACCCGTCCGTCGAGCCTCTGCACTTGAACCGTCGAGACATCAAGTCGGTGGCCGAGTACATTGCATCTGGAGAATGCCGCAATATCGTTCTCATGGTTGGAGCAGGTATTTCCCCCAATCGCCCGAATTCCTTCCAAGTCTTAAGCTCGAGCATCGAGCTAACAGAAAAATTGCCTTCTCGTAGGTATCAGTACATCCGCTGGTATTCCGGACTTTCGATCACCAGATACCGGTCTTTATGCAAATCTGAAAAGGTTGGATTTACCGGAGCCCGAAGGTAACCGTCTCCCAGCCTCCCCTCCACAACCATTGTCAGCACATTGATGCTAATGATCCTACCCTGCAGCCGTCTTTGACTTGTCCTACTTCATGGGTAACCCTCTCCCGTTCTACACCCTAGCCCACGATCTCTACCCCGGCAAATATCGACCCACGATAACACACTCCTTCATCCGCCTGCTCGAGATCAAAGGCCTGTTGAAAATGTGCTGGACCCAAAATATCGATACCCTCGAACGTGCCGCCGGTGTCTCACCCGACAAGCTCGTGGAGTCTCATGGCTCCTTCGCCGGCCAGCACTGCGTTGAATGTAAAGCCCCATATCCTGATGACCTCATGCAGAAGCACATCAGAGCTGATCCGGTTGAGATTCCTACATGTTTTGAGGGTAACTGCAACGGTCTGGTAAAACCGGATATTACGTTCTTCGGGGAGTCGTTACCAGCAAAGTTTGCGGAATCGCAGCACTTGTTAGAGGATGTGGATTTGGCAATTGTGATGGGGACCAGCTTGACCGTCTATCCTTTTGCGAGTTTGCCAATGAGGGTGCCGGACGGTCCGCCGAGATTGCTGATTAACAAAGAGAAGGTGGGAGAGATTGGAACTCGTAGGGATGATGTGGTGTTTTTGAAGGAGTGCGATGATGGTGTTAGGATTCTGTGTTACGAGTTGGGTTGGCTGGAAGAGCTGGAGGAGTTGTGGGCAGAGACGGAACCGGAGAAGACAAAAGAGGAGCTGGAAGAGGAGGAGAGGAAGAAGAATATGACACTCTCGGAGAGGCTAGATGCCGAAGTGGATAAATTGACAAAGGATGTGGAGAAGAGCTTGAAGGTCTCTAAAGATCATAGGGCGTGGCTTACAGAATACTTGGCTAAGGGTTCAGAAGAGGAGAAGCCTGCAGAGAAGAAGCCTATTGTCTTTTCATACAAGCCTGAAGAGCCTAAAGATCCCCAAGATCCGGAATCCACTAAAGAGGAGGACAAGAAAGTCCCAGATTCAAAGGTTTCCTTTGAAGTCTATAAGTAGAAGGCTGTTTGCATTTGACTGATGAGGCATTATATACCAACACATATATTCACATGATGGCGTTCAATGGCAGGGAGTAGTGATGGGAAATGGCGAGGTGGCGGTCTCTGTATTTCTTTGGGTCACAGTTTATAGAATATCATTAATGTTGGCAAGGTCCTCGAGACTAGGCAAATATTACTCTAAAGCGCCTAGAAATTCTATATTCCTATTTCTACTTCCCTCGTATAAAGTTTTCTACCGCGAGTTTAGTCACACCCTCGCAACTGCATCGAACTATACAGCCTCTCCTATCGGAGAACATCATCGAAAGGTGGTACCCGTCTTCACTCCTTCCTCTCCTCCACCCTAACCGTCAACATGCCCTTCGTCACCGGCACAAACAGATCCACCCAGTCCAGAATAAACTCCTCCCTAAAATCCTCACTATACCGCATCTCATACCGCCTCACCAACCTTGCCAACGCCAGCGACAGCTCCGCCCACGCGAGGTTCATCCCCACGCAAATCCTAGCCCCACGGCTGAACGGCATGAAATGCTTTTCCATCTCTTTTGTATCGGGAGCCAACCAGCGGTTCGGGTTCCAGGTGAAAGGATCGGGGAAGACGGCGGGGTCGGTGTGGTAGATGTAGTGTGAGTTCATGACGACGGTGCCGGGTGGGAGGGTGTGGCCGAGGATTTTGGCGCCGGTGGGGGGAACGTCGCGAGGGAGGGGGCCGGGGACGCCGTGGCCGAAGCGGAGGGTTTCTTTGAGGCAGGCTTGCTGTTTAGTTTTGAGGGCTTGGTTAGTTCCTATGGTCATTCTGGGGTGTAGGCGTAGGGTGGACTTGCGAGGAATGGTAAATGTTCTAGCGTTTCTTCTTTTACTTCTGATCTAGGCTCGGGCATCACGGTCTTCAATTCGCCCAACAGCTTCTGCTGCAAATCCGGATGCTTGATTAAATAAAACGCTGCAAGAGTTAAAGTATGCCCCGTAGTATCCATCCCCGCCGCAACCGTCAGAATAGCTTCAGAAGTCAACTGCTCCTCCGTTGCAGCTTTTCTTCCCTTCTTCGGATCGTCCTGGAAAAGCTGCTGAAAAATAGTAACCATATCCCTCTCACCCGCCTCCCACCGCTTCTTCTGCCGCATAACAGCCTCGCGGCAGTGATCCGTAAAATTCAAAACCTGCCCCATAGCATTCGAGACCTTCATGACAGTTTCCCGACTCAGAAATTTCGAAAAGAACCAGTTTACCGCCTCAAACCCGCTAGGGAAGAGCAACTGAAAACCGGTGGATTCCGTCAGCTCCTCGAACGCGATCAGCCACTCTGGCGAGAAGCTTGGGTGATCTAAAGCCCCGAAACATTTCTCGTATGAGTAGGTAGTGATTACGTCGCAAGCCAATGAACGAAATCCACGACTTAGGTTTATCACCTGCATTTCGGATAGTCGATCCAGAAACTTGTCCACCTTGCCTTGAATCAGGGATTCCAACTTTCGAACTGATTGCTTGGAAAAATAAGGTTGGATAGCGCCCCGCCGTTGATGGGCGGCATGGAAGTCGCATATTCCAAGGAGAGAGTCTCGAGTTAGAGGGTGACGGTAGTAGAATGCATTTTTGGGGTATTTGGTGCCGACTTTGTAGATTCTATTGGATGTTAAGACAAGTTAGTTAATGCTTATTCTAGGGCGAGCCTTTGAGGCGAATAGAAGGGAATGCTTACTGGTTGTATGTGTCAATATCTTTGATATGCACCTCGTTTGGTGCGATCCTCACAATTGGTCCTAAGTACGCAATGGCATGTTAACTATATCCCGTGCATAGATGCTACTAAATATAGGTGTATGGATACCATATTGTTCATGCCACTCTCTAACCTTAAAAAGCATCTTCCCTCTCCTTCCGGTCACAAACCAGATGAATCGGTGAGCAAATGTGGATACCAGTTCAACCTTCGGGCCTGGCACGCTAGACAAAGGATCGAAATAAACTCTGTAAATAAACCTTATTGGTACATAGGGAAAGATATAGGCAGCTACTATAGCAGTGAAGGTTTGTAGAGCGCCCATGAGAAGACTTCCAGAAGTTAACGGAAGAAACTCGAAGCGAAACGGCAAGGCTCTTGCGAGAACCTCCATGTTGGATTTTGTTATATGGATGTGTTGATATTTCCGTCTAGAACTACTCTTCGGATACGAACCAACTTTGATGGCCTTTTAAAAGGGCAACTCTAGCGATATCCACTCAGTGTGCAAAGAATACGAAGGATAAAATACCAGTTCAGTAAAAGAAGCCATCGGCGCATAAAAAAAGGGAGTCAATGCCAGCATTTTCCCCCAACTAGCCGTGCTGACAGGATAAGCTCTCCTTAACGAGAAAGGAATGTTTCCTTGTACAACATAACATTACGTTTTGTACTACCGTTGGCCTTTCCTCCGGAAACCCCGATATATGGTTTGGCTGTGTACAATGCAAGCTATATTTTAAATTTAGCTTTGCCTTCCTCTTCATGCTTGGTGTTGCATGTCCGGGGTGTAATGATTGAGGCTCCTTCTGCCCAACCCTTCCAAGAAACCAAGGAAGTAGAAAATAAAGAATTGCTATGCTCGGAAGCTCCATGTCCCGGCTAGCTCTCCTTACCACACTCTGTGTATATAGAAATGACTAGGGTATTGGGGAGGTGATGTGTTCCAGCCAAGCTAGGAAGGTGTTAATCGTCTTCCAGAAGCCGGTTGGTTACACGGGGTTAGTCGCGACTTCCAGGGCTCCGGGAACGGTAGGCAGGGATTCCAAGGTGTGAAAAAATGGATCTCGCATAATTCTAGGCTGACATGTTTGAAAGAACATTCTCAAGGTATGGGGAAAAAGAGATTTTATACCTACTTTTGGTGGTATTCCTCATGAAGACACCGGGTCCTCCCGGCCTGTTTATAATGCCATTCCCCTTGGAAGATGATATAATTCTATCGCGATATATCGCCCGGCTAGGGTGGAAACATGGACCCCAAAGCTAAGAGCTCCAGCTACGATTAGCGAAATCGAGTTCCTGAAGATTCGATACCGCAATTCTACGGCTATGACGTGCGGGTGCTACTAGCAACTCCGCGGGAGTTCCTTAGCCACGCTTTCGGTGCCTTTACGCATCGGCGATTACGATATGAGTCTTCAGTTCGCTCCTGCTAAACCGTCACGTGCACCCGAAGTGCGTATTTGGATCCGATGCAAGGTCAAGATTGGAAGCGTATCTTCGGGTACCATAAACCCAACTAGAATTTGTTTTGTTGATCTGGTTGAGTATCCAGTGGCTTAGACCGCTTTCATGTAGTCGACGTCTTATAGCTATATAGTAAATGATGTTCTTACATAATTGGCTGTTTAAGCATAACTTTATCTTTTGCGCTTTGCTTAGACAAATTATCCATCTAATCGGGAAGTTGTAGCCTTTGAGCCAATGGCAACTATAAACCTTGTTGATTCCAGTCGCTAAAGTTGAGATTTTTGGGACAGCGCCTTCCTACCCTAGCACGAGCTTGATACGATACTGCAAGGGTGTTGTTTTAGAAAATCTGCAACGGAGCTAGAGTTTAATGAAAGAAAAAGGATTTTATTCAGCCTTGTTCAGAGTCTGTATTCTGAAGAGGTTTGTTTAATTAAAATGAACAAGTAAGTAGGATCTAATTCTAAAATACATGGTCTTTGATAAGCAGTGTTTGGGGTATATGTGGTAATGTTGGAATCAACGATTCATAACGTTATAGTAGTCTATTAAAATAATGTGTGAACATAAACAATCCAGGCGCCCAATGTATGCGTGAAATAAACATAAGGGGCAGATATCGTAACTAGTCTGTACCAGCCGCCAACCGACGCCGATCCTGAGACGAATGCCTCCCTATTGGGACGGCGTGCTCCTGGCGTCGTATAGACATAGAATCAGGCCGCATTATGGCCATATGCTCCTGCCCGAGCACGATCATGTGTTCTTGAGTTCCAGTCGAAGCAGTGGCAAGTGCACCTGCAGCTTCTACCTCTTTCTCAAGTTTATCGAGTTTCTCTGAATTCTCGAACCGTGTGAAGCCGTTGGTGCTAACTGCAGACTTGTTTCGTTGAAATTTCGCTGCGAGGAAGAGACCAAGCGAAATGAATGTAGGCAGTGATGCACCGATGGCTATTCCAGCTATAGCACCGCTAGAAAGCTGGGCGTTTTTAGCGTCTGCAGTGCTCATTTTGTCCGGCGCAGCGGAGGGAAGGGCAGTATTTGAGGATTCTGGGGTATCTGAAGTTGGTTGGGTAGTATTGATAACATGACTTTCTGTGACGGAAGTGCTAGTGCTAGTAGTACCTGTCAAAGTACGGGACGGTGCTGAAGCGCTTGTTGTTGACGAGTCTGATCCATATTGAACGCTGGTTGAAAGGTGAACCGTGTAGGGTTCCGGGCTGCAAGCGAGTTTTGGATACTCCGAAATGTCGTAGGTACACCTGTAGCCGGATTGGCAACATAGATTGCCGCAGATTGTTGGCGCATCAGGCGGGCAAGATTGATGGACGGTTGGTAATATTGTGGATACTGACCACGAGGGGGAAATAGAAACAGTTCGATCAGTGGTAGGTAGGAATGTAACTCGAGTTTCGGTTTGGAGTTTGGCAATAACACTGGGTGGGAAGGCGAGGAGGCTTAGGTAAAGGAGAAAAGGGTGCATTTGTGCTTGTGCTCTATGGTCGAAGCGGTCGTTCACTATCGATTATTCCTACAACTTCGTTCTCCTTCGTAGTGGTGGCTGGAATTCTGGAAGCAACTGGTATACTTTGGCAATGCTGTGGGTGATTCTAGATTTGAGGAAAGGGATCGAATATAGTTGGAGGTTCTGGTTCGTATGACGGATGAAAGATGTTGAATTGATTGTACATCTGAAAGGTATCCATGGGTAGCAGGATGGATTCCAAAGAATTTAAAGCATTTCATTGTCCAAGCCCCAAGTCCCCCACGAAGGATAGATCGAATGAAGAGATTGTGCGAAAAAGTAATGTTATGTAGGAAAAACTGAGAAGAAAAACAAGGTTAGACGTCAGGTACGGTTTTTGAAAATTTTACTGAGTGATGTTTTGCTTTTCGATCCGGGCCTGGAGCTAAAACGCAGGTGGCTGATATTGGGCAGCTATCCCTGGGAGGAGGAGAGGCCACAGGGGACCTATTCTAGCAATTGAACTTTTTGTCCTCTGATTTCTTGTAGGTAACGGGTGCATAAAGGGGAGGGCTTGAGGTGGAATTTATGTCACAGTACCTCACACAGCCTTATAGCGGTCGCCCCGAGGAAAATTTAGTATTGCTTTTATTTTGCCGAAGGGGGTTCCCACGTGGCTATCTACATGCTTCCCTTGTGCGAAACATGGGTCTCCTTTCTTTTTTTTGTTCCTCCTGATATGTTGAGGCTCTCTCGAGCTCTCGAACCTGTAACTAAATCTGTTCTGGATGCGCGCAGCTCCGGTGCAGCCCGGGCGCTGGTTATATTAATGTAATTAGCTGGGTTTCGTTTCTGGGGATTGTAAAACAATCAACCACCGGATAGCTTAGCAGTCGCGACTATTTCTTCTTCTTCTTCTTCTTTGGCCTTTTAAATTAGCGTTTCGGTTTCCTCCTATACGTATATACAGGCAGCAGACAAGGCCAGCCAGGCTGTAATCAGGGTCGGGCGTCACGTGACGTCCATAATCTGACACTACCCACAATATACAATATTATACAATGCAATATCTGATATTCGGGGTAACTACTTCATCTAAGACTTCTTTCAATGTGAATAAAAAAATGCTAGAAGCTCAATCAATCAAGCAGTTAAGAAGAGGAATTCGAAAGAATGGGAATAAATATTCAAACTCGAAGAAGTGCTGCCTAATTATTATACCCTTGAAAGCAAACCTGCCTATGTCCTATCTCAAACCTAGGTGATATCAAGATTGACGATAAAGAAGGCCGGTAGGAAGGGCTCGGGGCGGCCGGGCGTGGAGTAGCCAAATATTCACAACTCCCAAGTCGAATGCTTGAAAACATCAAAACGAGATTCAATCTCTGGTTACAAGATTGCTCTTACAGCTATATACATTGCATTGCTGAAGGTCTTGGGCTACGTATATTTATATTTATGGCGTGTGTGATAATGTTGGAGAGGACAGCCTCACAACTATTGACTAATAATCTTATTCAAATATATCTGTTTATGCAATATATATTTGCCTCACAAACCCAACGTTCGAACACAAGAGCGATATGCAGGTTTCTTACTAGACTGATATTATTGGCGTTTGCGCGCTTGGGCTTCTAAGACTTTAAGGTTGATATACTAGCCTGTAAAGTGCACTACAAAGCAAACTACGCTGGTATAGAGTAATCAACTACTTCCCGCAACGGGAAGCCACATACTGCAAGTTGACGGCATCTCCCGCTTAATGGGAGGCTATCTTTGAAGGTGCCACCCTAGTCCTAACTCGCGGGCCCATTCCAATTGATGACCCAGCGGTAAAATGAACTCGGCCGAGGACGTCAACATCGATACTGTTATATATACCATTAAGCCGCAATCTTCTCAAGCTTTCAGACTTCAGGCTCCCCTTGCTTTAGCGAGATTAACAGCCAATAAGTATGTTGTATCTGTCATATAAATAGTTGTATCTGGTGCTCCACGTACTAGGTAAATTAGCTCATGCACAATACTGATATATAATAGCAGTTTCCAGTATAGTAGGGGGATGCGCTAGCCAAGTGTGGTTAGAGCGACGACGATAATATGCTCAATTGAGCTCATGCCACGCGGGGTGACAGGGGGCAGGGGTCTTCGGTCGATATTGCGATATGCCTCCAAGGGCAGACTTCAGTATTTTAAAGAACTTAAGAGTGTATCTATCGTGACAGAACTTTTAACAGACGTTGGAAGAAATTTTAAATTAAAGGCGGATTCACTATCGCGAGAAGACCGTTTAGAGGCCTCAATCATCCCGTTTAATTTAAATTTCAATAAATTTGTTAAAACTCGAAGTTTAGCCACTAGCCGTGCTTGATTTGTTCGTGACTTTACCTCGCAGAGTCATACGATTTTCCGTCACCCATGAGCGTCCCTGGCGGTTGCTGGCATGAGGTAGTTTTATGTGGGGAACCTTATGGGGTTCGGCAGTTTGGAATCAGGCTATTCAATCTTCAGCAAACAACATACCTTGAGATTTCATATCTTTTACGAGTCGATTAGGGATTCGGAGATGTATAAATTAAATACCCCAGAGCCGCCCGACAAGATGAGACTACGAAGCAGGAGTTCAACTCTGCTAGAGGAGGGTTGGAATTTCACGCCTGAATATCGTTCATCGCGACGATGAAGCTCATAATCTCTTCCGCTGCTTTTGCAGCAATCAGCGCAATCTTGCCTTCATTCGCATCTGCCACTGTCGATTCAACCAGCTTCTCGAGCCGCTGTTCAAGTCTCTCGCAAACTTTCCGGCCGAGCCAACACACGACCGTTCTCGTCGCAGAGCTACTCACCAAGGGCTCTAATTTTACAAATCCAAGCACTCACCCGTCATGCACCGTGATAGGCTCTACAATCTTGGCGGACATCTGCCGTTTAAGGCTCAATGCTACCACGAGTAGCACTTCCAGTATCATCATGGAAGCGTGGATGCCCGCAGATTGGAAGCAAAAAGGAAGGAGATTCGCTATGACAGGGAACGGGGGGCTTGGTGGATGTAATTTATTGGCACCAATTCTAGATGGAAAGACCCTATAGCTGAAATATTTGCAATAAATTTAGGTATAGCGTTTGATGATTTGAATTTTATCAGCTCTCTCGGATTCGCAACCGTTGGGCACAACAATGGCCATGACGGTGATACTGGTCTTCCGTTCTTCAACCGTCCTGAAGTTGTCAAGGACTTTGCATATAGAGCGTAAGCAATTTCATTATAAATGACCCGGTTAGGGAGTTTCACGGACTATTCTCTCCTTTTACGCAAAACTCTAGCCGTCCCTCAAACTTGTTTACAGTTAACTTTGGCGGAAGCAAAAATAGGGGTTATAGATTGTGGCTAACAAAGGATAATCCGAGTACAGTCTCTTAACAGCGACACAAATAGGGAAGAAAGTCGTAAACCATTTCTACTCCAAGAACCTCAGAAAGTCATACTTCCTGGGGTGTTCGTCTGGTGGCCGTCAGGGCCTAAAGGCTGCCCAGGATTTCCCCGAAGAATACGACGGAATAATTGCAGGCGCTGCCGGCAATAACTGGAATAATCTCATGTCTTCCTTCAGCTATTACTGGAAATATATTGCAAACGGAAACAATCCGCCAATACTAACGGCGGAGCAATGGACTGCGTGGCGTGATGAGGCTATAAGGCAGTGCGACACGATCGATGGGGTTCAGGATTTGGTGATCGAGGACCCGAGGAAATGCAATCCGCGACCCGAGTCAAGGCTTTGCGCTCCCGGTCAAACCTGGGACTCGAATAGCTGTTTCACGAGCAGCCAGGTGACGTTCATAAGAAAGCTATATGAACCATTCTACGGCAACAACGGCACATTTCTTTTTCCGGGCTTCGCCCCGGGCGATGAGACCATCACTTCAGTATGGTTCGCAACCTCTCCACCTCAGTATACCGTGGATTGGTACAGATATGCCCTTTTGAACGACGAAACCTGGACTGTCGAAAACGACTTTGATCTCGATGCTGTAGACCACGCCAACGCTCTCGATCCTTACAACATCTCAACCCTGAAAGATTTGTCCAAGCTCAAAAAGACGGGTCATAAATTATTGACCTACCACGGATTAGGAGATGGGCTTCTCACTTACGAGACTTCGGACAGGTACTACGAATCTGTAGTTCGGAGGATGGGACTTCCATCCTCTCGGCTGGACGAATTTTACCGATACTTTCCGATCCCAGGTCTGGGACACTGCGCGTTGGGAAACGGTGCCTGGTATATCGGTGCCGCGAACCAATATGCGTATGCACCTGCGACAACTATAGATCCGGAAGGCGGAGTTCTTATGAGCATGGTTAAATGGGTGGAGCAAGGGATTCCACCTGAGAGGATCGTAGGGCAGGGCTTTACGACGGATGGGCAACCGGCTTCGACGAAGTATCATTGCAAATGGCCGCTGCAAAACAACTATCTGGGCGGTAACCCGAATAATAAAAACAGCTGGGGGTGTTCATAAGTCTGGAAATGGCTGAACGATAGTTCTCGGCCGTGTAGGCATATATTGTGCCATAGGATTTTTGAAAGAATATACAAACCCTTTCCTCTTGGAAGGGTAAGTGTGATACAAATCTAAGTGTAAATTTACATCTAAATTAAAATATGGTGTTAACAAAATACGAATATAGTCTCGAACTAGACGGTGCACGATTCAATTGAATTGCCATTCAATTTTTGGGGGTTAGTAATTTGTAAATAGATTGTAAGAATAGTGCAAGTATGGTGTAAATGTAGTGCGAATAATGTCCGGTTTACGGATTGAATTTCAGTTCAAGATATGAGATTCGGGTATACAGTGCGTATCCGGCAGTCTTGGGGAATGGTCGAGGCCGAGATCTCTAGCCCTTCGACAGTTTCGGTAAGGAGCGACGAGTGACAACGAGCGTTGTCCCTACTGCGCCGGTCCGGGCACTCTTCCTCCCTATCAACTGTTATTAGACCATGGGCCCGGGGAGGCCGGAGAAGAAAAAGAAGAAAAAGAAAGAAAAAGAAAGAAAAAGAAAGAAAAAGAAAGAAATTCATTGCATACTTTACTGCAGCATTCTGGTCAATATTAATATTCAATGAGGAAGCTTGATTGTGATATCGTATTAGACAGTTCTGAATCAACCTGCAACAATAGATTGGTGAGGCCCGACTTTAAACTTTGCACCAAACATCAGCGCTAACAAGCTTTAGGAAATTTGCTGCTTTGGGATGCTGTAGGCGAGTGCACATCTTCTGGAAGCAGTGAGGAATGCTTCGCGTACCTTGGTTGGACAGCTGTCACATTCGCTTCGAAAGAATGACGTTTTTTTTCTTTTAAATGTTTAATAAGGCGAAGGAATGTTTTGCTACAATTTTCTCGTATTTCCTTCCTTTAATAGTATATAACGTAACCAAGCAACTACCTGCTATAGCTATCAAAAACTAAGCGGTGCACTTGAGCATACACGAATATATCAAATCATGAATCAACACATTCCGTTTCCATGGATATTCCCACGCTGAAGCCCCCACGCAAAAGGGACACCGAGGGCCAAAAATAATCCTAACTGTCCTCAATCTGTCCCAGCACCTAACCGACGCCGGTCTTTTAGCGGAACCTGTACTAAATTTTCCTGCCCTTGCTGAGGACCTTGATGTTCCGTATCCTCGGGTCTCGAGACACCTTCATGCTCTTGATTCGAGATGACAATCGTCGGTACCATGGCTGCATTTTCTTGAGATTCACCAAGCTTACCTCCTGAACGCTCCTCGCCTCGAGGCTGAGATTGTAAGCCTTTGTCGTGTTGAGGGTCGCTCAATGCGTGCCTTCCGTGCCACAGCGAAGCAACGTCCTTCGGGACTAGCTTTTGTGCTAGCGGTAACAATGGAACAGACGGGACAGGAATCTCAGGTTCTTGCTTTTTCTCAGCATTTTTTAGCTCGATTCCTCATATTCCTTAATACGAAAGGCAATACGGCCAAGGCTACAAAAAACCACGACCCCTGCAACAATTCCACCAATCGCTCCTCCCGAAAGACCCTTTGAACTACCTGTCGCAAAAGGATCGCCAGTGCTGGTGGCGGGTGCGGTAGAGCCCCCGTCCACCGATTCAGTGAAAAATACAATCGGATGCGCAAACGCGTAGGTGTAAATTTCAGTCGTAGCTGTAGGCCCGGTGGCGACCTGCACATTGGTGTTCATGCAGAGTATTGTTCCGTGGCCGTGTAAATCGCCTGCTGCAAAGGATTCATCGTAAATTGGAGTAGAGAATCCGGGGGAGATATCGCGTAACTCGGTAGGTGTTTGCAGACTATTGGGTTTCGCAGTTAGTGGATCATCTGAATTCAAGAGGACTAAAATACGGGGTGGAAGGGAGGTATGGAATATCTCACTTGGGGCAAGCGATAAGGCCGGTTTTTGTCGCATCAACGTTTAATTCTATTCGAGACTGCGTCGTATAGACGGTGTACAGTCCTGTTAACTGCAGCGTGCGTAACCCACCTGCAGGAGCGTAAGACCCATTCTCCCGCCACCCCGGTGGACAACAATCCGTTGGCCCACCGGAGTAACACCCATATAGATATGTGGTAGCAACGACTGACCTAATCGTTGGAGGTCCATCAACGGTGAATGAGGTCGTCTGGGCTTTATACGGGTCGGCTGTCAGGCAGCTGGTTGGAAGGGTCCAGCTTGTAGGAAACCCCCCAACGTGGGTGAATGTTATCGGACCGAATATGTCATCTACAGATACACCCCGAGCGGTTGCTATTTTTTGTGCAAGAACCTGAACTGGTGCTGCAAACGCTGTGAAGAGGAGAATAAGGAATCGAAAATATAGTGGTGGCTGCTGAGCCATGCTTAGCTTTGTGAGGGGGAAAAAGTTCTAGCGCCTCAATAAATTAAAAAAAAATCGTACGAGAAGTCCATACACTCAAAGAAAGTCTTGGCTGACATTTTCTGTCCTGTAGAGGTATATATAACCTTTAGCCTTGCGTACTGGGGGAGCTCGAACAGGGCGGCGACAGCGCTGGCTCTTTCCTGTCTCCGCTTTTTAATAATAGGATCATTGCATATTTAGGGCACTGCGAATCTCCTCATCCATATCCATCTTGCTAGTATGGGGGACGAAATAGTTCAGCCTTGTGAGGTTTTTGGGCGGATAGCTCGCTGTCTATTAATACATAACGTTAACTGGGGGTGGCCGGCTTGGCTGATATTCTTATCGACAGCTATATCATTCTAGACTATAGACTCGATTATGACCGAGTAATCCTATCGTGGGATCTGATTGGATTATTGAAGGCGGGTTGAGGCTCAAATGGTCTGATATTTCTTTCGGCACTCAACTACGGAGACATTTTTTCTAATCCCGTCCTGAAATCCGAACTGAAGCTTGTGGCATGCTTCCTTTCATTCCATTCTCTGTGGCGTGCTTTAGCTTTCCATTCGGTTGAGCCGCATCGCATTCAAATGGTGTTCGTGCACCCGAAAATGTGTTGCTTCAAAAGACCACAAACCTCTTCTTCCCACAGTAAAAAAACTACCCCTCAACCCAGTGATCAAGTATCCTGCCCAATAAAAATAGAACCCGATCTTTGGAGTAAAGTTTATATAGTGAAAGTACCCCTGCTTCCAGCTGAATCTATGATGGTACCGTGGCCTAATGGCAAGGCATCGCTTTCCGGTGGCGGAGATTGCGCGTTCGAGTCGCGTCGGTATCGACTTTATTTAAATTCTTAATTGACTTTTTTGCAATTTTTTTTACTACCAAAAGTAATCTGAGAGCTAGTTTGTGGGAATTGCTCGATTGCAAGGGTTTGCTGTGGAGCATTATCATTATTGGATTGGATTGGCGGGGTAGTCTTTTTTTATTTTTGGCTCTCTGATAGTCTTGTCAGATCGGTTTGCGTCGGCTCTCTACAGCTGACCAAGTTATAAGATTATGTATATCCTCGAAACTTATATTAATACTCTACAAGAAGATATTAAACACCAGTGATCTGGTTTTTTGATGATAAAAGTCGGATTGCAAACTGGAATCCGACACTAAATTCGCAAAGTAGTTGCACTTGTAGGCGCTGAATCTATGTTACAAAAGCAGAAATGGCAGTGTCTAAATATCCTACTCGAAATCCCTCACACTAGGAATAAAGAGTATTTATATAGCATCAGATATCCACTGTCTTCTCGCTCCACATACTCTAATATGGTACTCCTCTTGATGCTTTCCCTTGCCTACCTGACTGAAAATCTGCGTGGTGATCTTCCAGTTTATCCTCTCAGGTCTGCCAACTGCCCTTCTCCTGCAGCCTCGTCTCTCTCCACCTTTGCTTTCTGCATCTTGATTTCTTCCCTAAACTCCTTCAATGCTCTAATTTCGCTGTTAAAGAAGATAAAACCCATGGCTCCATCCAAAGTGGCACCGATTGCCCACAACCATGTCGCTAGCCAGAACGCCAAAGCAGCACCCCTTGGCATCCACCAACTGCCAATTATTAGACCGAGGGATACGAGGATTTGGATAAAGAAGTGTGCCATTCTCCAGAATCTTTGCTTTTCTTCACGTTTCTCGTATGTATCGATAAGCTCTAGGATATCGTCATATAAACTCTTGGGAACTGTTGGGAAAGTGATCTTCTCCGGCGGTGTAAGCTTGATAGTAACATCGATACCAAAGTGGTCCGATGGCGAACATCCAAGATCTGGGAGCTTCTCCATGAAGCAAACTTTGGCGTGTGTGACGGACGTAGTTAAAGGAGAGTGGAAAATGTAGTCGAGGCGCTTTGCCCATGGGTCGAGGTTGCCTGGTGGCGGTTTGTAGTTTTCATATCGCCATGTGTTCAGCATAGAGTCGCAGGTGAGGCCCATGACTTCGATGTTATGTTCGGGAGTAGCAGTTGGAGTTGAGGTTGGTGGGCAATCCGGGTATAACGATAGCCAAGAATCGGCCATGTGACCGTATGATCGGAGGAGTCTATGTGCAAAAGAGTCGGGAATCATATTGAAGTCGCCAAGCTGTCAATGGGTTAGCTTCGTCTAGAAGGGTAGGGGTAGCGAGAGATCTAGATTGCTTACTGCCAAGGTGATATGGCCCTTCTGGACGGACCCTCGGAGGAGTTTTGAAATTTCCCATGCTTGAGCGGTCCTGTGGCATAGGTACGAGTCATGGGGTTCCTCTTCGTAGGGGGCATGTAGCTATAGAATCGTGGGGTTTGTTAGTGGGGCAAAATGGCGAATTCCGAAACTCTCCGCATCGAGAAATTACTCACGTGAGTGCAGAAAACCTCAATATACTTCCCACTCTCATGTCTAATCATTGCGGATGCAACTCCTTTACCGACATAGTAGTCGCCCCTGAAGAATGCCGTTGGTCGTCCGTTCAGGGGGTACCGAAACATAGAACTCTGCTCAATTGGCCATTTCGATAGGATTACAAGACCAGCGCCGATGGAACCGCCAAAATAGAATTTCCCGTATGGAAGGAGGTGTTTCGTCTTCTCCCGGATGACCTCATAGTCGTGGTAGGACCAGCATTCCTGCAGTCCCACGATTTCCCAGTCGGATTTGGCGATAACATCTCCAATGAAGGCCATTCGTTTAGCTCTGTGTTGTGAGAGGAATCTCAGACCCCAGCAGTTTAAGGAGAGGACGCGAATGGTGTCCGCGGACACGTCGGCGGTGGTTGTCGTAACCGACATCTTCTCTGAGACCTGGTCAGCCATGTTTGCTCAATGTTCTGAGTGTCGTGTGATGCTGCGAATCCCCAAGTGCTGTGCAGAAAGTGGGAAAAAAAGGGGATGGATTGGAAATGTGGTTCGGGATTCGGTACCTTGGATTGGCCTTTATATTGAATGCCCTAACTAGCCTTTTAGCAGCTGCAGCTCGGTAACATGTGCAATGTTATAAAAAAAAGAAAGTGTATAATTAAACCCGCCGGTGGACTAATCGCTTAGAGTGAATAGGAAAAAGAAGCTAAGAAATACGAGGAGATGGCAGAGGAGAGGATGTTGCTTCCATGACAGGAAATTTGAATGAGAAAAGCCTTTTTCTCGACTGTGGGAAAAGAAGGATGGTGAGAAAGATAAAGACCAGAATAGCATAAAGTGGCTGAACTTGGGGGAGGTGCCTATTCCCAGCTACCTTAGCAGTGAGAAAGAAGAAGACCATGGCGGCATACGCCTCGTCTGGGTAGCTTGTTTGGGGGGGGTTAAAGGTGGAAGGGCCGGGTGCCCCAATACAACATTGCATCATGCATGTCTCGCTTCCAAAAAATGGTCCGAACAAGTGAAAGACAGCTCCAACGACAGCCAGCCAATCAGATGTCGAGTAAGAGCCTGCGTTGTCTCTGAGGTCGAGGTGTCTTAGATGAGAAAAGCAAATTGGCCGTGTTGAAATCTGAGACATTGGCTTCCCACACGCAACAACGCTTCCTTCCTTCTCAATAAGCTTTAGGGCTAACTTCTTCTGCAGCATGCAGCAAACCTATTCGGGGGGATGGATACTTGTATCAGCTTCAATTGTCCTCATGCGGGTCAATGAATTCTAGACCTTCTCTTTTCGATGCTCCCAAGATTGAATTCGCATCTGTGCACGATGGATGGCGTTCCGTTTCTTTGGCATTAAACACGCTGAACGATCAAACGTTCGGCTGCATAAGCTGGCAACGGTATACCCTCTTGTCTCTGATTCGACTATCATGAGATAAGCTGAACACATTCAATTTACCCACACAACGGGGTTACCTGACAATCCCACGATCTTTACATGATCTGGACTGGCGGGCACCCTTATATGCAATCAGTTTCTCAGCTTTTGGCCGTCAATTGGAAGGTCAAACCCGTACATGGAGGCTACCGGAGCTGACGAATAAGACCAACATGGCTGAAACAGATGTTGGAAGCCACAACGACAACTGGGTTGGTCTAGAGTAGGTCTCGACTTTCTGCAATGCATTAATGTTACACAAAGCATCAAGGCTGAGAGCACATGTACCTTGGATACCTTGGCCGGGAGCGACTTTTGAACCAGGGTAACGGGCTGTCCGGAAAAATAGTGGAGTACGGTGGGGCGTTAATATTCCGTAAAATGGAGGGCCTAGGAGGGAAAGATATAAACCACTATATCGTGGTGGGGCAAATTTAAGCCGAGGTTTTGATACTATTCATACTCCCTGATCCTGATGGTCAATCCTACATCTAACTGAAAGTTGCTTTGAGTGTATCTTTACCGACCTTAACTTTGAGTGTAATTTTTGAAATTCTTTGAAAGTTCTATTTTTGTACAGGACTTCTTTTTTGCAAAACGCCATGTACCTCGAGATATCAAGATCAGATATAAACTTTGTAGTATTTCTACAGGTTTGATGAACCGACGACAAGACGCATAAGGGCTTAATAACCAATTGAACTTGCTACCAGGGTTAGTATAGGAGGGTTATCTAATTTCATATTATATTGAGCATTCTACCTGATTATATTCCTTGGTTGCGGCAGTACGTTGCGAGTGCTAAAGCGGGTGGGTTGAGTGTAATGTTCTATTGATCAATTGATATTACGGGCTGTACTTGGGGCATTCGATTCCATGCTTGGAAACAATAGGTGGGAGGAGAATGCCATATATATTCCATACTGTCTATGCAGAATGCTGTGACTCTTTTTTACTGGCGTGTGACGAATTCCTTCTTATCGGTTCTTATCCTCGAGGCCGGAATTGAAACTCGAATCGATTCTAGGTGTTGCTCGCGCTCGCTGCCGGCCCCAGATATGTTTGTGTGTTGTTGAGCCGGTTTGTAAAGCCAGCCAAGGCGCGCCGACAAACTTCATCCTTCTCCATAAACAACCACCTCGCGATCAACATGAATCCAACCGATAGCAACGGCAGGATATCCCCCCCTTACAAGCGACAAAGAACCGTATCTCCATCTCCACCCCTCGATGGCCTCACAGACGATGAACGAATGACGTCGGAGGTTGCATCCGGGTTGCCGTCACCCCCGTCGCAACATGAGTTTGATGGAGCCGTTCCAACGTCGGTTCGAAAGACGAGCTCGCGTCCGAATTATAGGCTAAAGGTTACACTGACCGGTCACAAGAGAGGGGTATCGAGTGTCAAGTTTAGTCCAGATGGGAAATGGATAGCTAGTGTTTGTAGGTCCAGCGTGGAGTAAACTGGTGGTTTCGCGTGCGGTTTGCTGATGCGACGACGTCTCTAGCTGCGGATCAGTCGATGCGAGTGTGGGACGCATTTACAGGCGAGCTCGAGCAGATCTTCGAAGCGCATACTGCGGGAATTTCCGACGTCGCATGGTCTCCGGATTCGAAAACATTGGCTACGGGGTCTGATGACAAAACGATACGACTCTGGGACCTCAAGTCGGTCGGTCTACCTTTCCTGCTAGAGGGAAGATTTTTCTTTGCTAATTGAATCTGCAGGGAAGGATGATACGGATTCTCAAGGGACATCACAATTACGTCTATTGCCTTAATTTCAATCCACAGGGGAACATGATCGTAAGCGGGTCATACGACGAGGCGGTTCGCATCTGGGATATCAGATCAGGAAACTGCCAAAAGACCTTGCCTGCCCATCAAGACCCTGTATCTGGGGTAGATTTTATTCGCGACGGCACCATGATCGTTTCAGGCTCCCATGACAAGTTGATTCGGATATGGGATACGAGTACTGGCCAATGTCTGAAAACCTTGGTCGAAGAAGAGCTGCCTCCCGTTAGTGGTGTGAGGTTCAGCCCCAACGGGAAATACATTCTCGCCAGCACCTTGGATAGTAGCATAAGGCTGTGGGATTATCTGCGAGATGGTGGGAAGGTGTTGAAGACCTACTTGGGCCACGTGAACAGGAAATATTCGATATTTTCTGCCTTTTCGCATGATGGGAAGTACATGTAAGTCTTATTATCCTTTCAAAGGCGACCTGTTCCGCGACATGGTGACATAAGTGGCGCTGACCGTGAATAGTTTCTCTGGGTCAGAAGACGCGGCAATTTACGTATGGGACGTCCAAACAAAGGAGGTGCTACAAGTCCTCCGGGGTCACGATGACGTTGTGCTGGGGGTCAATGCTCACCCTACGAAGAACTTAATAGTCTCGTGTAGTCTGGATGGAACGCTGAAGATTTGGACGGACGAACCAGATGATATACCCTGACTCGAGGGGAACAAGTCTGGTAGGCAATAGGTTCCGAACTGCTAAAGCTTAGCTCAGATGAGCTCCGCGGGAAAGTCGCCGCTATTGAGTTTTTTGGGGGAAGCCTGGTTTGACTGTCCTGCTAGGATTGCGTTGTCACTAGAGTAAATAGCGCGATTAGGAAATGTTCCGAAAAGCGAATGCTACGATATCACTTCCCCACCCCTCTAAGGTAGTTGCAATTGTCAGAGACTCTCCAAAAGAGATTAAATTCTAATCAAGATACTAGCTCTAAAAATCTGGAAATTAAGCGTACTAGTTAAGAGTTGCTATTCAGGGTTAGATTGATCTCATGAGACGAAGGTGAGATTAGAGTATATACAACTACTTTAGCGCTCGGATACATATAGAGGAATAGATTTACACCCACTATTTCCAAAGAGAATTTTTGATAAACTTAGGATTAAACGATTCCAGATTTAACTGACTACGGAATATTCCGTCCAGCTCAATTTGCCCTATTCATGAACTTTCAAGGAGGAGCTTGTATGCCTGGTCCACTAAGCATCATTCGATAATTTGGGAATGCAGGAGCACGCAAAAAGCATGTACAACTTCGCAATTGTGAATAACATTAGAATTCAACTTACACTTCCCTTTGGATCCTGGGCAGTCTGTAACCATTCCGTACCTTTCTCCGATTGCGAGCTCCGGGGCACTTAGAAAGCAACCAAATCCATCAACCCATCCAATTCTCTCTGCCAACACCTGTGCTTCGAAATACTATACCCAAACGCACCTAAAAAGTCCTTTGCATCTTTGGCAATATCAAAAACCTCCTTAATGCTGTCCCCTTGAAAACTCCCCATCGTGACTACCCCGTAAGATTCCTTCACACTTTTAGAGTCTGCGTCAGCAACTTCAATCTTGGGAAGACCCAGAGCATTTTTTACGAGATTAGCGGCCTCGGCGATGGCACCGATAGTTTTCAAGTGGCCAAAAGCTTCGCGGATCCAGTGGATCACGCGGCCATTCGTGGAGAGAGTTTCGACGTGACGGCCTGGTGGTATGAGGATGGCATCGAACAAGGTCTAAGAATAATACAAATTTGTTAGCAGCAAACTCGGGTGGGGCTATGTGATAGACACTACGATATGACGATAGCAACGGAACTAATGTAAACTCACCGATCTCTGATCCTCAAAATGGTGGTCCGCCCAAATCCCATTTCCTTCCTTCCTCTCCTCTCCATCAGCGTAGATGTAATTCCTCCTTGGTCCGATGACTAAAGGTACCGCTCCTGCGGCCGTCAGAGCAGCCTTAACGGTGCCTATGAACCCTCTTTCGTAACCATCACCTATAAGGATTGCGACTCTCCTACTTTTGATCGTAGGTTTCTCTGGATCGAAAGCGTGCTGCGAGAGCATTCTGCTCTTCTGTCCATGATTGTCCCGAGTTTTCTTCGGTTCCGCGGCACCGACTCTGACCGCGACGGCTTTGGCAAGTTCAAAATCTATATCCGCGAGACGCTGACAAGCACGGTTGAATACGCCGGTATCATCGCAGTGACTCAGTTCGAAGGAAAGCGCTTTGATGATGTGTAACTTCTCATGTGGGGTCATAGAGTTCCAGAACAATGTTGCTTGACTGAAATGTTCTTGAAACTTGGGGGCTTGAAGCCGTTGCTTGATGCCTAGTACTTTCTGCGGGTATTCTTGGTAGCTAACCGTCTTGTCACCGGGGCGGACGGGAGGAGTGCCTTCGAATCTGTTGGGCCAGTAATTTACTTTCCCTCTGGTGATACGGTGACGCATGGCACCGTCGCGGTTGATGTTGAGGTATGGGCAGACCGGTCTATTGATAGGGAGCTCCTGCCAATTGATGCCTAGACGGGTAATCTGGGTGTCAAAGTAGGAAAACTAATAGGTAGTAAGTTAATATGTTCCGACATTGTCAATCTAGCAAGCTAAGAGGGTAGCATTAGCACGTACGTTTCGCCCTTGCAGCAAAGGGTCATCAGAGAACCCGATTCCGGGCACCACATGTGACGTGCAGAAGGCCACCTGCTCTGTCTGCGAAAAATACTCGTCGACACATCTGTCCAGGACCAACTCTCCGATATACCTAACGGGAACCAGCTCCTCCGGCCAAAGTTTTGTAGCATCGAGGATATCAAACTCAAACTCATCTTGTCTTGACTCTGGCAGGACCTGGATTCCAAAATCCCACTTGGGAGGCGCGCCGTTCTTGATTGCCTCTTCGAGATCCTTGCGGTGGAAGTCAGGGTCTTGACCGCTGATTTTTAGAGCTTCGTCCCAAACGAGAGAATGAACGCCCAATTCCGGCTTGAAGTGGAATTTAACGAAGGATCGTTCGCCTTTATCGTTGATGAGGGTAAAGGTGTTTACACCAAAGCCTTGCATCATTCGGAAGGAGCGGGGAATGCCGCGATCAGACATTGCTGTAGCATTTTCTTAGTACTATACTATATTTAAAATTGTATGTATAAAGGGACTTAAAATGGTGACCGACCCCACATGAGCATATGCGTAGCTTCGGAATGCAATATACTGAAATCCCAAAAGTTGTTATGCGCGCTCTGCGCTTGTGGGACTTCGTTATCGGGCTCCGGTTTGGCAGCGTGAATCAAATCTGGAAACTTGTTTGCATCCTGAATGAAGAAGATAGGAATATCGTTACCGACGATATCCCAATTTCCCTCTTGCGTATAGAACTTGACAGCAAAGCCGCGAACATCCCGAACAGTGTCCGCTGAGCCGCGGGAGCCCAGGACAGTCGAGAAGCGTAGAAATACGGGTGTGGTGCGAGAGGTATCGGTGAGGACACTAGCATGCGTGACATCCGAGGCGGACTCTTTGAGCTTGAAGTAGCCGAATGCAGCGGCGCCACGGGCATGGACAACACGTTCCGGGATTCGTTCCTAGGAATTACTGTTAGTTACTGCTGTTCCTAAATGATACATGCAACGATATATAGCTTACATGATCAAATCGATGGATTCTCTCACGGGAAATACTACGGTTGGTAGGCATCAATATTTCAGCCTGAATTCGATGGCCTCCACCGGCCGGTATAATGCTTACCTGTCCTCTAACAGCATCGGTCCCTGCCTTCCAGCCTCGTTATCGACGACTCTCAACCAGGAATTGGCGGCTGTCTCTGGTATGGGGACACCAAAATCGGTAGTCATTTTCTGCGATTTGACGTGTCCATCGACGATATCATTTTTGATTGCAGCAACCTTGCCGTTACCAAAGGCAGCAGAATCGTGGATTGCATCCCCGGCTTGGGTGATTTTGTCGTGTACTTTCTCCATTATTCCTGACATGGCTTTTGCTCTTGGTTTCCCAGGAACACGCCCGATACCTTTTGATGGGTTACAATGGGATTTCTTTAGCAAGCTCAAAATATAAACTAGAGAATGGATCTAGTATATAATAGAAGCTGTGGGGACTTTTAATTTGGATTTTTATACTCTTAATGAGTTTATAATGGAAGAGGAGTGCTGAGATCATTATTGCAATATGATGACGTCTTGGATACAAATATAGTCCCCATCATGATGTACGTTTTGAGTTCCGGTAACCTCTAAACCCTCAGAACTAAAGCACGCAAAATCATATTTTGAGATATAATAATATATGTCCTACTACATCTCCTAGACAGTTGGTACGACACTGGCGACAATCAAACATGCCAACTGGGCTGATCATGGTGGGACAAATATGCAGACTATCGGAAAATTTCCGAATGTAGGGCGGGGAGAACATTTCCGAGTTGATACAGGTCAATTTGATATACTATTTGTGTGATTGGATGGAACGATGGGGGGATATCCGTAGATTTACATTTATGTTCTCCGATCACGGCTCACTTTGCTTCAAAGTATACAACTATTGATTCGTCCGCTAGCCTGAGACGGTAGTGTACGGCAATAACCGATTGCCAGCTGTCGCATGTTGTATATTGACGTTAGGGATTTCGTAAATGTGTTGTCGTGATGTCAGAGTTACATTATGGACTGCTGAGTTAGGAAAACCTGCATGAGCTTGCAAAGTATAGCGTGGACATACAGTTTTTGCTATATGACATACCACAAGGTCTTCTTACTTCCACCATCCTACGCTACAAGTCTGGAAGACTATTACGATACAATACGGTAAGAGCTGTAATATAACTCCACCTTCTTAGATGATCACTCCAGATATCGAATCAATGTTTCGATCTGCAATACAATGGTTAATTTAAATGTTTGGGGGATATATTTGCCTTTGTAGTTGATACTTACTAGGTATAATATATCATACATCGACTCGGGTTAATGCATGACTCGAGCCCGTTTTGCAGTTCTTGCAACTAGCCCGCATGATCAAAACTAATTTTGCGTCCGTATCTCTTCCCCACTATGTCTCCTTGTCAGAAGAGTTAGGCAGAGCTCTAACATGAAATTTTTTACTAGTAATTGAGAAGTCTACGCTACTGTCGAAATCTACGTCATATACATATTGCAAGAAAGGTTGCGATACTAGACGGTTACTTACATTAATTAACATCGCACCGGTACCTGGTCTGGCCATGCGCATGACCCCAGTGGCTTAACATTTAGCTCAGCCATATGTGAGGGCCGCATTTGGTCCGATATGAACTCTAGTGGCTACGTTACATGCCGGCTTTGGCAGCTGGCAAAAGTTTATTTCGCGCGTTACTGTTGCGTAGACTTTTAAGCTTTTGAGCCCTGCCCCGAGCCTCACACCCGACATGCTACGAATATCTCCGGGTGACAACTCGCTTCAGTGATTTGATTCCGAACTGCGGTGGTAAGGAAATTGTCGCCAAGGTTAGAAAAGACTGTTCGGGATATTTGCAGAGAGCAAATTTCTAGAAAGAAGACCTTGTTAACATAGGCTAACCTATATCGACGGAGTTCGCCTGTTTATCTGCTCTGCGGTAGATTCTTTCGAGATATCTCTGCTGTCGCCAAGGTTTAGAATGGGTATAACTCTAAACTTGTCGGGCAGCATGTTAAAACTTTCTCAGCGTGTCTGCTACGGCGTAGATATCCAGCGTGGTATCTGAGTGCCCTGTCTCAACCAAGCCCGTCCAAACCCAAATGAGAAACGAAACAACCTCAACACCCACACGTTCTCGACACAGGTCTCGACGACTGGCCACATGGACGATAAATTTTTCTCCAGGAAGTTTCCCAATCGAAACGGACAGAAGCAAAATTGGTACCGAAATTGACTTGGCACTGTAGCATTCTGGCTCATGTCACGATGGGTAGAGATAGATATATTAGTTCGCATGGGAGGGTAGTGTCCCTTGCAAGGATTCGAACCCCAAGGGACTACTCCGACTATCCTTCTTTCTTCTTTTTACACCACTCCAACATCGTGAAATAATTCGACATAGGAAGCGGCTAGTAGACAAATAGTGTAACTGGGGAACGATACGATCTCTGTGTATATATATTCATCAGCTTGGGCCACCAAAGGAATCGAAAACCAAATCTCCACACCACCAGACACAGATTTAGCGACATTTTTTTAACTTAATATCCTACTATCTGATCTTTTATAAAATATATATCATTATCTTGCATTTCAGCACAGCGAGAAGAATGAAGACTGTGGCAGCGCTGGCAGTCCTTCTTGGGCTGTCGGCTGCTCCAGCGATTGCTGCAGACCCTGTCAACTGGGACAACGTTGTCTTTGAATGGGTGACGGTAACGGAGTGCTCATGCAGCAGTTCTTCGGCTGCCCTCCCTAGCCAATCTTCCTCATTTTCGCCTTCAAGTTGGTCTTCTGCTTTGGCTCCAACTCCGATATCATCTGGCTCGGTGACCATTATCCCGTCCGCTGCATCGGCGCAAATTCTTGGGCAACCTATTATACGGAGTGTCGTTACATCGGTTCCTCGACCCTCGTTAACATCATGGGCCTCGAGGACTACCGCGAACGGTTATTCGTCGAGTGTCCCGACACCTACTGCGACTCTTAAGCCTGCGGTAGTTAACGAGAATCTTGCAAATCCCGAAAACCTGCGCCCCGCGGTTGAACATAATTTGTACTATGCCGACAATAGTAATGCTGGTACGAATTCACCCTCTCTTTTATGAAAGTATCAAATAATTTAGACTAACCGCCTGTCTGCAGGTGTCGAAGGGGGTAGTGTCCCTATCGCAAACGTCAAGTTCAACTTTACCATGCAGACTGTAAATTTGGAATCGTCCCACATCCAGTCTGTCACATGCTCCGCAAACCCGTCCAACTCGGCCACTACCCTCATGAAAATCGTTTTCAGCGACAAGTCAGCGTACGAAACTGCGCTTAATACTTGGCCGAAGGACGGTGACTTTCTCGTGGTTAGCTACTTTCCTGGTTGCGGGGACTATGCTGCAGGTCAGCGCACGTTCAGCAAGGTCCATGAGCTCTCGAACAATGATGACGATATGGAAATCGCTCTCCTTGTAGAGGATGTGGAGCTTTCAGATACCATTACTGGCGGCGAAATCAAGTTTGGAAACTACAATGCCGCGATTGTCTCCGGTACTCAGCAAACTGGAAATAGTAACTCTAGCACGTACACTGGGGTTGGTGTTCCAGCGGAATGCTTGGGAGACGAGACTAACAGCTTTGATGTTTCTCTTGACAATGAACTGGGAGTTGATAACAACAATCCTTCATTAAGAGCTCGGTTCAGGGCCAAGCGAGAGTTGAGAAGGCGTCGACAGGTATCTCAGTTCGTATCAGCTAAGGATATTGAACATCTTATTCAGAAGAGATGGAGTATTGGGGGTTTCTTTAGCGATATTGGTAGTGTAAGTGCACCCATTATGGTTCTTACTAATTACGCAATATGCTAACGCTTAATAGGCAATCTCAAGCGCAGTCTCAACCGTCGTCGATACTGTCAAGGATGCTGCCGAAGCAGCTTGGGATGGGATATCTGCTGCCATGAAAGACGTTGGAGAAGCCCTCCTGCAGGCTGGGAAAGTCATCATTGGTAACGTTGCCGATTTTGATCTTATCAATACGAAGGCCAAATTCAATACCTTCCTGCCAAAGGATGTGGATTACCATAACCTTGATGTCGTTGGTGCACCCCACAATACGCCATGGGGCGTCCCCGGCTTCCTTCTCATGTACAAGAAAACTCCGGAAACTAGGATGTACTGTGTGAACTGTGGTATATCCGGGAATATCGCATTCACGGGCCATATCAGGTTCAGCTTGAAGGATGGACTGGAAACCGCCTCGTTCATCATGAATGGTAGCGTGCACAGTAATGTTCAATTTGGTCTTACTGGTGGAGCGGAGTGGAAAACCAAGTCCAGCGTCGAACTCTTCGATATCCCAATTTATGCGATAGATGTTCCAAAAATCATACACGTTGGTCCAGAAATTGTTGTCAACGCGGAAGCCGTAGCCAGTATTTCTTCTTCTGGCATGGTTACCGCTGGTTTCTCGATGGACTGGAATCCGTACATCAATCTTGATATGATTGACTGGACCGCCGAAACCAATGGATGGGAGCCTCAAGTCCATCCCTTGATTGACATAGAAGGCGAGGTTGTCGCCGCTGTTGGAGTGAACCTCCCTATCTCTTTCGGTTTCGGCATCACCCTGATGGGCGGGAAAACATTCTTCGGAAGGAAGCTTAGCGAACAAGCGGTCATAACAGAGAAGCCTGGTCTCCAGTTCTCTGCTAGGGTTTACGCGGAAGGCAAGGCTACTGAGAAAGACGCCAGCCTAGATGTTGATAGTGGTATTGGTCGACCGGGTAATTTCAGTTGCCCCAACGGCATTGGTGTCTTCTTCGATTTCAAAAATACCATCGAGCTTTCGGTTACGGATATTTGGAAGAAAGTTATCGGAAAGGCTACGGTGCCGCTTTGGCAGACCTGTATTGCGTAAGTGATTTCCCATCACCAGTGTTCAATTAAGTTAGTTACTAACAGGCAGATAGACAAAGTAGCCCAAGCTCTAGCAATTCTACGGCATCGGGTATTGAAACCCCAGTTCCCCCAACAGATGAGACGGAGACTGGGAAGACGACAGAAACCACTACCCAGGCCACGCAACCCACTCCGGCAACCATGACCCTCATCGCTGAAAAGCGTCAGGTCTCCGGTTTTACTGATAATAGCATGAACGTTACCAACCTCGGAGCTGCTCAGGCGCAGTCAGCTACACTAACGCTGGAGTCTGAAGGCCCACAAACCACTATTTGGTCTACTAGCATTGTGTCTGGCACCAGCTTCCCAACTCTTTCCGTGTTCAACGCTGCCTCATCCTCTGGGTCTTACCAGCCACAAGCAACTTCTTCATCGCAATACCTGCAGGCTGCTTCGTCCTTCCCGGTGAGGAATAGCACTTCTACGTCTTCAACGGCGTCATCAACGCTATCCTCGGCTACCCCAACAGCAACTTATGCTTTTGCAAACGCCACTCTAAAAGACGCCGTTGATGGTCTCTTCATTAACACTAATAAGGATGGTACTATGTTCTTATGTAACGGCGCCTGCGGCAAACCAGCTACATTCTACACTGACTCGAATGTAATTGTCGCCGACACCAACGAGCGCCTGATCCACTACTACTCTCAGGAAATGAATTCCTACGGCGTCAGCCGTCTTCGTCTTCATGCTGCGAACAAACTTCCAAAAACATCTGTCGTCGTTGGGCTTGTAGAGCTCAGCCCGGGTAAAGTCGTCGCGATGGCCCCTAATGGCGGAAATAAGATGTTGTTCCCGGTGGCTTGCAGGATAAAAAATGCACCGACAAAGATGTTTTTGGTGGAGGATGCGAAGAAGGGGATTGAGACGTTGAAGAAACTTGAGAAGGAGGTTGTTGGAGGGCAAGTTGTGGATTGTTCGTTGAAGAACTTGAGGATTGTGGGGAGTGATGGTAGGGACGTGTAATTACAATGTATGATTTTGATTTTTGCTTTATGCTATACGTGGTACCATGGAGCGGGCATTTAAGGTCTTGAAGTTATATTCTTGTATATATAATTCAGGTGTTTAGTATATTTTCCATCAATTTAAAGAACAAAACCTGGAGGTAACCGGAAGTATTTGGCTCAAATGTGCTTCTTATTACGGTGACCAACCGCGGCCTGCCTTCGTTGGAGATCAAATATACGCAATGCACTCAAATGGTAGCAGGCGCATGGCAAAAAGTCCTCGTGGCAAGTCATATGGCTTCCATGGCTTCACCACGTTTAGCTTCTCGTACTTCTTATGATATCTAGATGGTCGAATATAGAGAGTATAGTACCATTTCGAGTTCTCCTAACAATTCAACACACAAAATGCAACGGCTCTCTCGCGGTACAATACCACTATTGCTCGGTTGTATCTCCATCGCCGAGGCATTTTGGATCGCTGCGGTCCGCACAGATCCTACCGGGCAGCAACAGGATATTACTTCTTATGGGTGGCAGCCTTCTGATGATCCTACAGTCGATGGAGTAGGGGTGTGTCAAAATGCTGGTTCTGAGACTGCTGGATGGGTATGTTCCCTCTAATTTATGCTCGGTTAACATATTGCAGATGGCTTTGAATATTTCACGTCCGGATACATAAATCCCATTACTAACCAATTGAATACTGTGGTTATTCTAGATAACTCTCTTTGGAATCGTCAATAATGTCCAACCTCCACCAGGGGCGGCTGCAGAAGACGCTCAAGCCTTCATCTTCTACACTGATGCAGACTGTAGACGAGATCGCGTATCCCCAGAGTCTCAAACAGCACGCACCCTCTACATTAAATTTGATACCAGAACCTCCCGACCTCAAATAGTAAACTTTGAGAATCTATACCAAAACTACCCGAACCTGATGAGCAACCGTTATCGCAGCTTTAAACGAGTAGTACCTTCAATGTGGACGTACGATATGCCCAATATTCAGCTTCCACCCGACGTGACAGAAACTCCCAAGTCATTTGTATACCCTGAAGAAGGTGAGATGGAGAGAGGAAGGATGGTATGGCAGGGAATGATGATTGTTGATGGGGTGACATTGTTGCCTGCGCCGCAGAACCAGCAGGGCGTGGAGATGATTGTGGATCCTGCGGAGGTCTCGGAGGACAGCTTGGTGGAGCTGGTGCAGGCTATGGGCGTTCCTGCTAACAGTTTTGCGGACCTTTTCCAAGTTAATCCGCAGGGACAGCAAGGACAGCCTCAGGGACAGGGGCAAGGTCAAGTTCATGGTAATGCAAATCCGAATCAGCAACAGCAAGGAGGGCAGCAGCTTGGCGAGCTGAATCAATATCCTTTGCAGAACCAAGGAAGTCAAGGAACAGGGCAGGCGCAGGGCGATACGATGAATATTGAATATACAGAACCGCTATCGCCGGTTCGGGGAAATACCCAGTCCACTAACCAGTTCTTATACCGAAGCCCTACCCGTAATCGACCCAAAAACGATATCAACATCTTCAACTCTGTAAACGCGTCACCCAACAAAGAGATGGAAGAAGAAGAGCTATCCCTCGCCCCTGAGACTTTCAGAAATCTCCCCGACGCTCGAGTTGACGCCGAAGCCATACTAGACAACTTTGTCCAGCAGTATAAGCTCCTCGTAATCGTCAACACCGAAATTCAAAATATCGCCGGAAGAAATATCTGGAATAAAAACATTGTGCCGGATATAGAACGCGGGATGGACCTTCTTACGGATGCGAAGGCTGCAATCGATGCTATTGAGATGGTAACCACCGATTTTGTCCGCCACAGAATGAATTTGGAAGCTGAACTCGCACAAGACCGTGGGGAGCATGCAAACTTGGACGCCAAGTTTGCGCAATGGTTGGCCAAACACCAAAATGAGGTGGCGGAGTATGAGCCATGGTACGAGGTGGACGAGTCTCAGGTTGGGCTATATAATAAAGCGCTCGCGCAATTACTACCTTCCCAGGAGGTATACGAATCCTGGTCGAGAAGGATCGTGCAAAGCGCGGCGTCATTGAGTTTGAATTTGGAAATTAGCGATGAGAATTTCCGGGAGTACGCGAGGATGCTTTGGAGGTTTATGCAAGAGATTGAAAAGCAACTGAGAGAGATCAGGAAAAAGATTGGGTTGAATAGTCCGCCTGTGGAGTTTAATATCAACAATCGGAATAAGAAAAATGGCGAAGATGATGATAGCTCTCTTGGAGGTAGTGGTGGAGGAGGAAGAGGTTTAATTAATCTCATGGGAGGAAGTAACATGATGGCTGCAACATAGATGTAATGACTGAATTTGTTGTTTCTTGAGATATTAAGTATATCGCTAAGTACCGCCATTTGGCTGTTCGGCTGCAAGTAAAAATCAAAGATGTATCTTGCTATTGTAGGACTGCCGTCTTTCCATTCAATGCGAACGCAACTATTGGTCCAACACCACACTCTCGTCATCTGTATGCTGTTTGAACATTTCCTCGAGTAGCTGCCTTGCCTCAACTGCAGTAATCCTCGCTTCAGCCAAACAACATCTCTCCACCAACACCCTCGCCGGCTCCGTCAATACTCTCATTTCATCTTCCGTTGGGTCCCCTACTTCTGGCATTTTCGCATTCCACATCTCCAGTATGGTCTTTCCCATCGCATAGACCATACTAATCCCTAGCTCTGGATGTTGCTCCACCGAATCCCTCCTCGAGCTTGATACGCTGAGCCTGTGGGAGCGCTGGGTGGGCGAAGATGAGTTGTGGATAGGCCGGAAAGCGGCCGAGCTTTTCGAATTCTCTAGGTCTATGATTCTAAGTTTGCCAGGGTTTATCAAGGAAGGCTTGGTGCTCGCAGTGCTACTTCTTCTTTCGAGGCGGCTTCGTTGCAAGGTATCTCTAGCTGTTGAAATTTCTTCAGATGCGGTTATGTGACTCGTGAAAATTTCGTCCGGAAGTCCGTCTGCGGTGTCGAGAACTATATTCTCACATTTGAGATCCCAGTGTTCAAACCCCGCTTCTTCTAGCGCGGCGATCGCAGATACCAACTGTCGAAGCCAGCAAGTTTTTATCTCGGTAGGGATATTGATTGCGTAGTGAGTGGTCAGATCTCGTTGAGGGTGATATATGAAGAGGGCACCGATAAATTGGGTGTTTACTTCCTCCAGATCTTCTTCGATTGCACTCTCGTCTGTAAGCTCTATGTCTTTGGGAGAATCGTCCTCAACATCGTGGATATACACTAATCCAACTAATTTTACGAGCCACTTTTCTACTTGTGGGCCTTTAGCGACAAGCCGTTTGTAATTAGTGACTTCGAAGCTCAAGCTTAGAGCCTCGCGAGCAAAGTCAACGGCCTTGTAGAGACATTTGGTAGGCTGCTCCGTAGTTCCTGCTGGAGCTTTGGCAATGCGAATATTTGGACGGATCTCGCGGGCCTCTAGAAACTTTAGTGTAGTGTAGTGGATCTTTGGGATTTGAGGATCAGAGATTATTGCTGTGTGGGAGATTGCAGGAGGTGGGAGGGGATCTGAGAGGCTGTCACCAGAGAGAGAGAAGCCAAAACGGGAGTGATTGGTGAGATTTGAAGACGGAGTATCTTTTGCGAGCTTTGCAAGGTGGCCGGCTACTAGCGAAGTAGCCTCCACAATTGTATCATGCTCAGCCGAGAGAAATTGATTCAGAAGGCTATTCGAGTAGGAAGTAGCATCAGTGGATTCATCTCGATGGACATCGAGGTATATGTGTTGAGGTGTTGCGGAAGCGGAGTTTGAGAACCAAAGCTCCAGGCGGGAGAGTTTTGTGTCCGCAGTGGGTTCATCTGGAGTGGTATGGGACTTCTCGTAGAGAAGGTTTATTCTAGATGGTATGGTTAATATGTCAATGATATCAATTTAGGTCCTGCTTACTCGTAATCATAGTCAGCTTCGGCTGTCATTGTTGTTTTTGGCTGGATGCTTGATCAGCTTGATGTCAGTTAATACGACTAGGCTAGCATTGTAACCACCCGCCATGCAGAAGAGCTGTGAGAGAGGAATACCTACTGCATATGAGACCTCCCAGGGAACAATTGATGGAGCTTTGGGAGATGTACCAGGTTTTATAAGTCCTATAGATGGGTATACTATTGCATGGTCGATTGCAGGGCCACTGACAGTCGCGTCGCCCTTCCAGTGGAGCAATGACGTTGCCAGGTCACGATGCCCGATGTTCCTGTTGGATCCGGGGGACTAGTAGCCAGTAACGTAACTAGCAGGTTCTTCTTCAAATCTGGTAGCCTGCCCTGAAGAAACAAACATGCGTTGCGGCTGTTGTATTCTGGCACCCAGCTTAGGCGCTTCCTTGCTTGCCGTACCGTACGTACTGTAGCTTGGTCTGCCCCAACCGGCCAACAAACAAACAAACAAAATAACCTTTGCTAGCCAGCCTGCCAGCCTGCCAGCCTGCCAGCCAGCCCACCGTACCACCACCACCACACCACACCTGTCCACCATACACCCACATAATTCGCCAGCAGCAACCAAACTTTTTGAATATTCTCACCTGACCGACACGAGACCTCATACCATTCCATTAGGTCTCCCCCCATCTCCCCTCCGACTCTGTCTGCTCGCCTTCGTCATCCCAGATCTTCCTACATTCTACAGTCAACGCGTCGCCTTCCAACTCTCACCGTATCCGTTTCTCAACCCACCCCCTGTTTGATCTTATTCCAACTATACAATGGACGGACGCCGAGGTTCTACTGGTCCCGCTAACGCCGGCGCTCGCGGCTCAAACGCTGGATTCCAATCGCCGTCTGGTCCTGGAAGCCTGGCTAGCACTGACTGGATCATAGGTACTCGGTAAGTCCAGCGACAATTCCCTGTCATCATTACTAGGATGGCTTGGCTAACAGGTTCCACCAAACAACAGCGTCAAAGTTACGACAATCCTAGATGATGTTATCGAGGGCAGCATCTTTTCTTACGATACTACCGCGAATTGCGTCACACTAATAACTGGACCTGCCGCGGCCGCTTCAACCCCTCCCCCTAAAAACACCCCTGTCAATATTCGCTTTCTCAAAATACCGTTTCTTAAAGATGTCGTTGTTGTCGCCCCGTCAAAGCCCTCACAAAATTCCACAAATGCAAAAGGACCATTCAGCGTCGCAGAGCCACAGATCAAGCCATTGAGCCTACAGAGTATCAAAAATCGGGAACAGGCAACTTCGAGAGCCGAGTATGAAAAGCTGATGGGCCATGGTGTTGGCGTCACCGCGGAAGGACAAGAGATATTTAACGCTCTAAACAAGACGTAGGTTGACGGGCTATCTATAGAGCTGTGCGCGGCCCCAGCTAATGTTAGTAATAATTTGCAGCGGACTGCCGTGCAGATGGCAAGGAAAAGATATTGTGGTGATGGATAATGTCCTTATTCAGGAGCCTTACGCCCCTGAAACCTGCAGTACACCAAACGGGAACCAAGCTAGTGCTCAGAGTGCATTAACAAGAGTCAAGAAAGTGGTAAGTGGAATATAAACGGATACATATCGCACAGGTACTAACTACGCCCTGCGAAAATTAGCTGGAAGGGGTTAGGAAGCGATTGGACACTGTGAGCCGAAGTAATGCGAGTACACCCAATCCCTCGAGTGACAGAAAGGGGGGATAGTTCACCATTTGTACAAGATGTATGCTCTGGGAGAGGACCCCGCAAAAATGTCGGCATATCCGCAATTGGAAACCTTTAGAGGTAAGGCTTTTTTTCTGGTATTTCTCTCGGTTCCACGTTGGTGACTTTCGGAGCCGATAAGCCTTCATCTCTCGAGTGATATCGTTTACAGATTGTTGGATTCTTCAATGATTTGTGGCGTAGTGGATTGGCATAAATATATAATAATAGTAATAAAGACATGTGATACCCAAGAACTGTAACCCTTGAGCCAGGTAGGTGCTGGCCAATACTATACGACTAGTAATATGAAGGTATATTAGATTTTTAGCGTCAGTATTCCGAGAACAGAGCTTCCTTCAACCCGCTAACACCCCAGATTTCAGTTCAGTTGGCCATCCTAGGTCATATCCCTGAGAGGACCATCGGTGGGAGCTGTTTGCAGATTCAAGCGCTCAGCTACTATGAATAATATGGCATTCTTTGTAGAGACTCCGGATTTTGCGAATTTCTATGTTATGCGCGCCCGAAATAAAAATCGAACCACAATAATGTGAAGTTTAATGCGCACTATGGCATGCACAAGTTAACAACACATCGCGGGCTAATCACCGCTAGTGAAATGGTATAAAACGCTGACCCTATAGCCCTATATATCTAGCCTATTGCGATTAGTATATAGTGTGATATGTTGAGAATATGCTTCGGTTGCGCTGAAGTAACTATACGAAACCTAGGGTTTAAATTTCATACGTCTGTATAATTATGGACTAGCGAAGTTATACGGACTGCTGTTAGAACTAAATCATGATCCTTTCAGCCATTTGCGTATCTCGTGGCTGCGCAAGGCTAATAAAAGTTCTTAACTATTAAATTACCCCGCTTGATTTAGGTACACCTCATTTCTAATATGAGATCCTGTCGACAGCTGTCCGTGCTTTTAAATTTATCTTAATCTTATAATTACTTTCGAAAACCATGTTTACAAACAACCATTTAATATTTTAGCTTGCTCTGCTCCATAACAAGCTTAGAGTGAGGGGCCCCATCACGCACATGCGCTACATTTCATACTACTCCTGCTCCGTTTCGGTCTGAAATATTTTATATATATACTTATATATATATATTTTCTGAAGTGTCTTATTCTGGCTCAACAACGGAGGGCTTAGAGACTTAAAACTGCCATGGCTGATCCTACTCGCAAGCTCCGTTTACTCTCTCTTGGTACGCTACGTTCTTACTCTCGCTGAGCTTATTCGGGTTTTGATTATATATTTAGACGGTGGTGGAATACGCGGGCTATCTAGCCTCGTCGTGCTAGAACAGTTCATGGACCATATCAACGAGGATATAGAAAATCCAGATGAGAAGCTTAAGCCATGCGATTATTTTGATCTGATAGGTGGGACTAGTACTGGAGGGTTAGCTTCATCCTTATTATTCCAGATTTGTAATTACAGCGCAGCATTTTCTAGTCTAACTGCTTATAGGTTGATTGCTATCATGCTAGGCCGGCTACGGATGGGCATTGAAGACTGCTTTGACGCATATATCGAACTGGCCAAAGAAATATTTGAGCCAAAACGGGGTCGCTTTAGTGCAATGGGGGCAGTAGATATTCTAAGAGCAAACGAGAGGTTCGACTCAACAGTGCTTGAAGACTCGATCAGACTGATTATCAAAAAGAAAGGTCTAGAAGAAGACGCAGAATTACTAGACACAGCGTCAAACTGCAAAGTGTATGCCTTAGTCGTCCTTTTGTTTACATATTTCTTGCGGCTTTGCCTGACAACTACCAAGATTCGTTTGCGCAATGAACGCAAGCGCAGGGACCCCTATTCCCGTAACCCTCAGAACGTACCGCAACAGAGTTCGAGGCGATCCGCTATCAAAACATTTCAAAATATGGGAGGCCTGCCGCGCCACATCTGCTGCAACCACTTTTTTCAATGAGTTCAGACTGTCCTACCGAGGGATTACCCAGAGATTTGTTGATGGTGGCCTGGCGTTGAACAATCCTGTAGAGTTGGTCCTGCAGGAATCCATCGACTTATGGGGAGCTCGGGATTCCCTGCTTCTGAGCATTGGCACCGGGACAACGACAAAGCCGTCTTTTGAAGGCAGTCTTCCTACTGTTGCCAGACTTTTGAAGGATCTCGTAACCCAGACGGAAAGGACTGCTCTAATGTTTTACAACCAACATGAAGCAAAGTTTGATGATGGCTTTTACGCGCGCCTTAATGCTCCGGGAGTAGGTGACATAGGACTGGAGGAGCACAAAGAGTTTGAGACTGTCCTGGCTAGGACTTTGGATTATTTGAACGGCCCTAATGGAGGGGGCACTATGAGGCGATTTGTGCGAAATGCATCAGAAAATGGTAATTGCAATAGTCTTCGCTATTTCGCGGACAGCGACCTCCCTACCCTACCGGAAGCATGCGTATAGCCCTTGCAGCCTCCGTTGTACGCCCTCCGCCATTCTCATTCTTTCATGAAATCTCTGTAGCACTAGCTGGTGATAGTATGTGTGTCTATTTAGTTAGACTAAGCTATTAGAGTTATACCTTGGCTCTATTAGGGTATACGCATCAGTGTATAACTCGGAGCGCCGGCGGTATACACAGCGCTGATAATATGGATGCACGAGACATCTTAAAATTCTCCTTGATTTAAGTTCCAGCCAACGTTCTTCTAGATCTAGATTAAATGCTGACGCGGTGTGTATTCTCTTCAGGAATAAAAAGCACGGTCGAAAACTCGACGGAAACCTCCTCCAATACCACCAACATGCTCACAGACATTTATAATAACACCTACTCATATGAAGCGTATCTTATGTCTATACCGGATAGATTCACCGGAACTGGTGATTGGCTTCTCAAGAACCCAGCATACGAGAGTTTCCGAGACTCTGGTACGCTTCGCATATTATGGGTAACTGCAAATGCTGGATGTGGTAAAACTGTTCTCTCTAAAGCCGTTATTGAAGATCTTAGAATGCAACCAAACGTTGCAGTCTGTTACTTCTTTTTTAAGGCTGGTAATAGAAATCAATCTAGTTGGGTTCATGCACTATGCACTTTTTTATATCAGATACTCTCGGCCCAAAAGAAACTTTGCCAGGTCCTAGGCGGGGAGCACGACATTAAAGGGGAAGGCTTGTTTAATGAAGAGATCTCAGCTTGGGCAAGCTTAAAATCTGTGTCTTTGAGCTCCCAAAATCCCTGGAAAAGAATATACTGTGTTCTAGACGGGGTTGACGAAAGTCCTACGAGTACTCAAACCGCTCTAACACATTATCTCAAACAGCTCGTTGTGGATGAGAATAAGGACATTGGATTAAGGTTTCTTGTTACGAGTCGTCCGAACCTGCATCCGCAAACCAAACTATTTCTTCATCGTCAAGGAACTAGCGGGAGCGGTGGGGCTACCTCGTCCATCCTCAGGATAAGTGGAGAATGCGAAACAGCATCGCTCAGGGCAGACATCAACAAAGCTGTGGACTTATACGTGGCAAATCTTCAAGAAATGTATCCGCGGATGAGCGGGGGTGAATCGTTGGCTAATTCCCTCAAGAGCCAGTCAGGGCCTAGCTTCCTCTGGGTATCACTAATCTATAAAATTCTTAGTAGTCCAGATACTTACTCAATGGCCCGAACTTCGATACAACGTGCGCTTGAAGCAATACCCCAGGACCTGAAACTTCTGTATCGGTTCGCATTAGCTTCGAGCGCAAATATTACAGATACGCGAAGGATTCTTTCTATCATTCTAGCTGCCAAAAGGCCTCTGAAGCTCCAGGAAGTTAATGCCGCCCTTCAAATTCGACCGGACCATAAATCCTTAGGCCAACTAAAGATGGATCTGGAACCAGATATCGAATTTACGACACGAAAGTTGTGCGGGATTTTCGTTCATATTGCACACCAAACGGTATTTCTTATACACGAGACGGCCCGAGAATTCCTGATGGAATTTGAATCGTATGAAGACCCGCCGTGGGCACCCCTTCGTCTTAGAGAGGCTCATGACACTCTTGCGGAAAGCTGTATTACCTATTTGATGATGCCGGACTGGGAAGATGACTCTAATCTGTTGGCTGACTACGCTGCATCGAACTGGCAAGATCACGAATTAGAATCTCGACGAGTTGCCAATCATCCGAGCAAAAGGATTCTGAAGTGTTACGACCTAGAAACACCCCGCCCGCGTGACGAGCGAGTCCGAGAATTATGCGACGAAGCTTCTGGTAAAACCAAATATTGGGTCTTCAGAGGAACCTGCGGATATTCGGCAAATTTTATGCTCTCCGCCATCCAGAGGCGGTGGATACCTGCGATTATCCATATTATTCAAAAATTCAATAGCCTAAACACTATGCCATGTACCGACCCACGTGGGATCGATATCTGGGGGTATACATCGGTGGCTCTACAAACAGTATTCGAAACTAAAAATACTCTTTTGCCTGAGCTATTTTTCAAGTTCCTACATAAAGATTTGATGCAGCGGTATCTAAACTACCTTTTGGATAATTACGCAAGAATCAGGATCGGATACGATGAAGTATCCAAAGAAGCTATAGAAATGGTGGTTAACAGTTTCGCCGAGTGGAAAGAAAAACCGCATGGTGGCATATTCCAAACATTAGCTATCGACCTCGCCGAAACTAGACTACCTGAATATTTGTGGTACTATCTATATGGCATGGAACTCGAAGTTAATCGGGGCCAGCTCTCCGCAGTCCTAGAAGCGGTATTGATGGAAACATGTTATAGAGGATGGGCAGACCTTACAATCCGAATCCTGGGCTTATGGATGCCTGAGAAACGATTCCCGTATAGGCGGGCAATACAAACGGCCTTATTGAGACAACGCGACGTAGAGGGGTTCTCGGGCGAACTCGACGCCGTATTCGACCGACTCGAACAGGAAGACTCTTCCCTTTACCGGTGTCTCCTTGAAGAATTCAAAAGAGAGGCAGTTCTTGCCGGTGACTATCGGTTTTTTTGGTTCCTCCCTCGCCATCGCCCTAACCTGTGTGACCGGGATGCTAGCCTTGCCTTTCAAAGGGCGGTAGACCTTGAGTGGGTTATATCAGCATCCTATTTTTATCACTGGCCTCGGGATATTCTATGGGTAATGTCTAACTTGCAGGGGAGTATGAGATCTTGGTTCCAGAAATACCGGCTAAGGAGACAATGGAAATCCACGGATACAGATCGAATATTCGAGCTTAAACGAATTTCAATTTTGCTTGACCTTTTTCGTAGGTACTTGGCGAATATACATCCAGCAAGCGGGATGATAGACAGAATACTTATGGGAACCACTTTTGAAACTATTTCTACATGCCTCGAAGTTATAGGGCACAGGCTCACCAGATATCTCGGATCCGGGCGCATATGCATGTTCAAGGAGTACCGACCGTCTGGTCTCCGTGACCTTTTGTTGTGGCAGCTGGGACAGGCTTCTCGAGGCTCCGAACTATACGAACTATTAATGCACAGGGGCATTCGGAAAATACACCGCCTACGCGAAACGTTTGAAACCGGGCTATTTACGGAGCTTATCACGAGAGGAGCTCTGATTCTTCGTGATTTGACTACGTTAGAGGTTGAACTTTCAGAAGTCCTAAATACGAGGAACGCTCAATCTCTCTTGGTCAGCGCGATCTTCCAGGACCATCCTCATACGGAGTATCTTCTTTCAACTCTCAGCAGCGTCATCAAGCAGAGTCCGCAAGACTTTAGTGTTTTGTTGGTTTTGAGTTGCTGGCTTAGCCCTCAATTAGTGCTCAAAACTAAAATAGCAGACAGGCTTAGCCTTAAAGAAGCAGAAGAAAGGCAACCCTTTGGGATAACTCCCCTTGTTGCAGCGGTTTGGTCAGGGGATTTTGCTCTAACTGAGAACCTGCTTTCCCTCGGTGCAAACCCGAATATCAGGCCCCACTTGCCCTCTAGTGTCCATGCCCCCTTCGGGGGCATCTTATTCATAGATGAATTTTTTCTCAAGCTAACGAGCGCGGGTCCATATTCTTTACTTTCCAGTGAATACTTGAACCCTCTACTCGCCAGTTTGCACTGTCAAAGTGATCCAATTCTTGGGCTCTTGTTGAGTTATCAGGCAGACCCATGGCTAGCTCCCAGCATCCTCAAGCAAGATTTTAAGTATATCTCCGCCTTCCAGTCGGCAAACCAGTATCGCTTGCTATCACGACTTGTTATTGGAGAAGACGCTCGATGCAGGTGGAATCTTGACCAGCAAGAAGAATACAGTCTAAGAACGATCTTGCACTATGCCGCGCTATCAAATGATTCGGCCCTGATCAGTCAGTTACTGTCTCAGCATGCGAGTCCTGCTATTGAGGATGCGGAAGGGCAGACGGCTCTTCACCTAGCAGCCAGCCAATCGTCCTACTGCTGGGATATGGCAATTTTCACAAATCTCTGCTTTGCGGAGATTGTAGACTGGAGCACCAAAAAGGATAAACATGGTAGAACCCCGCTGCAGGTTGCCCTCAAAAATCGCTGCCAGTTAAAGGACTTTTCATGGCAGCAGGAAGAAAACAAAGTTTTGAACCTTTTGGAGTTTGCAGAAAAGTCGGGTGCGCCTGCGGATCCCTCGGTAGTGCTGGACTACTACAACCGGTGTCTCGAGGAGAAGGAGGTATGCGAGGACACAGATATGCCTGTTGATGAATGGATGCTTTCCGATGGCGATTTTGATATAGATGAGGAAGATGAGGAGGATGAAGATGATGGTGATTTTGATATGGGCAAGGACGCAGACGCGGACGGCGAACCTGCATTAGTAATATAATAGAGAATAGTAGCGACAATTAGGGCTATATGCCAAAAGTTCTAGACTATTTTTCCTTGCTTATTTATGGTTGCGTACCGTTCTCTGGACCGACCAGGCTCGGTTCCTAATTTCTTAGGAATTTAAACCTCACTCACAACTTAAGAGACTGAGCATGATTGAATCCTTATGTTATGTTAGACGATGGAAGAGCGTGAGCACTCCGCCCTGCTTGCTTGGCTGCAGCTGGGTATAGCGAATGAGGCGGTTTCACAGTGCTGCCACTGTGTATTTACAATGGTGGCGAAGATGCCATGTAGAGGCCTATCTTACTTTCGAATTCGTCCCTGTGATAACAGCATATCGTATTTAATCTACTACACAATCTTTAGTTGAGGTTGATATGTATTATCATGGCTATTTATCCTCATTCTGAGGAAATATCATAGGATGTAGTGCACACGCCAGGGGTATCTATATATCTCGGCCACATAGCCCTTAGTTGTAAACCTTGAGATTAGGCGCATCACATATCTGCAACTAGTGCATAGTGCATTCGACACCATCCGAAGTACAAAATCTAAACGAATGTCCATGATAACCTCCAAACGCCAAAATGCATCAATATACAGGCCCGTATTGCCCCTATACCTATAACCACCTCAAAAACGTAACACTTGGCCAACAAACCCAAGTTTTCTAGAAATCTTCTCCTAATCTTACATTCCTGGTCAAGTCTAATATCATGGTTAAATGAGCAGCTCCCGCAAATGCAACCTCTGGGTCAAATCAGCTGAACTGCAAACATTAGGTGTCGCTTTGTATATATCTCATTGAGGAAACTATCTCGCAACCTCTTCGCTCCTCCCTCTATCGCTTTCTAAGCTTGATCTGTTCAATGCTAGACTTCGCCTTTCGAATAGAAGGCTCCTTCTACCTTCAGCATCATCGGCCTCACCTGCAAGGACGTCTCTAACGGCCTCTCCTCTCATCTGCTTGATTTTGATGTAATTGTATCCTGCAATACTCAAAATTGTGATGAGAAGACCGGTGATGTTGATTGGCGTAAGTTTGTCATGGAAAATGGTAGCCGAGGCGGAAATCGTTACAACTTCCTTGAAGATACCACAGATGGAGAGGGTCACGACTGAGGTTCGGCGGAGGAGGCTATTGGATTCCATACGTTAGTAAATCGAAAAACACCAGAGGTATCAGTTTCGGAAATTATACATACGCAAACTCGCTGGCGGTCATGCAGAACGCCACGATACCTGGAGCAATCAACATCCCGATCCCCGAAAGTAGACCCCATTCACCGACGAGCTCCAACCACCTTCCCCAGAACTTTGCAATTCCTTCTACCGGGACCGCAATTATAAATAAACTCAGAAACATAACAGGTGCCAAGAAGAAGATGTTGCTGAATGGATTACTCGTTGCTGGATTCCTCAATAGTAATAATTGAGTTAAACTCCATCGAAGACCAGACAAAATGCTAGCCAGCATGACTAGTATAAACCCGATCAACACGAAGGCGGCTTTATCAGACACCATCATCACCACACCGATAGTCATCACAGTAATAACGGAGACGAGTTTGATGGTTGGTTTTTCGAGGCGGAAGATAAAGGCGAAGATTAGCACGAATGCAAGGGAAGAGGATTTGCACATTGTATAGAATGCAAGGGAGATATATTTCAGCGACATATTTCCCAACCCAATGTCTAAACCGGTCGCCATGCCGCAGGGTGCAATCCTAGTGACGTAGAATAATTTTGTCATGATTGGCTTCTTTGGGCCAGGCTCCTGTGTCTCCGAAATTAAATTTCTGTCATCTTCATCCTCATCGTCCGTGTCTTCCGGCCTTTCGCTGTTGAGAGGTCGGGATTCAGGGTCCCGTGTTGGCGATGTTTCCGAGGAGGAAGATTGAAGCGACTTTTTAATCTTATTCGGATCCGAGTATCCCGGGCGAAATTGGACAAAATACCACAGAACCAGGCTTGAAAGGGTGAATTGGACGATCATGTGCATAGACGTTACGAAAAGCGGGAATTTAAAATCCAGGTGCTTCGGCGAGAACATCCATTTATTGTAGATGGATATTAATAACGAGAACAAATACCATAATCCGATTAGCAGAACATTTACGGCCAAGTCTTTTACGACGTGCCTGTCCGCCAATCGCTTCTCGGAGCTTGTGACCGCAATGCCGTTGATAACGGTTCCGTGTATGAGTTCCTCCTCCGGTACATGAATATGGTGGTGGCCATTGGCGGAGGTTAATGCAGCGTTATCGCGCATTCTGCCACCGTCTGAATGTAACCCTCCTAATCCCTTTCGTAATTTCTTCTTTTTCCGCCTTCTCTCTCTCGCCGCCTCTGTAAGACCCGTCTCCTCGTCCGAATCCCCGGATGAAAGCGTGTTGAGTTCTAACGAGTCCTCGGATGAGTTGTCGTCCCTTGCAGCGGGCGTTCTCGTAAGCGGAGATATTGCGTTTTGTAGCGATTGTGAAATTGAACGCGCTCTGGCGGTGGGGGAGAGAACGTCGGTCGGGGTTCCGGCGGTTGGGGATTGGTATGCTCCGACGGGGGAGAAGGAAGTTGAGATGCTTTGTCCGCGAGATCTTCTTCGGGCGTGGGTGTCTATTTGTACTCGACTGGGCATTGCGGAAGTTGCGGCAGAAGAGGAGGCGGGTCCTAACAGGGGCTGGGTGGCATGTGTGGAACCAATAGCGCCACTTTGAGGGTCCTGACTCTTGTTGCTTGAGGGGGTCGCGATGACGCTGCTGGATGGTAACGAGGAATGATGAGGCAGTCCTGAAGGGAGAGTAGGAGAAGAGGAGACAATATTCCCACCAGCATCAGTGCTGGAAGAATTTTTGCTCTCGTGGTCCGGCATCTCTAGGTTTCTTATTAATATGGTATCCGATCGGGAATAGATCTGTTATCAAGGCCAGTGACCGAGAGCTCGAGAGTCTGACCCGGTCGATTCACCCGATTAGATGGGCCGTTCTTACTGGGCGTTCTTTGCATTAGTGATGCACCCGCTGACAGCACACAGCAAGCGAAGAGGGAGGTCGGAGAGACACAGCAAGCGTTTGATCAATTCAGGAGATCAAACTGCCTGGGTCCGGTTCGTCCTTTGCCCTTTTGTGCGACTAGTGCCAACTTGGCGGGACAGGAGGGCGCCAATACTTCTCAGGGATGGTGCTGCTCGCTGGCTTTGGGACTTGAAAGCCTAAAGCCTATTTTGCGGGGGAAAATAGGGAGTACAGATGCAGCTAGATTTTTAAGCTTGCCGAACGATATGCATGGCCCCTTGTCCTTGGCCTGGGTTAGTTGGAATGTTAGATGGCTTGAGGAAGAATGACCAGCTGCATGTGCTAGTGTGCATCCGCAGCTGCCAACCGTGCGCCCCGTCCTACTTGAAAGTGGGAAGACAGACAGAAAAATTTTAGGCCCCGTGGTGCTGCATCGAATTGGTGGCTAGCGCAAGACTGGTATATGGTGAACAATTGAAGCAAAAGGTTTACAGAGACTAGAGCGAGAGAGTATATCTTCCATGGAGAGGATGTCAGTTTTTTTTAACAGCTTGGAATCTATTCCACGTGGTTGGAGGTGCATATCCCGTCATGTTAGTTACTGATTTACGATGAGCAGTTTACTTGGGAGTTCTATTTGACTAAATAGTCCCTCGAGAGTCTTGGTGGAAAGGAACACTTCTCAACCTGCCTCATTCGGTGAAATCCCGCATCTAGGTCCGTTGGTAAATATGTTGGCCTTGATCAAGGATGCAGACGGCACTCAGTATATAAGGTTAAGTAGTTTTGCAACGGTCGTAGCTCAGGGTTCGGCATTAGAAAGAAAAGTCGAAGGCTTATGGAATTTAGTTTCGGGTTTTCGCACAAGTGAAGTTTTGATGCCAACTGACAGCTCGCCCGATGGTAGCTTAGACCATATATGCCTCTAATGCGGTGCTTAATATCCTTCGTTTTGAAACGAATATATCCTAGCAGGCAGGTGCGTAGATGCATCAGAGGAAGAGAGTTAACAGCAGTTCATCTTGTTGCCAGCCTTTAATATCAAATCCAGTATTACATTACGTTCGTGGAAACCGCCCCGATCCTCCATGAGTTTGTGATATTGGATCCGATCGGCTTTGGTCAACATATTCCCCAATGTGCTGGCAAGCAGTGATATCACAGCCACCTCTGTGCCCTCGAGAGCTGTAGCTCGCAAAATAGTGATCGCGTGTTGTTGTGTTGACAAGGTTGCCCTCCGAAACGGGGCAAGTTTGTTGACAAACAACTATCAACACCACAACTGCATTCATGCCGTCGAACAGCTTAGCTTGCACTTGCCCCTTGTAAATATTATACAGCTTCAATCCCTCCCCGACAATATACTCAATCCATCAGCCGACCACCCAGCTTATTTAATTCATTATCCATAGGCAGAACTGGACATCCAAATTGTTAGTCCAAGACTCTGACCTCCATCAACAGTATTTTGTTGTTGAAAACCTTCAAGTACCCCGCCAGCCCCTCTATCAGGTTCTCACAATGGCGGAGCCGGTTCAGTTATCAACAATCGAGGCCCAGAAGGAGAATATTACACCTCTACCCGGTGGCCGTTCTGCACGGGCATTAGCACGAACAATCTTCGAGAACGAGAACACGGAGACCTCCAATCTCGAGCACGCTGCGGCTCGCGAAGCTTTTGAAAACGAAATAAAGACTGCGGATGATCTAGACGATCCATTAGACCCTTACATTCGATACGTCAAATGGATCCAGGAAACATACACTGCTGGCGGTGGCCGCCTCCTAGAACGTACACTCTACAAAGCTACACATAAATTTGAAGACTCGACTGAATATAAAAATGATCCGAGATATTTGAAACTCTGGACAACGTGGATAGCTCAGTTTTCGGATGCACCTAGGGAATCATTCGCATTCATAGCAAGGAAGGGAATTGGTGCTAACCTAGCATTGTTCTATGAAGAGTTTGCTTCCTACTTGGAATCGAATGGAAGGCCGACACAAGCCGAAGAGATCTACGAGATGGGCATCCAGAAGAATGCTAGGCCAGTCGACAGGTTAAGGCGAAAGTACGACGAGTTCGTTACCAGACTTGCTGCAAATCCACCCACAGGGAATGAACCAAGCTCACCGGCTCTACCAATCGTCAGAGCAGCTCTTGGAGAGCGAAGAACAGATTCGGATCCTCGAGATCCACAAGCCGCGGCTCAAGGGTTTGGGAACCAAGGAGCTGCGCCACAAAAGAAGAAGAACAAAATGATGATCTTCTCAGATGGTCCAGGGTCCTCGGCGCCCGCTCTGCCAGAGCAGTCTGATAGAGGTGGTGGATGGGACAGCATTGCCACATTGGCGGAGAGAAAGAAGGAAAACGTGGATGCACCGAGGCCGTGGGCTGGGGAAGTTATGAAGCAGGAGGGTGGTCCAGCTCCAAAGAAGGAAAAGTTGAAAATTTTTAGAGATCCAGTGAGTTGAATTGTTGTTTCTTCTATACGATATGGGCCTCTGGTATTCTCCGTCATGTTCTTTCTTATCATTTTGCAATGCCCTGGAGGCCATCAATATGTAGCTAGACGGACAATTCATTCTAAGTTTACATGCTTTTTGTTATTCATATAGGGTGCCTTAGAAAATCAACAACACCGGCAGCCCTTAACGCAATCCGGCAAACCAAGACGCCCGGAAAGA
>LDUD01000015.1:184134-211190 GCA_012184295.1 Dactylella cylindrospora
CTACTCGGGTAAATTTTGTATGCGACAATAAAAGGTCTAGTTACGAGGCCTGTCCAAGGCTATGCTTAGGCAATCCATCCGAGCGTTCTCTCCATAATTCATAATTTTATTCAGTGCATGTTTCTAGCTACTAAGTATACAATGCCCGAACCTAAACTTGTTTGACAGTATGGCATCATCGAACGTGAAAGGCGAGTAGGAAGAAAATAAGGATATGATATATCCCGCCATAAACACGGAGGGTTANAAAAAAATAAGGATATGATATACCCCGCCATAAACACGGAGGGTTANGAATAATTGGGGAAAACGCAGCTCATCCCCGGGTGAAAATGCAAACTTGTTGTAAAGAATGCGTACGTTTTGGTTTGATAGCGGTGGTACCTCTGAACTACGTACCAACTAAGGAACGTCTTGCCATAACCTTTTTTGTGCTGTTGAAAGCAGATTCAAGAGAATGCAATGGGCATACTAGACTTTAAATCTCAGATTTTTTTGCAAATGAAATAGTTACCATCAGAGACATCACGACCTAATGTCTCGTCTCCCCCCTTCAACCCTCTTCGCCTCCCCTCTAATCGGGCCTTCCCGGCCCTTCGTCGTTATTCTCCGAGCGCATCAATCGACTTCTCCTCATCCACCTTGCATTCTTCAGTAACCGCTCGACTGTTGAGGTAAGATCCAAAGATCCTGTCCTCAAGATCTTCAAGGGTATCACCGCCGGTTCCTCTCTTCTTAGCGGTTCGACGGAAGTACACCCTCTTAGCCCATTTCCAAGCTTCGATGCCCATGAAGAAGAGAAGTGCAGCGATCATTACCACGCCCCATTCCCAGGTTATACCTTCGTGCTTGAAAACCTTGTGGTTGATAACCGGGATGTAGAGGGTTGGGAAGATGGTTACGAAACCGGCAATGATGGCCCAGAAGAGGAACTTGTTGCGCCAGACATCGATCGCCCACTGAGTAAAGTATTTCTTGGACTTGGGCTGCATTCTGAAGAAGCTTCGACGCATGTCCACCATTTCCCAAGCGAGGAAGAGAGCAAACCAGGTCAGGCAAGCGAAGCAGGTGGCTCTAGCGCGGAAGACGGTATCGCATTCTGCGGAGTATTCGTTGTTGCAGTTTTGGCCCAGGTTGCCGTCGCCGAAACCGAAGAGAACGAGGATGAAAGAGCAGAGGCAGAGAGCGGCGACCCAGAGGCCGTAGACCAACATGTCGAGCATCACTTCAAGGGTGAAGACTCCTCGCTTGAGGCTCTGCGGTGGGCGTCTGAGAATATCTGGAGCGGCAACTTCGAATCCGAGACCCATATCGGGCATTCCGCTAGTGATCATGATGACCCACATGATTTCGACAGGTGCCAAGGGGAAGACGGAGATGCCGGATTGATCTTTGAATGCTAAACCGATGAGTAGGGTACAAGCCTGAGCGATATTCTCAGCGAGAAGGTGGAGGATGAATTTTTGGATGTTGTCAAACATGCGGCGACCTTCTTCAATGGCGTTTAGGATGGAGGCAAAGTTGTCGTCTGTGAGCACGATATCGGAGGCATCTTTGGCGACGTCCGAGCCGGATTGGCCCATGGCGATGCCTACATCCGCACGTTTGAGAGATGGGGAGTCGTTGACGCCGTCACCGGTCTAGAATGTGTTAGTGGTGTTGGGTTTTGGGTTTTGGGAGGCAGGAGGGGTTTGTGTCATACCATGGCGGCGAACTTCTTCCTACGATGGAGAGCTTCAATCATTCTAACTTTGGTGTTGGGAGCGCAGCGAGCAATAACCAATGGGAGAACAGGAAGTCGATCGATTTCCTCATCGGTCAACTTGTCAAAGGTGGCAGCAGTCATAACCATAGCGTCCGCAACTTCTTTTCCGAATTGTTGAATTCTAGCAGGAATTATTCCAACTTCAGCAGCGATGGCTTTTGCGGTTCCAGGATGATCTCCAGTAAGCATGTGAACATTGATACCAGCCTTGTGGCATTGTCTGACGGAACCAGCAGATTCAGGACGGGGTGGATCGTAGAGACCGATGAGGCCGCGGAATACCAGATCGCACTCGACAGTGTTGCGGTCAATTTGGGCAATATCTTCCTTAGCAATATCGCCAGTGTATTCCCTGCTAGCCAATGCGAGAACGCGAAGACCTTGGGCGGCGAGAGATTCCATGTTTGAGAGAATATCATTCTCAGCGAGTTCGGACATTTCACCAGGCTTCTCCCCTTCCTGAAGTGCAATTCCAGTGCAGGACCCGATAACACGTTCCACAGCTCCTTTGGTAAATACGTAGTTCTTCCCGGTTTCATTGTTGTGGAATATGACCGACATCTTTTTAACATCAGAATCGAATGGAAATTCGGCTAGCTGCTTCCATCGTGGGGCATCACCCGAGGTCAACTTGAGGCGGTTACGGTCAAAGCGAGAAGCGAACACTTGGATAGCGATTTCTGTTGGATCTCCACGAGCATGCCATTCCCCAGAGTCGGTAGAATGAACTGTAGCCAAGTTGGCGAGTGAAGCTACGGTGAGGAAATCTTCAAGGGTAGTATTCTGTCCATTTTCCAAGTCAACAGCGCTGAGTTTTTGACGAGAGATAGATGGTCTGCCAAGGTCCAGTTGACGAGGCTCAGCAACATCGAGAGTGATGTCTCCCACTTCGGGGTTGAATGGCTCTGAGGTGATCCCTACAGAGTATGTTCCCTTGGCGGGGAGCCAGGCCTTCTTTGCGACCATTTTGCCTTGAGTAAGGGTCCCAGTTTTATCAGAGCAGATATCTTTAGGATTCAAGTATCAGCAAGAATTATTTGACTTAGGAGGATTACATTTAGGGATGTTGAACATACCGGTGACGGCGCCTAGCGCTTCTAGCGATCTCAAATTACGGACGATAACGTGTCTCTCCACCATTCTCTTTGTACCAGCGGCCATGGTTATGGTCAAGACCACAATAAGGGAGGCGGGGATCATAGACAATCCAGTGGCGACAGCGTATATAATGACCTCTTTCTCAGACCGGAACTCGTTCGCTCCAAGGACGATAATAGCGCAGACGATTGCAATTCCAAACAGCAGAATAGCTAGCTTTGAGAGCTTTCTTTGGAGTGGGGTTCCCACATTGACCCCCAGGAATCGACCGATGGCATCAGTAGCAGTCAAGGTCCAGGCTTCGGCATATCGATGTGGCTTGGCAGTACCATCCGGCTTGCGTTTAACTGGTCGAACACGGGATTCCTTCTTTCGGAGTGCCGCAGCAATTGAACCAATCTCGGTGTACATTCCAGTAGCGAAGACTATTCCACGAGCACGGCCCTTTGTGACAGTTGAGGAGCTGTAGGCGACATTGAGGCGGTCCCCTGGGCCAGTGTCGTCTGGGAATGTAGCTTCGGCATCCTTGCGAACAGGAAGCGATTCTCCAGTCAGGAGAGCTTCGTCTGTTTCAAAGTTGACAGCCTCAATCAATCTAGATAAATATAAAACAACCAATGTTAGTCGAGTAAAATGGCAGGCGTACCTGGCGGTCTGTGTTGAGATGAATGTTGGCACGTGGAGCCAGACTGCTCCAATTGGTGCCGCGTTGCGGTGCGTCGGAGTGGGAGGGAGGCAGGATAAATAATCATACCTGATATCGGCGGGAATAGTATCACCGGTTTTCAGTTCAACCATGTCACCAGGAACAACTTCAGCAGTAGGAATGGTCAGAATCTCTCCGTCCCTGACAGTGCTAGCTGTAGGTGAGCTGAGAGATCTGAGAGAGTCCATAGTCTTCTCTGCCTGGAATTCTTGCATGAAGCCGACAACAATGTTGAGAACGATGACGGCAGTGACTACGCCACCTTCAATCCAAGACTCGATGCCAAAACTGACAGCCATTGCCAAAATCAGGACCTGTTAAGATACATCAGCAAAAACTGCCCGCTATAACAGCTGCCAATTGCAATGGCAGCAGAGGGGGAGTGGTAGGCATAACTAGAGTCATAGCATTGGCAACCTGTCGAATTAGAATCTTGACAGGTTGCACTCCTGGTCCATCATCAAGCTGATTTTTTCCGTACTGCTCGAGGCGAGAGGCGGCTTCAGCAGAGGTGAGCCCATCAAGGGCATTGGCGTTGGTCTCATTGATGACTTGTTGATACGAAAGAGCATGAGCCGGCTTTGACATTGGATTATTGGCCTGGCCCGACACATGGCTGCCGAGCCCGTTTTCCTTTGCCTTTTTGCCCATTTATGTTTTCAGATGGGCAATAATAATCAAAAGCTCAAGGGGGACAAATGCTAATATTAGAGAGGATAGTATGCTGTTATTGGGAATTGGAGCGAGAATAGTAGTAGTATATAGCCTGGACTAATACGTGAACAAAATACGTCTCGTGGTGTTTCTACTAGATCTAGATGGTGTTGATATAATAGCTAGCGGACGGTGCAGTATTCATGTAAACTCATACTAAATGGAATCGCATGTTAACTTTGAAATTTTTGACACCAAAGGAGGAAAACAATCGCTACTTATACACTTGCATCAGGGTAAAGCATCCTGACGAAAATTGCAGGCAGAAGCAAAAACCAGTGAGTGAGAGGCTAACTGCGAGCTCTGTACCATGTATGTCAGTCCGCATCCAGAACCACTCTGGGCGTTCGGCAAGGTGATGCACTCATATCGCAGAACGGGTCCTTGGCCAAAAGGGAGAAGACCTTGGCATTGTCATGGCAGAGTCAATGGGGGCAATCACAGCGACCGTTACGAACAAAGGAATGCATGTAAGTACCCGGATTTCTAATACTGTAGTTAAGTACTTGGCTCTAGTCTCTCCCTCAAGCCCTATACGTTAGCGCTAAGGCTATTCTGCAGTTCGAGTCTCGCAAAAAAAAAAAAAAAAAAAAAAGTTTTCATGAGCTTCCTTTCCCGTCCCTTTGTTTCCATCCAAACTGGCTTACCGAACACCATGAAAATGTGTTTTGTGACGATTCGTTGAACCTCGTGCAGCATCATGTCACACGAGCAACGAAAACTTGACTCGATATTCACATAACTCTCCAAAATTGCTTGGAAATTCAAATACGAATGGCTTTAGAGCATACAAAGTGAAGCAAACGAATTCCTAAGGACCTTATCAGAGATATGACGGGATAACATATCTCGCGAGCGCCGATAGCATCGGTATTATCCAAGTCGCAGAGGGCAGGATGTTGTTGGCCAAGCAGCTTGGCGGGCAAGGAATGGTCATGACGAAAATGGGGCCAGACAAGCATTACCATTCCCAGACAAGCCCCACAGCCTGCAAGTCTAGTCAACTGCCAAGTCCAATCGGCTCTCGGGTTCCGTGCGAGAGGGAAAATTTTTTTTTATTTTTTTGGGGTTTGTTTTCTCCGTTGAGGGCTGGCTTGCGTCAGGATGCACCCAATGAGTGAGAGTATCCGAGTCACAGGAGAAGCATCTTTGCTCCTGCCTAGATTAAAACGTGGGGTGAATAGATAGGTTAAACGGGTCGCCTTCTAGCCCCAAGAGATACCTGCTGCCAAAGTCATGCCATTGGGGCCGAGGGAGTGTGGCATGCCGGCTTGATCCGACTGAGAACCAAGACCTTAGCGCTGTAGACGTCGAGAACAAGAGTTCCTAGCCAAGAGGATTTGATATCCTTTTTTTTTTTTTTTTGAGGGGTCGTAAAATCCAATCATACGCAGGATTGGTTGCACATGGTATCCATACCATATATTGAAGTCTGGATAGCATCGTCTGTCGTTGAATGCCACGAAGAAAGCAGTGGATACTCAGGTGACCGATACATCAAGTATAGGCGGGCTTAAATAACAGTCGGATATTTTACCGGCGTACCTGAGAGAGAGCCTCATCTGTTATGTAAGTGCTTATGTATGCATCAAACAAAGTTTTGCATGGCTCCCGAGCCGTGAACCAAGATGTCGGAGCGTGGCTATGCTACAACATCTCGGCTTTCAAACATGATCATTGGCTCATCGTGCGGCTCATCGGTTGGCCGGTCGTTGCATGTTTGGGTTTTGAAAGTGTTGAATGCTTTGACGCGTTGAGACGATCCTATCCGATCTAGACGCGAAAACTTTAAGCTTCCTCGTATAATCTTAGCTTAACATTTCAAGGGCCACCGGAAAAGCATCTATGGGCACATATAATAGCCCTCATTCAATGCGTACAGCTTGAAACGAGTCTCACCGAAATAAATTCCATGGCCAAGCGATCTAGACACCCGGCGACTCCGCCATCCGAGGAGAGCTCTTCACCCCTGTCATCAGCTGCTTTTTCAGATTTTGAAGAAACGGACTTTACACAGCCGACCGCAAATACAGCCTCGCAAGTATCTCAAGGTCGAAAGCCAAGGAAAGCAGCTGTGGCGGCCGTAGCTAAGAGGCGGGCAGCAAATGAGACTGAGGAGGACGAGATCGAGTATATCAAAGCGACCAAGAAGGTGAGGCGAGGGACCATCGTAAGGACCACCACTGCCGACCTTGACTTCGAGCTTGAAGAAGAGGAAGAAGAGGAAGTTGAAGCCGTTATCAAGACGAAAGGACTCGATACGGGATCCAAAGACAAAAACACAGAGATAAATGCATCCAATACCAAGAGTAAAGCAAAGAGCACTGCAGCTGAAGGGCTATTGAAGCCTAAAGCTAAACGGAAAACAAAGAAGGAGAAGGAAGCAGAGAAAATGCCAATCGCTGGTCGTACAGTAAGCTGCGCATTTAAGCTTGGTGCACATGTCAGCATTGCAGAGGGCGTCCAAAATTCAGTGACGAATGCTGTGAAAATTGGGGCGAATGCGTTTGCTCTCTTTCTTAAATCGCAGAGAAAATGGGAGAGTCCACCGTATAAGCCAGAAAATATTATAGCATTCAGGAAATTGGCTAAGGATATTGGATATGATTCAAGGAGGTCTGTTTCTTCGGGTGCCAACAGAAATAGACAGTTCAGAACTAATAGAAGACAAGTCAAGACACATGCTCCCTCATGGATCCTATCTTGTGAATCTGGCGCAGAAGGATAAAGAAAAGGCTGCCAAGGCCTATGAGAGTTTTCTTGATGATTTGAAAAGGGCCGAGTCTTTGAATATTGGACTATTCAATTTTCAGTACGCTACACCCCGTGTTTATGTCAACGTAGCCTATGCATCTAACTTTAGATAGCCCTGGATCGACATTGGGTGAGCCACGCAAAGAGGCGTTGCAGAGAATTGCAGAAGCCTTGAACAGAGCTCACAAGGAGACAAAATTCGTCAAAACGGTGCTCGAGACTATGGCCGGTCAAGGGAATGTCATTGGCTGCAAGTTTGAAGACCTCAGAGATATTATCAGTCTTGTCAAGGACAAATCTCGAATCGGCGTCTGCATCGACACTTGCCACTCTTTCGTAAGTCAATCCATATAACCGGAGCTCTCCTCGATCTACACCTCTAACCCTGTGGTAGTCAGCGGGGTACGACCTCCGGTCTCAAGAAACCTATCGTGCTGTTATGAAGGAGTTTGATGATGTGATCGGCTTCAGATACCTGTCCGCTCTGCATTTGAATGACTCGAAGGCGCCTTTCAACTCGCATCGAGATCTACATCAGAATATCGGTCTGGGGTTCCTCGGACTTTCTGCATTCCGAAACGTGATGAACACGAAAGAATTTCATGACATACCCATGGTGCTAGAGACACCCTTGGTAGGTGACGATGTAAGCACATGGGCGAAGGAAATCAAGCTTTTGGAGAGCCTGATCGGCTTGGAGGCCGACAACCCGAAGTTTCTGTCGATGGAGAAAGAGTACGCGGATAAAGGAGCGGAGGAAAGGAAGAAAGTACTGGATAATATTGGGAAGAAGGAGAATGAGAAGGCCGAGAAGGTGGCAAAGAAGAAAGAGAAGGAAACGGCAAGGGCGGAGAAGGCAAGACTGAAAGAAGAGAAAAAGGCAGAAAAAGAGAGAATAAAGGCCGAAAAGGCGGTGAGCAAGGGAATAAAGAAGGGCGCAGGTGCAAGAAGGACTATCGTTAGCAAGGATAGAGGAGAGAGCTCTGAGAGCGAACTCAGCGAACTCAGCGATCACCCTAGCGAACCCGAGAGCGATGCGAGCAGCTGTGGTAGCAAGAACGACTGACGATCTAAAGATACCTGACCCTGCGCTCAATACAGGATTCCCTTTCCTCATCTACAAAGTAAAAATTTCGCTACGATTTTTCGCTTATACATAAGTAAGTACCTAAGTAGTTTCTGAGACGATTAAGCATACAATTCTTCAGTATACTATCAATTTTTTTCGTAAACCAAACTCAACGAAGTGGTGTGGCACTACGGCGATGTCCTTCTGCTCCAAACATGGCAGACTAATTTTACGACCAATATTTTCATTCAGGCGCCTGGTTTCACGAGACAAGACTAATGCAGATTTGTTCTCCAAAAAGCTTAATTGACATACGATTCTATGGAGAAACCAAAATCCTTGCTTGACAGGTTGACGACAACCCGCAATTTGAATGGTGTTATGACCAACATACCAAAATACAACATCTAGATGTGGTATGACATGATACGACTCAACTCGATATCATGAATACGTATTAATACTAAACGGAGGTCCGCCCTTGCATCTCATTCTCTGAAGCATCCGGTTTTGAGGAATGGGAAACCTCTTCAACTGCAAAAATCCGGAAAGGATTTATCCGTCTTTTCGATATAACAGCAATTATCTCAGGGATAACCAGCCAGTTAATACGATCAACGAAATCAAGTCGTGCTGAAGGGAAAGCACCTCATCATTGGTTGCGCTTGCACAACTCTTTTCGCTGACTGGCTGCTGTTTGAACCTTAAGTTCAAAGTTCAACCGGGAAACCCACCAAATTCATACTTCAAAGACAATATAAAACTCTTGGCGACCGTTTTACCCTCCCAGCTTCAAGTGCGAGCTTGCGTAGGCCTACAGGGGTGTCGCAATATACTTCATACTATCGCCGTGGCCTGTCAGCGGGCGGTTACTACCACCCAAACAGCGAAATAGTCCGGCTAGGCTACCGGAAGGAGAATTTGATCTCAAACCCGCCTGTAAGGCACAGCGTTCGCTTCCAAAGTTGCGATTGCAAACCACCCCATCGGCCAAATAGCCCAGTTTTGAACAAGATTGATCCTAGGATGGGCAACCCTCGAGGGTTCATGCATATTAAATCTCCTCGACGATGGCGAAAGCTTATTTCTGTGGGGAATTTTGGCGACCTCGTCGGTTTTTTTTTTATCCAGCATTGTTAGGATAAATACAAGCCTGAAATGAAAAGCGTTAACTAGGCAATTTAGGTTGTCGAATTGAATTTTATAAAGGGTGCTGAAACTGATTGGGCATACGTACGCACATAGGGGCACCTGTCTAAGATGAAACGGCAGCCAACGAGCATTATATTCCATTGCATCTCGCATTGGAGGACCCACAGCAAGTTGGATGGTTGATCCAATACCCGCTTGCGTGACGTATTGACAAGGACCTTCTAGACTCTTGCATCTGCATTTAGATCAGGGGAGGAAAAATTCTGAGGCTCCAGGATTGCCTAGAGAATTCGGACAAGACGGGAACTACCGCATCGGACTTTTTGTTTGCTCATCCGGCGCGCGCGATTCTCAAACTCGATCGCGACATCGATTCATTCTGTCTAACGGTGAGGATGCTAGTATCAACAATCCAGTTCAATGGCCCAGGTTATTTTTACTACGGATGTGGCGTTACGGTCCGACACTGGACTTTTATGCCTTGATTCGCTGCTGGGATATCCGGGTTAGCGGAGAGAATTGACCGTGACGACTCCCTTCTGCAGTCTAAATTTACCAAAGTCCGCTCTTCTATAGTTTTGTCTTAGGCCTCGAAGTGAAGGCCTCGTCTATAAATATGCGAGCACCTCGCGCCCTCTTCTGTTGAATTTATTCTAGCATACCAAGCAATCACTCACCTCTGATCCATTCTTCAATTGAATTATCCAGCAAACTATAGTGTAGAACACTAAAGCTCTATTCTTTCAATCGCTCTCTATCATATAGACCATTCATCAATCAAAATGCAATTGACTACCCTCATGACCATCCTCGCCGCGGCCTTGACCGCCTCCGCTGCACCACAATTCAGCGGACGTCCATCTGGTGCTCCAAGCGGATCTTTCACTCGACCGGCTCCCCCAAGTGGAACCTTCTCTCCTCCCTCTCCACCAACTGGGACTTTCTCTCCACCACCACCACCAAGCGGCTCTTTTACTCTTCCAAGTTTCTCCGCTCCCACCGGTCGTCCAAGTTTCACTCGTCCTTCCGGCTCCATTCCCACTGATCGTCCAACCGGCAGCCCACCATCCGTTTCTATCCCAACCGGTATCCCAACTTTCACTCGCACCCGCCCAGCCCCAAGTGCTTAAGGTGAGTTGAACAACAGAAGTGGGCGAGATGATGCGGGGCCTTGACTAACTTTGACTCGCGCAGGGACCAGCGGACTTCAGTGATTACCCTATGAGTCGACACCAGACAACTACGAGGCTTCATGTTTTGATCAGGTCTTGGTCAAATTAACTTTCGATTCTTGGCTTATGATGCGAACGCGTATATATATCCGTCAATTTCTATCCTCGGGATATTTCTTCATGTCTCATATATGTGTACACGCCGACAATTTACTCCATCTAAAGTCTTCAGTTTGTTCCTGTTCATAATATTGCCATTATTGCTTCCGTACATGGTATCGTTGTACAAATGATTTGTATATAGCCCTTTTTGAAATCAAAGAAGCCGGATTTCTTCCACTGAATTTTAATTTCCCGTCGACGCTGGCTATTATAGATACTTGAGATTCGGAGCTAAGACAAGTTAACCAATGCACGAACTCGCCTATACTCCCCTACTGTTCTCTAGAATTTGAGATAGTGATGGGTGTAGTATTTTCCATCTGAACTTTAGAACTCTCGATAAGTTGGCGTACTCCTTTCTTCATCAGACAATAGATGCGGAAGCCAAATAAGGATTGCACCTTAAGCAAGCGCGACTCTAAGCTTTCATACTCGTGCTTATCTGTTCGTGCGGTCCGTGCGATATCAGGTTTCGAATTAGGGGTAGGAAGGCGCTGTGGAGGTTTAGAGCCAGCTGCGTGAGCTTTTGACGGATAGGGGTTTGTATCACATTCCGCGTGGAGGTTAGGACAGAGTAACTTGAGTGTCGGGAAAACCCATGAAGGATCAAGGAACGCTGATGAACCAGCAATTTCAAAGTCATGAGCTGGCAGCCGCCCATGTTTGTCGCGGGCGGTATTTATATAACTGCATAGATAGCGCCAAATCCAGAATGGTTGCATTAGTCGTGCAACACGAACGCTGCGAGGAGTGGGTAATAGAAACACACCGTATAAACCAATTACAATATTCACAAGAGTATCTTGACGTCCCAATGAACTCGGTCCTGAATATAAATAGCGACTTTGTTCGCATAGGTTTATGTTTATTCTGGTTTAGGAGGTAGAACAGAATCATTTGGATCTCGCAATGCACATTTCTTGTACTGCCGTATGCGGTATCCCAAGTTTCTTGAGAGTCCGCTAATATGTCTCGAAGAAGCTCCTGCTCTCGATGAGGAACAGCTTCCTGTAAATAGGCATCGATATCCGAACTGCAGCCCTCTTCGCTTGCAGAAACCTGAGTTTTAAACCCGTAAACCCTTGCGACGATAAATCTTTCCTTCAGGCTATTAAATCTCTTCAAAATACCAAGCGTGTAGCTGAGGATACACTCCACCGCAAGGCCATACCTGCGAAGCTTTCGTAGAAATTGATGACACAAACTATATCGCAAATCGTTGTGATCTTGGATATCCGTATCTATCCCGTACCCTTTGTCGAATTTCTCAGTGTTTGCTGCTTCATACTCTTTCCAATGTCGTTCGAGTATGCCCAGAGCATCCACTCCGTCGTAAGATACGTTGTCAAGTTCTAAAAGACTGCGCGCAATCAGAACCGCCTCACAGAGTCCGGCTGGCCCTTCGGTAACGAAATAGGATAGGCGTTCAAGACCCTCAATAATAATTTCGGTTTCGGTGGTTTCCGAGGCAAGATCAGCCCTCAGTTTCAAAGCCCGATCGGAGTCCGGTTGCTGGAGCACTTCATTGGCCCAGGCGTCAAAAGTGCCGCGGTATATTGAACATATTTTGCCCTGGCAATGCTCAACAACTAGGTAGAGTATGCTGGCCTGGAGGCTTACTAGTGCGTAAATGAAGTCTAGTTCACAGCTATTGGGTTTTAAGCATGATCTGTGTCCCTCAATCATATTGGTAATTTCATCTAGCAGCTTTTGCATCTTGTGCAGGTGCTGATCCGTCATTCCTCCGGTCCGTGCCACCCGAACGATATACCTCACTGGATTCTGCCCCTTTCCGCGGCAGTCTTGCTCAATACAGCAAGCTACTGTGTCATCTTCGCCCGGCTCCGTGGAGCCGATCAAGGCTAAGGCGGAGGCTAACCTCATGATCATTGGGCCATCAAAGTCTTCTCCCCATACGTCTTGCCGAACATCTAGACTAGTATTATTGTATGAAGTTCCGCTGGCTTGTGGATGGATGGTTAACCGATTGATTATCTGGAGGTGGGCCCAGTATTGCATTTTATCGAAATGCATGGCTGAGAATTTAAAAATGAAGGCGACGAACAGATAAAGTCTTTAAAAAAGATTTATGAGTATATCAATGCGGCAGCAAAGTGGGCGGTCTGTCCTCGCGAGGCAAGGAGTAGATGTTGAGAAGCCAGCCGCAATATAGTAAAGACAAAGTTCCTTTTTATTACGGAGCTTGTATGGCGGCTTGTGTCCGGCTTCGAAGTCAGGCATTCGAACAGATATACATGTGGTTCTGCAAAGACTGATAATACTTCAGGATTGGTTAATTGGATATCGTCTATATTTCACATGCTTATGAATCCTCTCCCCCTACGACAGACATCCCACAGAGGGGTATAGACCTCTCTTTGTCATATAAGGCAGATATGTGAAACTAGAGGATAGGTGGTCCTCGTAGTTGTATTGGACGTGTTTTCATATTTCTCTTCGGATTAGAGCTATAGAGGCCACCCTCGACGCGCCTGTTTGTCTACTGCGTCGTCCAACTTGTTGTATTTTTTGCGTTCCGTCCTTCAAACTTCCCACAATTTCAACACCAAAATATCTTCAACCAGAACCAAGCCCCACCATCACAACGTTTGGTACACCCCGCGATCCCCATCATGGCCTCCCAAGCAGAGCTAGAAAAGGGCGATATCCCTGTAACCATATCGGAGAACGCCCAGCTTCTTCTCCTAGCTGCAAAGGACCACAATCTCCCAACACTTAGATCTATTCTCCGGAACCAAACACCGAATGTACAAGATCCAGATACTCTGCGGACGCCCTTGCATGTTGCTATACTAGCGTGCGAAGGATTAAAGCCCTCAGCTTCAGACTCTGCGAATGGGGCTGATAGTGGAGCCAATGGGAAACCGGTCGATGGCGACGAATTCTCGCTTCCGACATTAGAAAAAGCGCAAAAGACGTTGGAATTACTGCTACAAAACGGCGCCATATGGAACAGCCTAGATGTCAACAATGAGACTCCAGGGTGTATAGCTAACCGGCTAAAACTCACACCGCTATACGAGGTAATGGTGGACGCCGGTGTTCGCGCCGAGTTGTTGTTTGGGAGGTTAGATGGTTATGTGGCACTCGACGACGACGATGACGATGATGAGGACGATGATGAGGATGAGGACATAGAGATGGAAGTAAAAACTAAAGGTGAAGCAAAAGACAAGGACGATGAAGAAGTACCAGAGCTAGTTGTTACTTCTACAGATGGGGTAGAAAAGTCGGCGTTGGATAAGGCAGGCGAGGAAGCGGGGCCGGTTACCAGCGATGTGTATCTGAGTTCTCAATTGGAGATTGACGACGATAGAATATTAGATGAAGACAAGTACGGTCACCAGATAGCGTTTATTATTTTAAGTTACGCGCTAACTTCTACCTTACTATATAGAAATGGCGTTATGATGTCCTGGGAAACCCACATCATGTCTCTCTCGGCCACGCAACTCCTCCCCAATCCCGACCTTAAAGTTTTGAATATCGGCTACGGTATGGGAATTATTGACAACTTTTTCCAATCTCACTCCCCTTCATCTCATCACATTGTCGAAGCGCACCCTCAAATAATAGAAAAACTTTCCAAGGATCCCATATCAAAGAAGCCTGGAGTAGTAATCCACAGCGGAAGATGGCAAGAGGTGCTACCAAAACTAGTCGAGCAGGGTGAAGTTTTCGACGCTATATACTTTGACACATTTGCGGAGGATTACTCGCAGTTGAAGTTATTCTTCGAAGAGTATGTTATCGCGTTGCTCTCCTCCGAAGGGCGGTTTGGATTTTTCAACGGGTTGGGAGCGGATAGACAGATCGCGTACGATGTTTACAAGAAGGTGGTAGAGCTGGAGTTGTTGGAGGCAGGGTTGGAGGTGGAGTGGACGGAGGTTAGAGTTGATAGTGAGGGGATGGGCGATAAAGGGGAGTGGAAGGGCGTTAGGAGGAAATATTGGGATCTGGATCGGTATTGGCTGCCAACATGTCGGTTCATGGGTTAATGTAGCTAGGATGGGGGTTCAATTTCCGATCGCTGTATATATCAGGTTTTAGGAAAGCCGCTTATTTAGAAGCAGAAAATATTTAATGTTAAGACAAAAGTTATTGATTTCATGATACGGAATAAAACGAGAGATATGGCTAATGCGAGGATATAGGAAGGTGACAGCTCAGAACGAGGATGACGTCTAAAACGAACAAGCTAGAGCATTGAAAAAATAGGGAACAGAATCCGAGGAATTTTGTTGTAACAAATATCCCATCAAGCAGTGGAAGTCGCCCGTCTGGTCGATATTCCTTAGCGACTGTTTGGTTACCTGGCGCTCTGTTTATCGAAAAGTATTGATTTTGTATATTGCCGCATACTTGGAGGGACGAAAAAAGATAAAAATATACAAAACAATATATTTTAATCACCGTCCACCTCTCAATGCCAGCACCAAGTGTAGTGTGGCTCCTCCTTCGAGGTTATAATCGGCGGCGGTTTTGTCGTCGGCCCTATTGTTCAGGAAATTAGTATTTTGAGTTTGGAGTCCACATTAGATAGTGCAACACAGAGGATGGATCCCTCCTAAAGAAAGGCCGGAACGACTTTGAAACTTACATTTGCTTACCACCATAGATTAAACGCTGCTGAGCCGGTGGAATGCCCTCCTTCTCCTCAACTCGCTCTTTAATCCTAAGAACCTGGATTTTATGTAGGCCTTCATTAGTGAGGTTCCCATCACGAATCATGCCGCCAAAGCTTGAGTTCGGACGATATTTGCGGCCAAATAACTGCACACCCTCATCGACAGATGGTGGGGGCGGGGTATCTCCCGTAGTGGGGCACCGCTGTGCTACAGCCGCTACCACCATCCCGAGAAGAGGCTCTGATGGTCGGAAAATTTGAAATGGACGGAGATGTATCGTACTTTATAATCTGGCTCGATATCGAGCTCGATTTCCTTTCCGGTGAGGGTTCGGACTCTGGTCAGAAGTGGGCTTGGTCAGCTATCTGCCAAGGTGGGGCAGGAAGTGGAAGATGATCAACAACAAGGAGGGAAGAAGGAGAAGCCTACTTGATTAACATTTTGCAGATGAGATATAAAGCTTGGAGATTCCGACGATATTGATATTGCGTATACTGCGAGGAGAGTTTTTTTCTTTCAGATGTCGTGAGATCGTTGGTAGGTTCAAGTATGAAGTGAGTATGTGGAGGTCAGAAAGGAAGAAAAGGTAAGGTAAGTGGTCGCGCTAGCAGGTAATCAATCTTTGTTACCAAAAACGCAACGGTCACCAACGCTTGCCTGCCTGCTTGCCTGCCTGCCTGTGCCAAAATTAAAAATGACACAACCTGCCCAACACCAAACGATCAGACGATTTAACAGGACTCGTCAAGTACTATAGTATGAGTGATATTTTTCTGTTGCGGGTTTGGCAAGGATCTAAAAGAACAAAAGGGTTATTTGCTAGTTCGGAAATCTAGAAAGTTCAGGACTATGAAATACAAATCCTCCCTTTATCTATAGGATCTATCAGGCTTCTCTGGGTTCCTAGTGTTACAGAATTGGGCGGTCGGGAGATAGCACGAGCGTTCTCTAAAAATACAATAAATTCGAGCTTCATATAGCTACTAATAGTCTTGCCTCAGCCACAGATTTTTTTATCTTACATAATCTCAACCTGCGTGATGACTCTATATACAAACTTTCTAGGTGAATATGTACAATATAATCCCCCATTAAATACATTTTCGATTAAACCGCCGGCTCTGTCTTCTCCGCGTCCTTTGGCTCCTGTGAAGTTTCAATGGGTGACGCCACTGGATCCGGTGCAAGAGAAGCACCAACTTCGGTGGCTTTGGTTTCATGTACCCTGACATCAACTGTGGCATCTCCAGGTTCAACACCAACAGATTCTAGATCCACCTCAATGCTCTCTGAGACATCCCCCTGGGGTTCTGAAAGGTGTGATCCAGTTGTTGACGATACCGACTGAGATTCTTCTTGCTGAGGCTTGACATCTGCCGCTAGAGTCTCGCCGTCTGATGAGACTTCAGGCTCTGAATGGGCGGCCTGGAGATTGTTTTGAATCTCTTCAACTCGCAGATCAGCACTAGTCGAGATATTCTGAACCTCAGGCTGGGGCTCTGGAGTCATCTGGTTACCCTGAGTATCTTCAGCTTGTAATTCAACAGGTGCCAAAACCTTCTTAACTTCCTCAAAAGGCGGGCTCTCCCCATCCTCACCCAACCCAGGAACCTCCGCCAAAGCCATAAGTTTTGCTCTGATATCCAATACTTCTTGAAGGCTCACCCCACCTGAGGCGGCCATCTCGGCCATCTTCTTAAATGTGACTTTCACGCTACCCTCCCTTCTGACACGGCCGTTCCTCACTCCCTTAACCCCCAAATGCGCCCCTCCGCTTTCACTATCTCTGTACTCCTTGTCCAATTGATTCTCCTCTGCGAGGTACAGCAACCTATTGACAGTAACCCAATTCTCAAATCTCAGTTGATTGACAGTGTATCCAGTAGTGCTCCTACCACCACCCCATGCCCCGTCACCCTTTTCTACCCCGGCAAGATCAGACTTCGGGTCATGAGTGGCTGTAACGAATGGGTTCCGCGGCATAGCCTCGTGGAAATGAGAATAGACCTCTTTCAATTCTTCCACGTCCTCATCGCTCATCGGTGGGAGGCCCAGCATATCAAGATCGATTTCGAAGGACGTGAAGTCGTAAGCTACGGGGCTACGTATGACCTTCTCCATGGTCTCGAGGACGGATATATAACCGTTTATATTCGCCCGCAGCTTGTCGTAGTTGGGCTGAGTAGGTTGGACAACTTTTTGATACAATTGCCCAGTTGGCCCTGCGAAAGACCTTGGTATTCCGTCCTCAAGGGTTCTCAACTCGCCCGCACTATCACCGTTTCCTCCTTCTGCCTCTAACGTTTGCTTGATACCCTTCTGGAGTCTCGCTTCACATCTCTTCAACTCATACCTTATTTCGCTAGTTAACCTTTCGTCAAACTCCCCCTCATAAAACTTCAACTGCTCCAGGATGTATCTTTTCATGTCGGCCTTGAAGCACGCTCTGATTAGCGCTTTCCAGGAAATCACCTCATGCTCCCTCTGCTCGTTAGATACTCGCCCTTTCGTCCATGTTCTACCATCTTGGACTTTGAATTTCTCCCTCAACCATTGCCTTCTCCATTCAGTCAATGTCTCCCAGCCTTTCTTAATACCTTCCTGATCTCTCAAGTCACCCCACGCGACCAGCACTACTCTTAGCGTCGCTTCGTCCACGTGAAACTCGTTCTTTCGAATTTTGTCTGTGATTTCTGCAATTGCTGGCTCCACAATATCCTTCAGGTTCCTCCTGCCAGCTTGAGAAATAATGGTGTTGTAGGTGACGATATTTGGCTCAACACCAAGCAGTCTGTGCAAGTCGATTGCTCGCCGGATACATTCAAATACCGGGTTAACCATATTGTTGTACTCTCTCAGCTTGCCCTCCCATTCTGCTCTAGCTTCCTCGCTGTCATCTCTCTCCTCAGGGGCCTCCGGCAGACTGCCGAGAAATGCATAAACAAGTTTATTCAGCACCTCTATGCCTACTTGGCCTCCTACCCCTAAATGAGCCGTGAGAACTTGCAACATCCCTTTCGCATCACCCATCCTTCTCCACCAGTTCGACATGACCCATCCCACCACCTTCGGAGGCAACCTCGTTCCCGCTCTGCAAGCCATCAGAAATACCAAAAATCCTTCCTTGATTGGCCTGTTGAAGATGAAGATCTCATACAATCGACTAGGCACCTGTGTCGGATGTAGCCTGGCGGAAAGGTCTAGCGCTTCATATGCATCCTTCCAATCTCCTTGCAGTATCCTTGCTGTTGCTATACCCTGAAGAAGGGTTAAGCGAGTGGCGCGATGCTGTACTCCACCTCCCTCATCGTGCACTTTAGAGAACTGCCTGAGGGCCAAATGGTACAGATATTCGAGGTCCTTCAATGGTACATTTTGATATGCCAGATACTCAATCGCCGCCCCTATAACTCTCGCGTCGAGGTACTCCACACCTTTGTTTTTCAGCCAACCCCAGTAGATATTTCCCGTCTCGAAATCTTCTGCTTCCTTTAGGGTCGACAGAATATGAACGTGAGCTAAGTAATGTGTTGGGAGTCTTCCAGAGTAGAGTTCTCGAATTACTATTTTGAGATATTCTAGGACCGTTATTTTTGCTAGCGACTTGGATCTGTAAGCTTGGTGGATTGCTTGCGCAAGGTTGTGGACATCTGACGGCGAGAGAATGGAAAGTTCGAGAAGGTTGTTCAGGGCTTGCATTGCTTGAGGGACGTTTCCTGCTGAGATATCCGCGCGGAAAACGAAGAGCTGTTAGAACAGAGATATATCTTTAGGTTAGTCTAGGAAGCAATTATTCAGATAAGCGTAGAATACTATAATGCATACCTCAGGCGCATATAATTCCTTCAGTTCGTCTTGCGACAGCTTCGGCGCGCTCATAGAAGCTTTAGGTGTTCCCAGCTTGTTTCCTGCCTCGATGAGACGCTGCCGCTTGCCTCTTCGTGTGAAGACTTTAGGCACATGCCGCCTATCTCCCCAGGTGATATTTAGATGCCTTCTTTGTTGCTGAGATATCGAGAGAGAACCGGCTGCAGGGTAGGTTCGAGTGAGCACCTGACAGCGGTAGCAGAGACTGTCGACCGCCAAACCATTGCTTCGGCTGGATAGGATTGTCGATTGTGCAAGTCTTTGCAAAGGACGGGAGGCAGATGATAGAGCAGTCATTCGGCTCCTCTTTTTGTCTTTACTCTTTCCTCTATATTGCCCTCCCTGTTAGATGTAACGATATCAACATGGTAGAATTGTCGCGGTGAAGAAATTTGGAGGTGGGATGTTTGAAATTTTGTGTTGACGGGGAGGACACAAAAAAGTCTTGGCAGGGCAGCTCTGCAGCTCCACCAGCAACGCAGAGTTAAGCTTCTCTTGCTCGACGTGTTAATTCCAACTTGCCTTCTATCATCTGCGTAGCTTCTTCAATACTAGCCACTCCATCCACGATAAGCCCTCCATTGACGATATACAGATCCCTTGTGGCGAACGTACATACACAAAAGAGTTTATCACGATACATCCGCCGTAATGCCGGGCAATCTCTCCCTCTTCAGCGTCAACGCCATCCTCATTCTGGATCAGGACGGTTCCCGAGTCCTCGCAAAATACTTCTCGGCCCCTCATCCCACCGCCCCCGGCGAACCCGGTTCAAATCCCTACCCTACTATTAAAGAGCAGAAGGTCCACTTCTACATATAATATGCACCCTCGTAGATACGCAAACGCTAACTCGCCCGTGATAACATCCTAGGCTTTCGAATCCGGCCTATTCTCCAAAACAGCTAAACAATCCAACGACATCATCCTCTACGACAACCGCATCGTCGTCTACAAGCAGGAATCCGACGTGACCCTCTTCGTCATCGGTTCCCTCTCCGAGAACGAAATCCTGCTATACAACGTCGTCCTGGCGCTCCGAGAGTCCCTCAGCATTCTACTGAAAAATACCACGGACAAGAGAACGATTATCGAGAATTACGATCTGGTAAGCTTGGCAATCGACGAGATTGTGGATGATGGGATCGTGCTAGAAACGGATCCGGCGGCTGTGGCGGCTAGGGTCAGCAAGCCGCCGGCGCATGAGCTGAATCCGCAAAAGTTGGATTTCAGCGAGCAGGGATTGTACGTATATTCTCCTTGCCCTTTGTTTCCTTGTAGATTCTTTTTTGTTGGGTTTGAGCCGGGGAGCTTTTTATCCCTGATGCTACGGATGCGACGTCTGAGATGGGTTGGATGATGGGATGAGCTCGAGAAAAAAATAATTCAGCTAACTTGAGTGATACAGGTACAACGCCTGGAACATTGGAAGCAAGATCATCGCAAACAAGTTACGGGAAGGTCTGTAGACGTCGTTGTGCGTGTTTTTTTCCCTCTCGGTGTTCGTTTTGGCTGCCTTTTTGCTAGACTGGATGAGTGTTATATAGCTTTGTTGTATTTCTTGGGATGAAACTTCAAGTTTACATGATATCCAAAACATCTCCTGCTTCATCATACCCCGTAGAAACGGCGAGCTCAAGTTTTCACTGCGGCCTATTTGTGATGCGACGTAGAGGTCTCGTGTTATCAATCCGCCAAGCATATGCAGGCGTATACTGTTCTTCATGAGCTTCATTATCGACATTATGGATGATGGATGGGAAAATTAGGAGAGGTATAAGAATAAAACCGAATTGAAGAGATCAAGATGCAAGCTAAACAAAAAGCAAAGTCCAAACCCGGAGCAATATAAAAAGTTAACCGATACAGTCCTGCCATCTATGAATAAAAAGAAAGGAAAATATACAAGTCCCGCCAGCCTTTTGTATGCCCGGATAAAAAAGGAAAAACCACAAGGATGATCAGAGAGTAATAGTAATAATATATCCAGGTAACACTCGTAGTTATAAAATGGAAACGCCATACCCATGCTCGCAGAGAAAGATGTGTATATGGAGAAAATAAAACACCATGGAGGTCGATGCATTAGATGTCCAACCCGTCAATAGCACCTCTCCCCCTGTAAAGTTTGACTCGAGCCAACATTTAGCAGGCCTTCTTCCTTGCAACTACACTCGCCGCTTTCTTCAGCCGATTCATCACGGCCAGCCCCTCCATGTCCTCCTCAATACCTTCGATATGCACTACTGAAACCTCCTCATCATCCATCTTTCTCAACGCCCCAAACAACCTCCTTGAAATCTCTTCGCCACTGGTCCCCAAACTCTCCTCCACCAACTCAACCTGGCTGTCCTCCAACTCTTTCCTTTCTTCTTCCGTCCTTTCCCGCCAAGTTCTGGTTCTCAAGACCCCGATCTTAGCAGCCCGGCCGAACGAAGTTGCTAGGAACTCGGGCTTGCCGGGTGGGTCAGCTTCCGGAAGGTATAGGATCACACCGCATGATGGTGAGTAATGCTTATATTTCATCCCTGGAGCTCTAGGTGCGGCACTCGTCTCGCCGCTAAAATCGTCCCCTTTGTGGACAATCACATTTTCCCACCCGGGACAGGCACGGATCTGCTCAAGGCTTACACCTCCAGGTCTCAGTATCGCCGGAGGATTGGATAATCCGTCAACGACCGTGCTTTCAACTCCAACGTTGCAAGCTCCACCGTCGAGGATTAGCTCCACCCGTTTGTATAGATCTTCAGCGACGTGCTTTGCGGTTGTTGGGGAAGGTAGGCCGGACTTGTTTGCCGACGGTGCAGCGATTGGGAGATTGGAAGTGAGGACCAGAGCCAGTGCAACAGGATGTGCAGGCATGCGAACTCCAATAGTCGTCTGGGTAGAGTATACGTATGGCGATAATTTTGTTTTAGGGGGTAGAGGCAAAAGAATAGTCAACGGCCCCGGCCAAAACTGGTCGATAAGAGGTTTGTAGACCGCGGGTATGTCGTATTTCGCATCAGGGCTTGCATCTGCAGGCTTCAGAAGCTCTCGCGCCTGCTTGAGGGAGCCCACATGGACAATCAGCGGGTTGTCTGTATATCTATCCTTCACGGCGAAGATGTTTTTGACTGGCTCATCTCTCGTCGCATCCGCACCCAATCCGTATACTGTCTCTGTAGGAAAGGCAACCGGGATGTCACTAGATCGGAGTCTTTCAGCCGCATGGAGGATCGCCTTGCCTGTCTGCGAAGACGGCGAGGTGACGAACTTTGGATCCTCATAAGGGTGGGTATCAGGCGACGTTGAAAGTTCAAATTTGATATCAGCAGGATTTATTGATAGAACTTCTGTAGCAGATATCCTGCGAGTAAATGGAATCTTTGCAGCAATCGTCGGAGGAGGGTTGGAGCTGCCAATGGGCGAGGAAGGACCGGTGTGAGGTGTCGAAGTCATTGTAGAGTGCGTAAATCGATGTAAGAGTGGAGAGTAAATCAAAAACGAGTTGCGATGAAAAGATAATCCAGATGCTCTGCTCAGTTCACCTCTAAATATAGAAGAAGCGGATAGCGGACTTAGAGCCCGCGATGAAGAGGCAATGCGAGCAGAAGCAACTTTTAGCGGGGTGAATAATTCCAAAACGCTAGAAATAGTTAAAACCTGCAAGCTGTTGGATCTTGTTGAGCGCCTAAAAACCTTCAGCGTTTTGGAGTCGAAAGATGAGACGATGTAGGAGAAGGTGAAGTTGGTTCAACAATTGCGAAAGAGAATATGAAACTTGAGTATATGAGTCAAGACAGGATCCAAGGTGGGAGAATACTGCCAAAGATGAAGAAAAGAAAGTCGAAGTGTCGATATCCTCGTGTTGCAGATAACAAAACCTTCTTCTGCTTAGGATGAATAACTAGTATGATCGGAATTGACGGACGTTGGATTTAGGTAGGGTGCCGAGGCTTGCAGCATGGGCAGCAGGCAGGCTGATCAGAGTCGATTTGAGTTTTGGGGGGGTGTTCTTCGTATCGAAGGTGGGACACCCGGTGAACGTTAACCTTTGCCCCTCCTTGCAAGACCAAATAAAGGGTAAAAAGCTTAGTGTCAACCGTTTTTTTCGGCGATACTGATAACAAAGAAAGAATTGCTAAAAAAGAACCTGGAGGAGTTCACGCTGGGTGCGAAAAAAATAAAAGGGACAAGGGTGAGTTCCTTTTCGCAAATATAAGGAAGAGCTTGGCTAGCTTTGAACAGTATCAATCGAGAAACTAGCGTTAAAAACTAAACGACAATGCAAGCAGAGCGATCTTTATTAGTAAACCTCAAGACCTTTTTATTTTTAATTTTTAATTTTTTTTTTTTATTTTTTTGGAGCGACGAAATCTAGAAAGAGGGGCACGGGAATATAACCCACCTATGACAGAAAGAGCTTAATTTCCTTTGAGATGGGTCCTCTTTGTCTTTCTTTAGCTCAGCTCTAACGAACTCAGGTGAGTGGCTTGTCCTGCCGGTCTGGGGGGTGGTGGTGGGTGAGGAATTGCAACCCAACCCACGTTGGACTACACCGTTTCAGAAAGTTCTAGTAGCTACCTCTGCAGCGAATAGCCTGAGGAACCTTTTTCGAACACAACGGAGCAGGGTAGTCTAAAAGTTCTAGGATGGAAAATTTAGACTATTCTGCCGTGCACGGTGGTACTAGTACTTCAGTAATCGGATATTCTTGCTCGATAAGAGTTATATTTAAGAGGCTGCTGAGCTCCGGAAAGTACTGTTCTTCTTAAGGTATCAAGATTCCCTTGAGTCTCGTGGGGATTTATTTTCAGCGACTTAGGGAGTCTTTTTTTTTTGTCTCCGTGCGCAATATAAAGGATTGTGCCTGGCCCAAGGCTGGAGGGAAGGAGCTGTTCGGTGCGTCTATGTCTGTCCTGTCCTGCTTGAGTTAGTTGGAAGGTTAAGCTTTTGTGTGGTGGTGTGCATGCGTGCGTGCGTTGTTATTGTGTGATTAAAAAACTGAAATAAAAAGGACAATACAAAACAATATTGACGGGAACAATGAAGGATAGATCGATGGATGATGATATGACAGACAGCTCAAAAACTCATCTCGTTCAGCGCTACTATCAAATAAAATTATGTGAAGATGGTTGCCTGGAGACAATGAGAGGGAGAGCAAAAGGGAAATTTTAAATTTTAAAAATTATAGAGCGATCGAAAGGGCAAAAAATTAAAGTGAAGGATAAGGGCCGTCGTACTGTAATGTAATTCGAAACGAAACGGAATTGACTCTCACCAGATAGTCCGGTCCAACTGGAACTTAGCATCTAGTTCTGATCTTTGGATGTCCCGGGAAAAAAAAAAAAAAAAAGAAGCAGCGAAAGGAAAGGAAGCGGGTCAACCCGTCAGAGGCGTCCAGGCAGACGGATTCTGAAAAAGGAAAAATAGTTGTTCAGCCCAGCTGTCCAAACGAGTAACGAAGAAATGACTTTCACCTTAGTCTTAGACGAGATTGGAACGGACAGCCGGATGGATTTTGGATGGTGCAACAGTAATCAGATTCAGTGTAGGTCTCAGTTCAACCAGGCTGCTGGTAGGCCTGTATGCCTCCGCGATGGCACGACCGGTTGCTAAATTAGACGCAAATTCCACCTGGGGTTGCTTAACTTTCTCTTTCCGTCTCGGCCCTTTTTTTTTTTTTTTTTTTTCCTTCCTTAGGTCGGAGTTTACCCGTTGGAATGTAAGAACATGCGACGAAACGCCTCAGCAACGTATGCAGCACCCAGAAATTTTTGTTTGCAGCTTGGAGAAGGAAAGACGAGACGAGGGCCAACCAGGCGTCAAAGTTGCGAAGAAGGAGGCTACCTCTTTGGGAGATTTCTGCTCGCCCCCGGTCAACGGCTCATGCAGTTTCGCAGTTGCGTGTTTTTTCTTTCCTTCTGGTGGGTCTGAAAAAGCCCAGATCGTCAAAGATATTCCAGATGTCGATGACCCTTTTCTCGGGTTTGCCCTCATGTGGGATTCAGAGTAATGTGATATGTGAGAGAGTGCGGACCCTTGTTCGGTCGGTTGTGTGCCCAAGACGGTGGTGGTGGTGGGCAGTGGTGGGTTGGTGGCTTGCAGCAGCGAAACCGCAGATGAAAGGAGGGGTTATGATAATAATTAACGATGCGCGATGCGATGGCCCGATTGCAATTGCAATTGAGAATAGCTAGTGCTGCTAATGCTGGCCAGGTGCTAAGCTGCTAGACGTGCACTGCACTGGGAACAAGCAGAACGAACGAACGAATGAGATGATGAAGTCCGAAACCCTCCCAACAGACAACAACGAAGAAGAGAAAGTTAAAATCCTGGTTCAAAGGAAGAAATAAGGCCGGTTCAGCTGTCTGTCTCTCTGCTGAATGGACCTTCAAACTGTAGCACCTGTCACGATGATACATGTTGTCAGTTGTCGTTGGTCGCCGGAAAGGCAGTACCAAGTGTGAAACGTTTCGATACGACAGGTTGAACCGAGAAAAGAAAAGAAACAATCAAGCTGCCTGTCAATTCTGAATGGAAAAGAAAGAGGAAGAAGAAAAAAACAAAAAAGTATCTGATTTTTTTTTTTGGGAATCTCGACAGGATGGTTTGTCCCCGTCTTCCATAGCCAATCACTTTTCCGATAAATCTCCTATACAGCCTACAGACCCCTCCAACCAATCATGATACCTCCACAACCCTTGTAGTAGCGAAAAACGCGGATAGGCCGGCGACGACGACCGGCCCAACTACTGCATGTGTGCACAAGGCTTATTCAATTGCATATCTCTACAGCTAGGCCTTCAACGTCTCTCGCTCTCTTACTGGTCAACACCGTGCGCGCAACCCCCCCATCTAACCTCTAGGCCCCTTGCCTTCTCCTGCAGGTAAACTTCACATATCCGAAGAAATGCTGCGGCGCCAACCCTCTCACGCCCAATACAAGAACATCGCTAATACAGTTAATCTCATGTCAGCTCCCGGAAATTTGATCCGGAGCAGGCAGTTTCTCCATAAAACCCCGGTTTTATCGAGATCTTTTGTCTTCGCATCTGCATGCAGGCTTGTGCAGCCAGGGTGGTCTATTGCATCTGTGGTCCGCAGGGGAAGAAAATGGACCAGAAGCTTAAGGGGATTCGTATTGATCGTACGATTCGATTATAAGCATCCAATTCAGCATGCGGTATCCACACTCAGATACGGTATCATCATTATTATTATTATTATCTCCATTCTGATAACATGTTTCCTTTCCCCTATAACATTATAACTATCCATAACTGCCGACAAATCCAACCTGGCATGTGATGTAAAGTGAGGCGACATCGAGGCGGCCTCTCCGAATATCTCGGGATACTACCATGAGCTTACGTTTTACTAATTCTAAGTTTGCGAGGAATTTCATACTCTTTTTTGTCTTTTCAACGTCGCAATTGCGGTTGATATGGACCTTTAATATCGCAAAAAAAGTGGAGAAACCCCAAACCCTGGCTAATCAAAGGAAAAAACGCGGCGGAATCTCGAATTGCGCAAATCGATTTTTTCTTCTTTGTGGAATTGTGGGAACAGGACGGGACAGGCATTCATTTGCAAGGGAAGAGACATGCATGAAAGATGCAGGACCCAGACCAGCCTAAAGAGCCCTTTTGGACCCACAGATCTACGACCTGCAGGACCCGTGGAATTTTTCCCTCACTCTGATCTCTCCTCTGCAATTGGCTTTTTAAGACTTTTTCGTTCAGGGTCCGAAACATTCGCATCATCAAACTTCTTCTTTTACTTTTTTCTCCTCGGAATTTGATCTTTCCCAGCTCGCTTAGATTGGCAGGCAGGACAGGCAGGGTCGCGCGACGGTCGCTTCCAACCAAAATGCACCTGTAACACGTACACACGCTCCCCGATTTTCGAGCAACTGCTCAAGTTTCAGGATGGCCAAGGCTAGCTTTTTTTTTTTTTTTTT
>LDUD01000015.1:211221-235393 GCA_012184295.1 Dactylella cylindrospora
AGTTAGAAATGTTTAGAACTGGTGGAACCCAATTGCATTTGCCCCTATGAGTTATTATCCTCAAGGAATTGCTGCCTCGAGGACATCACCAAGGCTTTTTTTTTTGCCAAAAGGCTCATTCGGAAATAACTTCAAGAATGCCAGCTTTTATGTTTCTATCGGACAAAAGGGATGATTGGGGTATTTGGACCGAGTCATTGCTTTTCATTTCAGTTCGTCCCGTCAACCAGGAACCGGCCCTTAGTAAGCACGATGAACCCGAAGATTAGGTAAGGGAAATAACTTTATGTCTAAAAATACACAGGTAAAGAAGAAAGAGAAAGAAAGAAAGCTGCCGATAATATGTAAGTCCTCCTCTAACTAGACTATAATGGTTGAAAGGGGGGAAATATGTATAGAACGAATGGTATCTCGCTTGTCATCTAAATCTATCATCGAAAAAAACTCCCTGCAAATAGTGAATCTACACTCTTGAGCTGTACCCAGCACCGATAAACCCACTCCTCCTTGCTTTCCTCCGCTCATACCATTTCCTCGCTTCATCGACCCAGAAAACAGTGCTTGCCACGCAAATCAAAACCACCCAATCCCTGAATCCCAAGCCCTCGGTTTGAAATATCCATTGCAGGAACGGGAAGTAAACCACTCCCATCTGACCTATCAGGCTTGCTCCTACAGCCCCCACGAAGAACTTGTTGCTGGTGAGACCAATTTCGCCTCGGAGATAACTTTTATTCGCGCTGCGACAGGTGAGCGCGTTGAACATGTCGAAAAGAACAAAACAGGTGAATGTCATGGTTGTGTCGCGGGCAGTAATGGTCCCGTCGACCGCCATTTCACGGATATAGACTATCATTGTGCCAGTTAATATGAGAAACGCCGAAGTAAAAACACGCTGAAGGAGTGTTGCTGTTAGAATTCTGTCGTGGCGAGAACGCGGCTTTGCCGCCATGACGTTCTTGTCGACAGGTTCGACGCCGAGGGATTGTGCAGGAGGTCCATCCATCAGGATGTCTAGATTTATGGTTAGAACAGCCACAAAAAAATCGCCACCTTGCTTGTAGAAAACTTACTAATCCAGAGAATCTGCATGGGGTTTAGCGGATTCTCCTTGCCGAGTATTGTACTGATGAGCACAAGGCCCAAAGCTGCAACGCTCGTACTCAGCTGGAAGGTAAGAAAGTTCTGAATATTGTAGTATATGCCCTTTCCTTCTTCTATCGCTCGTAATATTGTAGTGAAGTTGTCATCGCTCAGGATCATATCTGCCGCTTCCTTGGCCACATCGGTGCCCATGATTCCCATGCTGATTCCAATGTCTGCCATTTTCAGCGCAGGTGCATCGTTTACACCATCGCCAGTCATGGCCACAACAGCTTCATTCGGAGGCGCCTGTAGAGCCTTTATGATCTTAAGCTTATGCTCCGGCGATGTTCTCGCAAAAATAGTTGTTGTTTGAATCGCGTGTGCAAGCTCGTCGTCTGTCATTTGATCCAACTCATCGCCCCGAATAACGGACCGAGAGTGGTGCCCGATAATTGCTTTTCCATTCATTCCAGACGGTGTTACCCTCCCCTCTATCGGGACCGCAGGAAGAATTTGCATGCCCAACTTTTTCGCAATGCTCACGGCAGTTGTTTCGGCATCTCCAGTTATCATGATCACCTTGACACCTCCAAGCATCAGCCGCCTTATAGCCTTGTCGACTCCTTTCCGCGGCGGATCAAACATTCCAACTATCCCTGCAAAAGTGAGGTCCTTGAACATGTCTTTCGTGTCCTTGGTCGCCGACTTTTTCTCGAATTTCGGAACCTGCCCACTTGCAAATGCCAGGACCCTCAATCCTTCCTCTGCCATCGTTTCGGCCGCAACCATTGCTTTGTTCCTCCTTGGTTCGTCTAGAATTACCGATTTTCCATCCCTCGCAAGGTATGTATCACATCGTGCAAGCACTTTCTCTAGTGCTCCTTTAATGTAAGCGGTATCGTGACTCGACTCGCCACCGTCCATGATTACGCCCATCCATTTTTCCTTTGATGAGAAGGGGACTTCAGCTGCCCTCTTTCCTCGCGGTCTGACATCCTCTTCTCCAAAAGCATCCAATAAGTCCAGTAAAGCAACGTCCGTCGGTTGGCCAACGAATCTTGATTGTGTCGTATGCGGGGAAGAGTGTGCAGAAAATGCAGATATAGCTTCGGCAGTGTGATGGGCCGCCAGCCTACCGTTGTTACAGAGATTACCTATTCGTAGCAGAGTTCGGGTCGCTACATCAAGGGATGAAGTTGAGGACTGCAGAGAGGCTTTGGGGATAGGCTCGGGGAGATCGGACGTCCACATCATGGTAACTGTCATATGATTCATCGTGAGGGTTCCAGTCTTGTCGCTACAGACGACATTCACACATCCAAGAGTCTCCACGCTGGGCATTTTTCTAACAATAGCGCCTCTCCCTACCATTCTGATAACCCCAAGCGCCAAAGTGACTGTGACAATAATAGGCAAGCCTTCAGGAATAGCAGCCACCGCTAAACTGACAGCGACCTGGAATAATTCCAGCCATTCCCTTCCTTGTAGAAACCCAAAGAAAACGATCAGCCCAATGATGCCAAAACTCGCCATCGATAAATCGTGTCCTAACTTATCCATAGAGACTTGCAATGGTGTTCTCGGACTTGCTATTTCCGACAACATGGCATTAATCTTTCCAAACTGCGTATTGGCTCCTGTAGCTACCACGATACCCTGCCCATGCCCGTTTCTAACCAGCGTCCCTTGAAAGGCGACACAATGCATCTCATTGATCAAAGGGTCTGATTTTGTGCTCGAGTATAATGGAGTCTCATCCGCGACGAAGTCCTCGACAGGTTCACTATTTTTCTTCACAGGTTCTGTCTCCCCAGTTAAATTGCTCTCGTCAATCTCCAAGTCCGATGAATGTGTTATCCTAATGTCGGCCGGTATTCGATCTCCAGTGGTGAATGTAACAAGATCGCCAGGCACTAGCTGGCTAGCCCCTACGGTGGTTGAAGTTGGCGGCAGTCCAAGCAACCTAGCCTCGTCCTCCGTGCTTAGAGTCCTACTCCCCGCGGCATTTCCCCGGATTAAATGTGCGTGGTGCGGAACTAGCTTGCTTAACGCCTCCAACTCTTTCTCCGACCTATACTCTTGAACGAATCCAACCGTGACCACAATGACCACGGCAACCGTAATTGAGACAGCATCGTCGTAATTGTGCATAAAAAAGGAGATAGCGGCGGAGGCGAGAAGTAATAGTATTAACCGCGATTCGATGAACTGTTTCGCGAACTTGAGCCAGACCGGCTCCGGCTCGGATTGAGGTAATTCATTGGGGCCATGAACGGATTGGCGGAGGTGGACTTCTGCTGAGGAGAGGATTCCGTGGGATAAGCTCGTTCGTAGTTCTAACGCGACTTCGGTGGCTGTTCGAGAGGCGACGGTTTTTAGGGAAGGCTATGTTAATTTGGTTTCAGTTAGCTTCCGAAAACATTGAGAGGCGGCGGGGAATTGTAGCGGGGATCTTTAGGATATCTAGCGTAGTCGTACCAGAGCATGGCTCGTGCTGAGAGTGTCGGCATGAGGTGTTGATGTCATTGTAGGGGGAAAGGGGAAGGACGAGGGTATCGATTATAATCGACCCCTATCCTTTCACGTCTGCCACTTTGACTGGGAAATGGGGTTGTATATCAAAACTCCAAACTGTTTATTTCCAATTTCCACTTGTACAGACGAAGCTACTGAGAGAGTGAGAGAGGGTATGTATGCGTATCGTATAGTTATAAGGAGAAGCCAAATGATCGCGGCCGTGAGCCAGAATATGGTAAACTATCGTCAACCGTGGTCAGTTCCAGTAGGCTGTGTTGTTTAGGCCCAGTTGATGAACCATGGGAAGGCTTTAGCAGAGCTAAGCTCGGTAGGATAAATTCAGCGGCAGAAGAGTAATAATAGTAGCTTAAATGCAGATGGAGTTCAACGTGCACGCCAGTAATTACTATGCAGAAGAAGAATAGGAGTGAAGAGCAAAGTTGGAAATAACTGCAACTGTCGCGGAACCGAGCATCATTGGGGGTTTGTGGCCAACTTCCGAGTTGTACGCCAAGCAGTTATACAGAAAAGCTTGGGTCCGAAATACCGCGAAAGATATTTTTGTGCTTCTGGAGAGGATCCAAGCTTGCTGAGAGGAGGAGGAAAAAATGCTTAGCCTTTTAGCGTTCACCGAATAGGAGGCTTTTACTAGACACGTCGCCAGAAGCTTGAAATCTGTGCCAGCCAGCCAGCCATCCGCCGGCGACTGCGAACATACTGCGGACTAATCATACCCAAAGAAGAAGAAGGGTGGCGGAGAGCAAGGGGAATTGTCTGGTGCCTGGCCAGGGGAACTAGAACTTGGATTCCAATCGAACTGAGGGTAAGCTAAATCGTAAATAAGTTCCAAGGTGCACCCAGCAAATGCATCGGCTCCCCTGCTGGCTTGAGTTAGCCGTTCCTTAGAAGCCATCGGAGTTCCTAGCCGATAAATCGGCCAGGTATTCTCGGCCAGGTCGGCCGACTCCGCCGTGTGGAACATGCTTCCCTGCCACAACACAGGAAGGCTCTCGAGGCTTGTCGTCGCATAGCTTCACCACTTCGGCCTCCATAGCTTAGCGGCAAATACTGAGTATATAGCTAGATATGATCCCGCCCCCGAAGAATTTGCATTTGTAACGCAATACATCTATGACTATCATACAACAACTAGTCGACAGATATATAATCGCAATATTAATCCGCCTGATGCTATAGGCATTGGTTGCCGGATGACAGAGTGAATAAGTGTATACGCACATAATGTGTAGAAATAATCAACACAATACCTCCGACTCCACAAGGTCATATGCCTACTAAGAGCGGTGGGAAAGACTTATTTTAATTTTCCTATCTGCACATAGGTACTAATATATGGACAAAGTATAGGCGACCGCGGGATATCTACGCTAGGCAGCGTTTTCTCACCCCCAAGTAGAAAACTTGAAGGAGTAGAGGAACAAGTGATGCTCTATATATAAATAGTTCTGCCGTCTTTAGAATCAGATATTTCTACAAGTTCAAATCTTCCTGTTGTTCAAAAAGGTGAATAACACTGCAGAGACTAATCAAAGGAAAGGCAGAAACCGCCAAAGATGCTAGCACACATTTTTAGGACAGAACTGAGAATGCGCCTCTATAGTTCTAGTATCCTCGGACAAGGGATTGGAGGAAGATAGAGAACGAGAGGCAGGAGGAAGTCTTTATTTGTGCTTGAATGCGATAGTCTTTCGGAACTTGGCAAATTGAGGTTAGCTGAGAGAGATGTTTCGATTCAGGAAAATGTTTCCTATTAGAAAGGCTCTTATTTGACATGCATGCATCCATGTTTATGCAGAATCGCCTTTTCGAAATACCTTTAGATTTTTACCTTTCCTAAGCAGCATTTAAGAAAATTTTAGGCTTAGGGAATTCGGCTGTTTTAACCGAGCGTTCTATAGATATATAGATGGTATATAGTTATATTAATATCGGATAGAGCCGTACGTTCCTAGGCTATATAACTCTGGATGGCAGGTGCCCATGTACCGTTCCTGGCGAGAAACCAGGGTTCATGTGACGATGCTTTAGCGGTGAGAGTGATGAAACCTATTCGATTGGTCCTTCATTGGTCTCAAAGGAAAATTTGCTCTTTTTGCATGAACTTTGGAAAATTTTCAGAGGCCTTCCACCCTTTTGCCGTCAAGCATTACATGTAGACATGAAGGCTGCCAGCCGCGTGGGTGGGCCTTCTAGCATCAATTAATTTCGGTTCCGGCTGTGGAATCTACTTCAAACATATCCTCATCATCTGACTTTATATATTATTGGCTATCGTATGATAAAAGGGTTTAACACCTTAGCAGAGACTTGGCTGTACTACGCACTAAGAGCGAAAGGGCCTTCTAATCCGGAATGGCATCTAGCAACAGCTTTGCATGAACGGTGTAAACCGGTAGGATTCAACCACGCCGTTGCTGCCTCCAACACGACGCAACGCAATGTGGAGTTCCACTCCCGCAAGACACCACATGTTCCCAATATATTGTTCGAAGATAGAGTCCGGCATATTGCAGCAGATTAGGCGGGGCAAATTTGCATAATGATAATAACACTATCTAACGACAGAATGGGGTTTTGCAATTTCCTTCCCGAATTTCTTTTATCCCGATTGGCTAATCAAGCTTTCAGCTACATGACATGTAGCTAATTCTTCAACTCTCAGTCGCTCAACGCAGAGGGTTCCCGCCAAAAGCTTCCCTTCAATTCGCCTCAACGGCAAACCGCAGATTAATATCACGATAGCCTGTTGTATGTACATGCACATCGACATCTTGGAATTCATGCTCCGGCATATCATGCATCTTAATATTAGCAATTATGCATTATAATTTCACCGGTAGGTATATCGTAGGGTAGGATAGAGGCATCTTGACTATCAAAGATTCCATGTATAAATATACCTCGTGAGTGCACTCTCAAGCTTCTCTTCTCATCATCAGCATCCAACAATCAGACACTCATTCATACACTGCAATACACTCTTTCTACAAGCTCTCGCTTCTATACCAAACGCTAATTTCTAATAAACAATCTTTAACTTGAAAGATTCCCCAATCAATCCAATCCACCAAAATGAAGTTCTCCATCGTTTCTTCTATCACTCTCTTCTTGGCTGCCACCGCTGCCGCTGCTCCTGCCCCAGCTCCGGAGCCTGTTGAAGCCAGTATCGAAGCCAGGACCGGTAGACACGTCCATCAACAACAAATCAACGTCTTCAGTGAACCCGGATTCAGAGGTTTCAAAGAAACTGTCAAAGTTCAAATTAACACTTGCAGTGAGTGACCTAAGCTTTTCATCTGAAATATTTAATTCAAATTTTCAGTTTGGTATTCTGACCATATGAATTCTATAGCCAATCTTCCTTCGAACGTTAGGGACTACGTCAGATCTGCCAACAACTTTGGCTCATACAGATGCAAATTTTACCAGTAAGGCAAATCCCGTTCAAAGTTCGAGATTCTTGGAATTTTAGGAACTGACAAAACTGCGCTCTTTTTTATAGCCAATTGGACTGCGGCGGTCTCACTCAGGAGAATGACTCCAAGGTCGTTCCTGGAGTTCCACCAGTCGTTGCTTACGACGATTCCATCCACACTCTCTGGGGAATTCTCTTTGTCCACTCTCGCAGCGTTATCTGCCGCTACGCCCAGGCCTAGATTACTGGAGCACATAGCGTTTAAGACTTATGATATATGGGAGGGGAAATGGGATTGGAAGGAGTTTGCTTTTCTGGTTGCGTCGCTCATTTCCCTATACAAACACCACTCAGTTTGAATTTCGTATCCATGTTTAGTTTCTTATATTTGTGTTTAGAATGGTTGAATTAATGATGAGGATGCTGCTTGAGAATCTGAAATTATAAATTTGGTCCCTCCCCTGTGCTAGGTGTGTATTTTGAACCGTGTATTGTCTCGCGAGGCTAGATCGCCCGTTTTGCTTGCCGCGTTTGGTTAAATGCGCAAATGATCATCTGGGCAGACAAATATAGTTTCCTGAAAATTTTGGGGATTGATCACTTGAAAATTTTAGGAACAAGCTTCCAAATGTAATCATAATTATAATCATTGACTTCGGTGCCTGGAATCATCTTTACCTTTGGCTTACGACATCAGCCGTCTATAAGATGGTGCTGTTAACCTGCCTTCCCTTTGAACTCATACTGGAGGTCCTCGAGAATTTAACCTCCACAGATGACCTTATTCGTTTGAGTATCACCTGCCGCGATTTGTATCTTCTCAGGAAAACAAAATACTGGGGTCCCCTATATCGTTACATACTGAAGCGTGAAACCGAGATCGAGACTACATCCGAGCTCGCTGGCCTTTTGAAACTTAGAAGATGGAAGTCAGGGAGGACAACTGGAGAAGTAAGTTCGGCTTTACGCTCTATTTGCATTGAAAATGCATTCTGACCTCTAATAGCTTCTATGCCGAAGGTTCCCCTCGAGGGAAGAGAGAGTTAAACTGAAGGAAGAAGATCCGGAGCAGGATCCGCATGAATTGTTACAACTCCGAAGAACGATTCGATGGTTTACTCTACAATTTTTCAAATATCAACTCACAAACCACCCAAAGTTTGCTGAGCGCTCAAACGACCAGAGGCCTAGCCAATCAGAGCTCCGAAGGATAGACGAGGCGTACTGTGCGCTTTGGATCTGGATGGAAGCCTCCTATGAGGCTAGGAGGAGGGACCCGTTGGATCTTGCTTGGCTAATTAATTGGTCTATTCATGGTAATGGGTATAGACAAGCCATGCCTCCCCAGTCGACACTCATGGTGGTTTACTCATTCCTTCAATCATGGCTCGGACGAATCGTCAATACTCGTATTGGGTCTTTCACAAGCGATAGGGTGAATATGATGGCGTACATGGTGCCATGTCTAACTCGCTGTGGGTTTAAAACTCTGCCCTCAAAAGTTGGATCGAGACTAATAGGTGATGTTGCCTAGATATTTGTACTGGTGTACCCAACTTCCTTCTTATCATGCACAATCTTTATGGCATCAAGAAGCTACTACAAAGTTCAGAGGACCAGCAATGCAAGACTATAGACAAGATATTCGATGAGCTAGACTGGGACAGGTTGGGCTATAATGACGATGGGACTAAACGTTTTTCCTCACTTTTCGATGGGATCGAGGAGCAGCCTCGGTTAGAGTTTTGTACGCGGCCGCTGTGGAAGTCAGAGGGTGGTGTATTCAGAGTTAGGGCGCGGTTTTGGGAACAGCCGATAGGTTTCGACTCTGAGGTCGTATTCTGGGATGACAAAAGATTGTTGGAGTGGGGCTACTACCTCCCGGAACATATTGACTTCACAGCCCCTCCTACGGTGTCATCGCTCGCAGGGAAGCAATACTCTATAATTTGCAATGATTGCCTGAAATCCTGGTATTGTACCTATCGGAACCGGAAGTATGATTGATACTCGATTACTGCAACGGAGTCTAAAAGTGTTTGTAATATTCATATCTGGTGTTAAAGAAAGTGCGGGAAGTATAGGAAGGGTTCTTTTTAAACTTCCTCATGGTTATCAGGCAGCCAGACGATACTTACTCGATGGCTGAATACTAAAATTACGTTAACTTCTTCAAATAGTGAGCTCTATAGTCGTCATCATTCTGTATACATAGCACATAACGCGTAACAATCGTTAAATCGTAACAACATATCAAAATCTACATAGAAGAAAGGTTGCGGGTCCGTCCGGTCGCGTATGTAAGGCTGTACGGCTGCGCTTACGGTCATCGGTCTAATATACTCTTCCCCCCGAAACTATCCCCGTAGTGAATTACCGCATCCCCATCAGCCTTGTTTCCATGAAACAAATGACCTCTTGCCATGATGTTTACCCTATACCCATTAAATATTTCGTCTCCAAATCTTGCTCTCGCTCTACCTGCTACTTCATTGCCAATGTATATATGTCTCGGCATCGCCTCTATTTCAATGTTCACCACCCTCATGAGCTCCATATCCACCGTCCCCGCCGCGTTTGCTAAAATTTTCAACGCAGTCCTGCTCTCCGCCCTCAACTTCATCATGTCCTCCGCGTAGAGCACCATCTGCCTTTCCGAAACGCTGGGGAATTTCTCGGGCGGGAAGAGGTCGATGAGGCCATCCACCAATATTGTCACATCCTCGATGAGGGTGTTGAATTTCGCCTTGTCGTACACCGCCCAGACCGTCTTTTGCAAGGCTGATGTTTTTTTCTGCCTTTGGGCCACCACTTTACCGATAGCGTCGACGAGGCTCCTGACATCCTTTCTGGTCTCGTGCTGCGGATCGAATAGCTCCCCACCGCCCGACTTGGCTAGGTATTTCATTTGCACCTTTTCCGCTTGTTCGAACAGGGTTTTTATCCTTTCTAATATTTTCAAGGCTTCTCTTCCGTCCTCGGGTGTTCCGATATCTTTCTTTTCGTTCCGAACCGCTTCCGCCCAGCGGGAGAGTCGCAGTCTTATAATATTGAGTTTTGTTAGGGCCGTTTCGTAGTCTTGGCCAAAGGTCTTCCCGAAGCGGACGTATTCGCAAAAAGATATTGTGGTGGTAAACATAGTGGTAAGGCTGATGCCGCCAATTACAAGCCCGGCAAGTTCCATTCTAGGTATAATTTGGTTGGTCTTGAATGCTGCGAGGTTTGCGGGCAGGGGTTTGGGTCCGGAGTCGCTCGATACTGAGGGATTTGAGGGTTACAATACTAGCTCTGCTAGTTCTGCTAGGTCCGAACTTTCAGGGTTGATAGGGAGGTAAGTGTTTTTGTGAAGCTACAGCGACCTGAATTGAGATGTCTGTAAAGGCTCCGTCGATTCCGATCAATCGTGAAATACCAGCAGGTAAGAAAAAAGCGGAGCTCACTGATGCAGTGTTAGTGTTCTCAAGATCATATGATCTGCAGTGTCGCAGTATTCCAGAGCTGCCAATAGTGAGCGGTCGTCCCGGTCCTTGAGTTCTAGAAAACGCCGTCGAGGGAGCAAGTAAACCCGAGATTGTCGATTCTGAAACCTCAAAACGATATATCTGGTGCGTTCCAGACTCTGAGAGCGACTTGAAGGTATTTAACCCTTTGATATAGCGAAAGCTTTATGAGATGTGCTTGAAGGCTTGGATGTCACAAATGCCACGCAGTTATGCATGAAACAATACAAAGTAGAACATTGCATCTTGGTCCCCTTGCTAAACGGGCTGTGTTGCTGTTGTTTCAATGGCGGGGGGCGGAGCTATTAGCTATAGCGAAAGAGTGCAGTACGAGCTAAGCTAAGCACATTGCACTGCACACTTAGCACATACTAGCTTTTAATTCGCGTCGGTGCATGAGAATGTTCGAAACCTAAACTTGAAACGTGGTCCCGGGATACTGCGGAAAAGCGGGAGATTTCCGATTAGGCGAGAAAGGCGCAATAGTAATAAGAATCGAATTCAATGTCATACGCATTTACCGTCTATTCGTGGTATGGCAATCACACTTCGTCGGGTGACGGACGTGGACGCGGAAGCCCGACATCTGCGCTGCCAGTATGTTGTGCATATGTGTTGCAACGGCTGACTGCATTGTACCGGCCAGCACCCGGATAGAGCACAGCTGCCAGCTGTCTCGGCATGAGACCCATGTTTCAATCTCTCATTCAGCAGGGTACACGAGCATATACGTAGAAAGAGCGCTAGGGAAATACGTATACATGGGATCCTTATATACTTACATATACACTGTACACTGCACATATATACAAGTTACCTGTGTGCACGTGTGGATTGCAGTGGACATACATCTTTTTCGATCTTGAATACTCAAGTGCAAGTCCTTCATTTATAAAAATGTCCTTACAGTTACTAGCGCTAGCAAGCTGTGAAATTGCATAGTACATGGTAGTGATGTTTAGTCTCGTATTAAATCGCCATACAACACTGTGGAGCAACCTTAGCTGGACGCTGTTGGTGTTGTTACGTCTCGTTGCGGCATTATAACTTGCAAGCCAGCTACGGTCATGGTTTTAGACTAAGGCCCTTTGTTTTGCCCTCTCTTTATTGATACTAATATTGCGGTGTTAGACCTTCAAAGTATAATTACTGGAATTAAACCCCTATTTTTGCCCTCCCCGTCTTAAGCTTCTGGTTCGCGTTTGCGGGTGGCCGTGCCCGCTGCTACCAATAAGTTTACAACGGATTTTATGCAAGTATGTATCTCATACTTCTCTATGATTATTGCGCCAACTTGTGGTGATTCCATACTCTCTTTTAGCCCGCTACGGTAGCTTCTAACTTGGCTTCGGCCTCATACGCTGTCCAGGTACGATTTGGGTACAGGACTATTCAAAGGTTCTTGAGTAATTATATACGTATACAGGAATAATCCAATTAGGAATAATGGTATTTACAATAGATATGGCGACAACTTCCAGCCTGTGACACTGCAAATCCGTGGGTTTATATTTACAAATCCTTGCAGTGTCATCCACTTTTAGACTGAAGCCTCCTCAGAGGCCTGTGATCCTGTGTTCGCAATCCGATAGTTACTCTACATACATCGCCGATGGCTATCGAATGTTGAGTGCACGAATGTGCTGGCAGTATGATATAGTATCGCGAGAAAGGACTTTGTGGTGCATCCGTTTTGAAATAGTAAGGGGCTACAATATGCTAAAGGTATGTATCATAAGAGCCATACAAATTCATACTATCCATATCTAGATAGATGAGTTTTGTCTGGAGGGAAAGCAAGGGATTAGCAACCTGGAGAGTGATTGGATAGCGCTAGATACTCGGTAGCTGAGACACTTTGAATGGGGGCAAACGAAGCAGTACCGTTGCGAAAGTCTGGTGGCTGAACAGTTCGAAACCCTGATACTTCAATGTAGAAATTGAGTTTAAGTATGCTCTGTCAATAACATGGGGTCTTCTTGGAATAAATTCTAAATTTAGTTGGGGATGCAATTGGATAAACACTGAGGAATATCGAAATATGATTACGTATACGTCACCATGATAGCTCTTTCCTGTGGGCGCGTATCCGACTGGCTGTTGTGACATCGTGAACTAGAGTAAGATATATTTAGGGATAAGCATTATAGCTAATTTACTGTTGAAATCATATGGATAGAGTATATACACTTAGTTGGCATATCGATCCATATAGCATGAGACTCAGCTTTAGCCGATTAATCTATATATATATATATATATATATATAGAATAGCCAATCTCCGTTACCGTTCCATGGGATACGTATTGATACATACATGGCGAGGGTTTGTGGAAACTCCTTGATTCGGTTTGAACGAGGCGTAGCGTGTGAACAGTGGCTCCGACAACATCTGACGTTTATGATTCCACAATTCCTGTAGATTTAGCTTTATCGCATTTCTCACGCGAACCGTCCTACCGTATGTCATAACTGGCAGCGGGATATTCTTTATTTGAATAGTAACGGAAAACAAATGCCAAATTAAACTGCTGCAATGCAACGTTACTAGCCTCAACGAGGTTCACGGATATATTAAGTGCTCGTAGTCTCATTTCCTTCACTGACATGTGTCTGGGCAGGCGGCTGGTTTTCATGAATCGCCCCTTCGTTGAGAGTGATTTATTTAGCTAAGACCCTTCTATTAAAATAAGCCGTGCTAATTTTTGGCGGCATAACAGGTTCAGACTGCGAGGCTACTATAGTACTAGCTAAGTTTACCAACATCCATTGAATGCTTCAGAAGTTTGCGTTATAATAACGCGCCTGCACTTGGCTACTGATACCTCTAGGCGTATAACAAAGATGGTCTGGACTGACCTCACGTAGAGGCACGGCGTTAGCATGCAGCTACATATAGACACTACGAAAAAGTAAAATATAGCTCGACAGTCGACAATCGGATGCAGAATCCCGAGGAGCATTAAGCCAAAAGGCCTCCACACGGAAAAATAAAGTACCCAATGGGCATTCGCATTTTACTACGCATGCCAACCTGCAAGATGCAACAGTCCAATTCAAGGGCGCGTTTGTGGAAAATCCCGAGATCCTTGCATCGACCCACTACATTATCGAGATCCCGAGCTTTGTCGTTCTAAAAATGTTAGACTCCAGCGGCAGCGTGCATATATTCTCAGGGGTTGTCTCTCATGTTTGAGAGCATTTGATTGGTCGGTTCGTATAAATTCCCTGTTCTTGGTTGAGCAAAACCCAACAATGACAACACTTACGTGGCAGGCACCGTCCACCGAGTGCTAAAGCACTCTCCTTTCTGTCAACTCGTAAGGCGAATCCGACGTAAGCTTCCTGTAAGGTCACAAAATTGCAGGAACCGATCAAGCCTCTTGTAGGAGTTTACGGATGATATTGCGTTAAGGTGAAACTGTCCCCACTTAGTTTAGTATATGTCCACAGATAATGGCCGGGCCGCAATCACGATGGGTGTCGGATGTATGCTTGGGAAGCCTCAGGGGTATCTATTGTACCATGTATCTATTGAAAAAATTTTATAATATAATCCAGGCTTCAGGCCAGTCGGCTGAGGAGTTGAAATATCATTCATTCATTTCTATTCTTCTTTCATTAACATTTTATCCTTTCGTCTTCAACTCTCGAGATCTCGAGTTTTAAGCCTATATATTTTTTTATAGTTCTACACTTCCTATACATTTCAACTATGAGGTTGTCAATTGTTCTATTCATTGCTTCCGTTATTCCTTTTGGATTAGCAGGTGATGGTCCTCCAATCGAAGGCGCCGGCGATGGTGCTAAAGAAGAGACCGGTGCTATGGGCTTCACTACAAGCCCTGTAGAAGGGCCAACTCCTGTATTGACCACGCCTGAAAGCCCAATACCGCCTACACCACCTCCTGCAACTTCCACTGGTGGAAAGGCTGAGGAGACCAAAACCCCTACTGGAAGCTCTATAGCTGTAGAAGCTCCTCCAGCTACATCCACAGGAAGCTCCACAGGGTCTTCCGGTGGAAAGGATGAGAGTACAACAAATAATGCAGGCTCCAGTGAAGAAAAGGTTGAGGTTGGAGACCCAGCAACACACCCCCAGGGTGAAGAAGGCAAAAGCGATGGTGAGGGTGGTGAAGGGACGACCCCAATTGATCAGTTTGTCTTAATACCACTTTACCTTCTTGCTGGGGGAGCCATCATCCTTTTCGGTTTTCGAAGGCATGATCAGTTTTCAAAGGATAAACGAGGCCAGAGATCTTTCCTGAGAAGCGCTTCACAGTCGCATACTCCTAAATCGCCTTGGTTTAAATGGATGCGCCTGCGATACGCCCCGCTATACACGAAACGCCATAGCCTTGAACTCCGCCCTTTCAAATGGCTTAATTTCGGTGTTCTGCCTACGAGAGTAGAAGCTAGTATCATGCTTGTCTATACCCTCCTAAATGTCATCTTTACTGTCGCTACCATTCCCTGGTCATCAGAAGAGTGGAGTCTCAAGATGTATGGCCTGAGAAACCATAGCGGCACACTGGCAACGGCTAACCTTATCCCACTCGTCTTGACGGCTGGCCGAAATAATCCACTCGTCCCCTTCCTGAAAATTCCCTTTAATACTTTCAATACGATGCATCGGTTTCTTGGTAGGCTTGTGGTGGTAGAGACGCTCTTACATGTTGCTGCGGTTTTGGCGACCAAAGTGCCAACCTGTAAGTCTTCACTCTTTTCTGCAGCGACAGGAAAGGTAATTTTTAACTAACGCTATGACTTCGTTAAGCCGGCTGGAGCATTGTCCCTCAGGAACTTTGGGGCAAGACACTGGTACTTTATGGTTTTATCGTAAGTAATGCCCCTCTCGACTGTTGCCTACGGTCGCAAACTCTAGTATTCTTCCTAACGTCTTTATAGTCATCCATCATGTTTATCGTTATCATAATGCAAGCCTGGCGACCCCTTCGATCCGTGTTTTATGAATCCTTTCTGGTAATCCATATATTACTCAGCATTGGCGCCTTCGTCACCCTCTGGTACCATTTGGAGACTTTGCAACACCAGCGCCTCATGATCGGTGTCTTTATAGCATGGGCGTTTGAGGTATGAATGATACAACTTAGCGGGTTTAGAAATATTCGAAATAGAACTAATATAAGATCTTCTCGAGGGTAGCGCATTGCTAGAATTGTTTTGACGGTATGGAGAAACAGCGGAAGCCGGCCAACCCGGGCCACAATGGAACTACTCTCGCACGACCTGGTCCGCATCTCCCTCCGAGTTGCGCGTCCTTGGAATATTAGGCCGGGCCAACACCTTTATCTCTACATCCCGAGCGTCGGCCTTTGGACGTCTCATCCCTTCTCAATCGCTTGGGTAGATGAGGCCGAAGGTAACCAGAATAGTAGACGCCTATGGGATCCCGATACTCTGAAGAACCAGAAGTGGCGCAATATCTTTCTCCTCGTAAAGGCAGAAAGCGGATTTACAAAAAGCCTTGTGGCAAAGGCTGCACAGTCCCATAGTGGTAAATCCTCCGCTCTAGCTCTCGTTGAAGGAACCTACGGTAAGTCTACCCTCTCTGGAATGCTGCTCCTAATAGATTGGCACTAACCGATTTTGGTACCGCTCAAGGTGGGCTCGAGGACCCTTCATCCTTCGATAATGTCGTGCTCGTTGCTGGTGGAGTTGGAATAACCCACCAGCTGCTCTTCATTCAAGACCTGCTCACCAAATACCGACATCGAGAATCTCCAGTCAGACGCATTACTCTAGTTTGGGCAGTCCGTTCTGAAGGTATTGTCAATTCCATTATTTGACGAGCCCTAGTCATTTATACCACGAAACCTCTAACCTTATCTCTCCATATCTAGCACAAGTTGACTGGGCCCAACCATGGCTAGACCAACTCCTCCGACAGCATGCGCAGGCTGTCTTCCGAGAGGCACCTCTTCGGTTTCGCGTCCTCGTATATATTAGTTCGCCTGCAATAAACAAAGTCTCATCCCCCATGAATAGCACAAACCACATCCCGTACAACGCACATGCCTCCCAGCCATCTCTCTCATCTAACATGTCAAACGCACCAATGCTCGCAAGGGAAGATGTCAGGATAGCTCCTATGGATCCCATCCCATTTGATGGAGATCATGAAGCGGCGTCTGTTGAACTATTTCACCATAGGGTGAATCCCTACTCCCTCATAGATAAGGAGGCCAAAGCCTCAACAATGGCAATGTATGTCAATGTCTGCGGACCTGGGAGCTTGGCTGACGACGTGAGAGATGGAGTAAGGAGGGTCCTAGAGCGGGGTGAGAAGGTGATTGAATTTTATGAGGAGGCGTTTTCCTGGTGAAAGAAAGCCTAGAGGATACGGTTAAGGAGAATATAACTGGGGGGCTGTGTTTCGATTATCGATTAGATGTTTCTTTTTTCATAATTTCTTGCGAGTCTGCTGTCAATAATAAGGCTTGCACATTGTAGCTTAAACGCAAGAGTATTTAGATAGACACTTTCTTAGCTCTCATTTATAAATTTGAATATTTGAATATCCTGTTGGAGATTACGATAATGCACTATCATGTGAGGCCGACTTTGCTTGCCCCAAACGCTAACCTTAAATCCGCTAAATGCCTACTTACTCTTCAAGCTAGCGTAGCCTCATATATCCTCAGCACTGTTTATATCTATATCTTGAGAAGGGCTATAAAATTAGAACCAATATTAATAATTAGTCGACTCGAGCACTTCCTTGGCAAGAAAAAATTGAAGCCTAATACCAATTTCGGTTCTGCAAACGGGCTTCGCCTCCCTTTAGATACACATAGACTAGAAGTTTATGTCATACCAACCTTGCAGTAGTCTGTGCTGCTGATATATTCGGCACCTAAATGTTGCAAATGTTGCAGAATACATGCAGCTTACGCGTTCCGCCAAGCCTATTGATAGCCATAGTTATCCACGACCACGGCCATCACAACATCATGTGGGATTCATATATCCGGCCTAGCTAGGAGGCTTGCATTAAAGAACTGAGTTACTGGTAAATCAGTCTGTTGATCGATATATCAATATCCCCCGAAAGGGAGAAATTCAACTTGGCGTGTAAATTGATTTTATGCATTTAAGCTTTTACCGCCTCGAAGCATGAATCCAACATTGGCCGACTCTCGCCCCAAGCGTGGAGGGAAGATAAGAGAAGCACACTTAAAGGTTAGAACGGGGTGCAATACATGGTAAGATACTCCCTCTCCGCCCCATTTATTACCGTTAGCTGGGTTACTAAAAGGCTAGCAGCAAGTAAGTCGTCTAGTAATCCAGGAACCTCGGTCAGGCTACAAAATAGCTTACTTTGGCTTCAAGAGTGAGGCGGGTCAAATGTGACGAAGAGAAACCAACCTGCAAAAGATGTATATCCACAGGTCGTGTTTGCGACGGCTACACTGCTCCAATTCGCGTCATTAAATTCTCAAATGCGGGAAATGAAAATCCGAATAATGGTGGCACCTACCAGGTTATCCAGGGTTCTGCGAAAAAATCCTCAGTCCCTCAATCCCTGAGCATCGAGATTCCTGGTACAGGCAATGAGCGCTATTTTTTCAGCATCTTCAGACTAGCTGCTGAGGCAGGGTTCACATTGCACATCAAGAATTCCTCGAAATTGTGGACCCAATTAATACCACTCCTTTGTCACCATCTAGAGGCTGTCAAGCATGCCGTTGTAACGCTGGGTGCGACAATCCACTACTTCAAGGTAATTGGGCCCAAGGGCCCAAATTCCGGCAATGGCGATATCGACAAACTAGGAAAGGCAAATCCATTCATTCTCAGTCAGTATAGCATTTCTATCAGCAAACTACAAGAAAACATATCCTCTGGATCGCCTTGGAGTGTAACAGTTGCTCTAATATGCTGTATCATGTTCATCTGTGTCGAAAATCTCCGCGGTAATTACCGAGGTGCTCTGGTCCATCTGAAAAATGGAACACGAATTATTGATACGAGCCTCGATGTTCCCTACGTATGCAGCCCTGTCGCTACACGGCAATCGCTATCAACCGAAAATCATTACAAAGGCAGCATTCCATTTGTCTCGGACACGGAACTAAGAGACATGGTGAACTACTTCCGCCACGCCGAGGTTTGCGGGCAACTCTTCTCGCTGGAGGCCCAGCCAATTCTTGCGAGGAAGCTGTATACACACTTACATTCGAGTGTCGGTAAAGAGGGCCTTTTAACAGAGTTCACCTGTCTCGCCGACGCCTACGCGGCGAGAGTGCAAGTGGTAAGCGATGTGATGGCTAAAATATGGGAGACCCAATCGAAGAGAGATGACAAGGTCTTTTGGAGCCCCGGCAGCTTCGAAGAGGAACAGGAGCACATTCGTGATCGAGTAGCGTTGGTTAGCGAAAAATATCGAGAGTTCCTATTAAGCAGCTACGCCCCAAGACCAGGGACCCGTGAATATCTTAGCTGCTCTCTAGACATGCTATTGATTAGGTCTGTGCAGGTGCTCGCGGAATCGGCATTAATCTCGCTAGAAGCTGAGGAAGTTGGGGAAATGGATACTCCTTTCATCCAAAATATAATTGGGGACATGATTTCTCTCGCCGAGCGTATACAAGAGGGCATTAATGCGACAACGAACGGATTCGGATATCAACAGGACTTTAGCCTAGAAACGGGCATAGTTGCGCCTATGTACCTAGCGTATACGCATGCAACCGTAGCGGATCACAAAGTACGGATCGTTCGCATTCTCGAGAGTGCGAAATTACAGGAGGGGCCGTGGACTGCGAGATACATTATAAAACTTCTCAAAACAAACCTTGGATCAAATAGAATCAGCGAAACAACGCTAGCAAGCGATACTAGCATGTTAAAGAGGCAGGCTGGGGACATGGACTGTCACAAACTATTCTCAAAATTTAAAATAAAAGGTGATATCGACCGATTCAAAGTCCACACAAAGTGCATAAAATCAGAAAAGATGAATGGATACACATCAAATAACGAATCGTCGGGTTCCTTTGTTGAACAGTCCAAGCACAGAGACAAGCAAACGATAGACAGCTTGAAATCCGATACTCGACGGAAGACTCCTAAATCCCCTAGGCAATTTTCACTCCGTTCTCAGCTCCTAAATAAAAGCGACAGCAAGTATTCCAGGAGTCCTAAGGCAGCTAGAACTCAACACTTGTACTCAATTGGTCAATACCCAAATGTTAACGCTTAAGAGAGCCACCGACCTTAGTACGAACCGAACAATTATAGCTGCTAAGTCGAGCACATGGGTACCTAAGTACTTAAGTACTTATATATTTAATTAAGTATATTTTACTTCACAAAAGCATCCGCGGCTAGCCTAAGCGAGAAGACACCCGTTAGGGAACGTGTAATATTAGTTTCAATTCCTTATATTCATAATTTTCTTTTTAAAAAGTGGAGTAACAGCGGTGCAGAGCCTGTACTTTAAGCGGCTTAACTAAGAGGTATTCTGCAGTTGTGCGCCCACAGACCAACTCAAACAGAAGCCATCTAAGACATTTATAGCTGGTCGGCCTTGAGGGTGAGGCTTTTAGCCCATATGTGCCCTGGGGCAAATTTGTTAAACAGTGTCCGCACGCTACGCCAGTCCAAACACCGCGCTTATACGCCATTTTTTAGGTCGAACCCCTTGCAACAGAGACTAGTGGAATAAATATGAGATATTAAACAACATAGCGACTGATGTCACACAGCACAACGCACATGCATTCCTTTGACTGATTGCGGCTTGCCCATTCTTATCCGCTGAAAAAACACTAGACTTGTGTTATGGCATAAAGTAGAATATGTGTGGGGTACCGGGACGCGATATATTCTTGTATACTCCTTCTGTATATTTTGCAAAATTCTAATTGTTCACCGGCTACTTACGTAGCTTACGTATACGAAGACCGACCGAAGTAACGACATAATTGCTTATTGTTGGAACCTGAACATTAAAATATCTTGACTCGTGGATATGAGTTCTGGTTACATCGCCCGACCTAGTATCTGTTAACTTTCTGGTGTGCATATGCACGGGTGGCCCGGTGGTAGCCTCTATGATTGTAATCACATACGGATAACGCGAACCACCATACGAACGGATTTGGCTATGGGGGGAACCCTCAGTTTCTCTAGGGAATTAAACGGCTTCGTACCTGTACTGGCTTTGGCCTCGGCGAGATTCTGCGCGAATTTTAGGGCCTAGTTTAGTCGACGCAATCCACGAAAGAGGGACAGGCACAAGTTATAACTGAACAACGCATTAACATATAGTATCGTGTTGCATTTTTAGCCAATATTCTGCCAGCTGTTCTAATAGCTAATGATATAGTCATCTTTCTAGGAATCGTGGGTGCAGACACAAAAGGTTCTTGTAATCTAGAGTCTGGGATCCATAGGATATTAATCTTGCTAGGTCCCAACTCGCCGCAAAACATAGAATTCCTTGCATGTACATGTACTTTCGGAGGAGCTTATGCCTGGACCAGGCGCTGATAAGCCTCCAAGATAATATGCAGTGTTTGAACTTTGGTGCAAACACGCGGCACAGCTAGACCATTCTGCAGAATGCACCACCCATCAGCCACTATTAGATCATCTGCTCTGTGACAGCTCTTGCATGAACGCTAACCGCATCAGCGGTGATTTGTGATAGAAGTTGCTTTGAGGGGAAAATAAGACTAGGCAAAATAGGTTCTTCTGAGCTCACCTGATCAGTAGTACCGGAAAGTGACCATTGGCAGTGCAGTGCAGTAGTGGCTTATCTTGAAGTTCACATAATTGAGAAAGAATCTGTATCCTCAAGAAGCTAAGGAGCAAAGGAAAGAGGAAAACCAGCCGAAATATCTCTCATCTCCTAATTCTGTGTCGGTAATGCTCGATGCAATAGGTCAGGCGGAGGGCGTAGAGCACCAATTGTTAAAGAGGAAAAATAAAAAATTACGAATCAGGGGGCACAATTCCCAATGATCATCACAGGTTGCATTGCAGGTGATAATGGTACGGAATCATCGCCTGCCGTTGAGCTTTTGCTTTCGTTGAGGCTACTTTGCTATGATTGCGACAACTGGTGAGTTGTCAAATGCCATGAACATCGGGACGCCAAAGTAATCATACGCTTTCGAAAATAGCGGGAAAAGCTGACAAAGTCGAGCAAAAAGTGCAAACGCGAAACGCGACAGTCCGCAGAAGAACTTAATAGAGCGGGGTTATACCAATTGGCTTGAGAGACTTGCCCACTAGTGGGGTGGATGTGGAAGGCAGCAGTGATGCTGTACACTGCTACCATTGTGAGGATAGCATCAAGCTAGGAAAACCGGAAAAGCAAAAAAAAGAAGAGAAAAACAAAAAAAATAAAAGGTAGCGATTGTGATGGTTGAGCTCTGGCGACCTCGGAAGGCTGAATACACGAACTTTAATATCGCACTCGAGCGTGACTATGTCACTTTTCCTAGTATGTAGAGTACGTCGCGGATTTTTCAAGACGAAAGGGCACTTGGTTTTCCACGTAGCCGACCACTTTATTCAAGTTTGTGACGATAGCTATAGGCCAAGACCTCAAGCCAACAGGATCACTGCATAGCGTTGAGTCGGTGCGGGGAGATAATGGCGATAAAGCCCAATCATATATTCAATATGCCTCATACTCAAGGTTATATAAGTTCGGCCAACGAAGCCTCAGGCCTGAATGGGCTTTTACTCCATTTTTCATCCATATTCCATAAGAATTTCAGCGCAAAGGCAGACTACAGGCATATTTTCTTGCCCTCCCCTCTCTCTCGTTTACACGTTCCAAGAAATCGTTACACAGACCAAGTTAGCACCACCAGCTAACTAGAGTTACCGAACCGAACCTAAACCCTGCCCTTTGTTTTTGCCCGAAAGCTTCTTTCCAGAATGGAGGCCAACACAAAGCTGCCGCGAAAACTAAAGCAGGCTGCGCCCGCTACTCTTAAGAACAATTCAAAGCCTCGTTCAATATCGCGGCGGGACGCTGAAGTTGAGAAGAAAGGGGAAGAAAACCTCCCGAGATTGAGTGGACAAAACGTCTACTGCAATAACAACGTGGGAGGTCAAAGAAATGTTGTTCAAATGGGAGATACTCACAACTATCATGCCGGGGCGGCCCATAACTCCGGGGCCGGTACCATCAACATGGGTGCTGGTGTCGGTGAGTTTCTATCGTCGCCAAATGAAAAATCTCGAGAAAAATTTGCTAATTATCTTGTCGGATTAGACGAAGCCTTTCGGAATCGCAGGAAAAAGGTCCTCGCGGAGAAAAAGGAATTTCAAAACACCCAAAACACCAAAAAATTCTGGTCGGAACTGAAGAAGATCCGCGAAGCCCACAACAATACCCAAGCATCGTACAACCCTGAAGACGCAAAGAGTATTGAAAATACCATCCAGGAGTGCAACTCTCGAGTGCAACAACTCAATGACCTTGAACCAAAGCTCCCAAAGGACGGAAAAATAATCTACGTCTTTACTTGCGTCAAGGCAATGGCATACCATCTTCGCGGTGACGCCGAAGTTGTGAATGCAGCAGATCTCGAAGAAGATGCGGTTTTCTCTCAGCTGACGGCTGCTTGTTCGTCCTTTGAGGAAACTGATCGGACTCTCGCCTCCATACAAGACTACGATGACCCCTACTTCACGAAAGCCAAAAAGGCGGCTGCTAAGCAGATGTGTCTACAAGCTAAAGTGGATAAAGGCTGCACTCATTTGGTTCACGCTCAAGAGAAAATGGATAACGAGGACGAATCTTCATTATGTGAAGCCATGAAACAAATCACATTCGCTTATAGCGATATGGATTTTGCCCAAAGAGGACTTTTAGACATTGAAAAACTCCGCGGAGAGGATGATACATTCCTCGATTACCTGGATAAGGCAACAAACCGCATGGAAGAGATTGAGAAGGTAAAAGCCGATATCAGCAAGAAACTCCAGGATTTTGATGACAAGCTTCTGGAAGATGCCAAGTCAAGCACAGAGGATGAGGAAGAAGATAGTGACGACGACGACAGTGATACTGAAGGGATGGTTGGACGTATGTCTATGAAAAAATAATTTTAATTTCTACATATCCTTCTCCTCCTCCCTCTTTCACTCCTTTTCTTTTTCCCATTTTTCTTTGTTAAGGGATACCGTTCGCATTATTTTTTTATCCATCATATACCCATATAAGTTTAGTATTTAGTCATGCTTTTTTTTTTTTTTTTTTTTTTTTATAATTTTCGGTTTCGCTCGTGGAAACAAAAAAAGGGGGGATGCTCTAGGCCGGGCCTCGCGGTACACCGCTCATGTAAATATCGATTGCCTGAATTTAACGCGAAAAAGTTTTTTTGTTCAAACCGTGCTCCATACACATATTGATGTGTCGGGTAATCTAATACATACTATTCCTAGCTATAGGCTCTGGTGGTTATTTGAGCACAAGAAGTGTCCCGAGCGAGACGCTGCTGGCTATAGCTGCAGGAGCAAGTATCGGGTTTCATAACGTGTGAGTCACGTTAACTATAGAACTTCGTTCAGATTAATCGAACGGCGAGCAGGTGATATGTATTCGGAAACACACGGCAAGCTACAAGTGAAGGAATTCTGACG
>LDUD01000015.1:237007-248947 GCA_012184295.1 Dactylella cylindrospora
TGACAATCTAAAACTCTTAGACAAGCTTTGCGCCGTTAGATAACAAATAATCTATTCCTCCCCCCGCTGTGCCCCTCTTTGGCCCCAGCGCACCGTTCCTACTCCCATCCCAAAGTTCCCCGCAAAGTGTCCTCCCGGAAATGCCATTCCTGTAGTACATGACCTAGTTCCATCAACAAGAATCAAATACACTCAGTTCGCTTGCTTAACTCCAACTTCGTGATTGCAAGACTGCAAGACCCAATGTGAAGCCTAATCCGATTGTTGCGGATGCTTAATCCTCTATTCTTCGTAATACTACACTGGGAGCCCTCCACGTGGGTGTGGGCTCTCTATAGTGTGATATAGTATCATCGCGAGATGATCGGTATATAGAAGAAGAGTATAGTGTGGCGCATGGACAAAGTTCAAAAGCAGTAGACTTCTGATTTGATACCGCATGCGATAAGTGCTGTAAATAATCCCTTTGGCTTCTGCCGAGGCTTTCATCCACCTGAACGTACTGAATGATCGTCCCCTAGCATACCATAGCCACCCCCAGGGAGGAAATTTTTGCCCAACTCCTGAGCTTTCCTCCTTTTTACTCTACTAATCTCAGCATGGATTGTAGACTGGTCCATTAGAATCTGGAAAAGTTGTTTGTCGATAGTCTTCTGAGTCCTCCATTCGCCCTCCTCAACGAAAATTTCTTCAAAGGTTTCGTATGCTTCGTCAATGACATCGACAGAGTCTTTTAAAATTCTGCACTGGTCGTTGGTTGTATCCGCAGCCTTAGACTTTTTAAATAACGCGATCGCTTGAAGATGTAGAATGTTCCCCTTCAAAATTTGCAAATACGTATCGTTTCTGAGGCGTTTGTTGGAGTCTGAGATTGCTCTCAGGGATTTCAAGTGAGCCGCGCAGCCTTTGATGGTCTTCCCTGACCCAACCTTGAGGTCCATGAAATCCGCGTGGGCCTGGTGGTATTCTCGCGAAATAAGCTGAATATTGAGTTCCGTAAGATCCAGGGACCCAGTATCCTCCTCATCTCTTTCCCTCCGGCGAGTCCTCCGGGGGGTCTTGATTAACGGGCCGGCGCGGTCGTGGGATTCGCGTTCGTAGTTGTGATCGCGGGAATGCGAGTCGACTTTGCCCATATTAAGATGTCCATTAGTGAGAGAATTAAACGTCAAAAAGTATTTCAATCTATGAAAGCTTACCTTGCTGAGGCGAAGGAAAAGAAGGCGGGACGGGGGCAAGAGGCGGCGGTCCAGCGTTATGGTTGACAAAGTAGTTATTGACGTTTCCGTATTGAACCTGGTTGCGCTCGCCCCCGATAGAGTTTTCTGAAGCATTTAGGCGACTTTGTGGAGCTAAATGGGACCCGAGACTCGACCCAATACCAGAGTCGACTTTGCTACTGCTCTTCCCCTTGTGTGACATCGATGGGAAGGGGGGCAAGGTACGCCGACGTTACACGAATGGCCGAGGAACAACCCGGCGGGTTCCTTGCTTTTGTGTACCGATTGATGTTGTATGAAATAGGAGTGAGGTAAAAGTGGGTGTACGGGGGGAAAAGTGGCTTAAGAGCAAAAAGGAATCTGCACAGAAGTCAATACGTAACTCGCTATTTCAAGAACGCTTTCCAGTTATAAAGAAGTATGTATTACAAAGTGGAACTCCTACAAGACTAGTCGACTTTACGATGAAAGTGCGGCTTGATGCTTCGATTCCAACTGGTATTTGCGAATTAAGGAGTTTGAGGTCTCATTTACAATTTACATAGTATAGTGAAACATGAGAAGCGAATGGGAAGTCTTGGAAGTGCGCATAAACAAGAGTACAGCGTACATTTTTGGGGATTATATGTTTTTCTCTTGAACAGCAAGGGCAATAGGGGATAGTGAGGCAGAAGTGGTGATTCGTGCGTTGCGTATTGTTGGAATTTGCGGTCGTTGCGTGCGGTGCGGGGTACCCTATTCGTATGCCTGGATCCTTTGAGCTGAAAAAGAGACTGGTGATACTGCAGCCAAAAATACAAAAGTTATACTGCTCAAAAGTCAGACCGAAGCACTGTGGACGAAAACAATGATGAAGCGAAGGAAATCTATCTAAGACTTACATTTATAATAAGAGATTGGGTTGATCTCTAGAATGAATATACAAGAGCAATATACTGGGACAAAGTCAATGCCGCGGATGTGAGGATGCTGGTGTCGCAAGTTCAAAGTAGCAAGTAGGGCTGAGTGGAAGGTATTAAGAATGGACCCAATCGGGGACGGTGCTCTTCTTATAAAATCCACATAATCTGCATGTATTTTGTGCTGAAATGCCAAATTAAGGTTGCTTTTCTATTTTTCGTGGGAGGGCACGTACATGTATGTGCTAAGCCCATTGCCAGTCCCGCCCGCGCAGGGTGCCAAGGCCAGGTCGCTATAGAACTACTTGATCACTTGTAGCAGATTTGTTGTCTTGCTGTGGCGTGCAAGATCACAAATGGGTCAAGTCACAGAGTCTATTGCACCCTAATTTCACTGGAAAGGATTGGCCACTAGGCCACCGGTAGGGTAATCTGGAGTGGGATTGCACCTAGACCCTCAATTTGCGGTGGTGGGATGGGAAATTTCGAAAAGTCGCCGTATGTGCCAACTGGCTATCATTGGTTTGTCAGAACGCTGTACGCTGCGCGAGCAAGCATCTTGAAACATCGAGCGATCAAGCCACCCCAAGCAACTTGAGAGTTAAAGAAGCCAAATATTCGAGATTCGGTTACTCCATTCTCCTTGCTATCTTATCCCTGGCTTCGGAGTATCTCCCTTGTACTCTAAGCTGATCTCCAGCATCGTTCACAGTCGGCCCCAGGGAGACGATTGACTGCCCTTGCCCACGAAGCCGAGAAACATAAGTAGGCTCTACGAGAGAGTTACGCAGCCACAGTGAGCAGGACCAAGTTGTTATTCATTATAATTTTTGCAGCCTTGTAGCAAAATACTATCGAACTCAAACACCACAGTAATTCGGCATCGATCACGCCTTGTACTCGGTCGCAAGCGTCCTGATATTATGCGTTGAGATTAACAATAAAACGCCGGCCAACATGTTTGTTATATGCCTTCAATCTGTGGTGGAGCATAGGCTTCCCGGTGAGTATTTGCTGGAGGCGGAATCTCAGTTACAAGGCAACGGAAAGAGAGGCGGTTTATTACCCCAGGCCAGACTCTTGACATGAGTAGCCATAAATAACATAATACAAAAAGAACTCTAGCCTTTGCTTTTCTTTTTTTTTTTTTTTTTTTTTTTTTTTTTTATTTTTTTCTTCTCCCTCATTTTGGGCACTAGATAGCAACGCACTACCTATCGGCTAGGGTCAGGCCAGAATTCTGGGCAAGCTCTCAGTAATTCAAAGCTTGACAGGACTTTACAGCAAGCGAAGGGTGACGAGACGAGCATGGAGGGTATGAACAAGAGAGAAAGCTCCAGAGACAGAGAAGGAGAAAATCCTGCACCAACCTAAAAAGCAAAAAGCGAAGACTTCTAGTTAAATGGAGAGAAAGGAGAGAAAAGAGACAAAAGCCAAGAGGTATTTTACCACAGATCCCAGACCTTGCAGCTTAAACTTGCTCGAGCTGTGAGACTTGGGGAAAGCCTGAGCTGAAAAACTATACTAGAATAGGACTTGCAGGAGTCTTGGTGGACGGCTATCTGGTAGCCGACCCTCTGCTTTCGCATGTTGGTACGTACAACACGGGAGACATAAGTCTCTTTACAAATGGTGCAAACTGTGCATGTAAGTACGTCGGTCTAGGATTACCCGTGCAGATATTTTGGCAATTGTTCCACCTTTAGTCAATCATGGGATCAGTATGAGAGCAAACAACCTGTGCCGTTAGTCTTCCCGAAGCTCGAGATATTTTGGCGAGCCGATGTATACATGAATAGCGGAATTTTACGGGAAACGAATGGCGCTCTTCATGTACAATGATATCACAGAAATATTTTACGTTGTAGAAAAAGATTTACAACAAAAAGGCTTGAACTTGATACCAATACCTAATAGGGCTGGCAATGAAAGATTCCAATCAAAATTTGAATTATTTAACTCTATGAGAGTCCTGAGGACATGCCAAGAAGATATTGGCGAGACCCTCGCCTTTTGGGCTAGTCTATCACCGGCCCGACCCGACCCAGGAGCGTGGTTTCGCGTGAAACTTCGAGCGAAGAGCCCCCGGGATACCCAAGTTGGTTGGCTTATAATGAGATGATAGCGAATCAACATTGTGCACTATCTCAAAGACGAGCGCGCGCATGATCGCGAAGGTCGCTATGGACAAGCATTTGTGGCCCTCGGAGCAAAATATAATTGTTGCATAAATCTTCGCGGGAGCATATACAGGCAATTACGCAGTTCGGGTACTATATTTGCAAATTCCTCTCCTAGCCGTTGACTCAGATTTAGATTGGCAGGGTAGCATGAAGTTGAAAGTTCGCTGTAAGTACACCATAATCAGTAGACTATGTGACACCTTGATCTTGTGATCAGTTCGCCACTTCAGTCGCACGTATAAGGTGAGAATTTTTTCAAAATTTTTCTGAGATGGCAGATTATGCCTTGCTGATGTGTCTCGAACAAGCATCAGCTGTCGGCAGAACTAGCTGGTTGTGTTTATAGTTTAACTGCACGTCAGTAATAACGTGGGCGTCCCGACAGCCTAATAGTTAGGCGTAAGTGATGTAAATAGACTAGACATTATGATATTATTTTCCCTCTCTAAAGGTTTCACTTACAGTAGCTGGCAATGGTAAGCTACGTGAGTATCAAGTGTTTTCTTTTCTTTTCTGTTTTTTGTTTTTTTGCCAGTTTTATATCAACCTGATTCCGATGCTAGGCACACTTAAATATTAGTTTAAGAGCAAACGGTGAATACAGCAGCTAAACTCTATACACAGTTATTCAAATATAAATTAACAGACTTTCCTTTCGCAAGCGGCAAGTTAATAAGCTGTGCCATCTTGGAAACCTATATCACTTCTAACATTTGGCGTCCTACAACCTACGAACCAACGACAAACACTGGCAAAGTACCTTTCAAGGCTTACTTTCTTCCTTTTTTTTCTCCTCCTTTCTTTTTTTTTTAAAAAAACCCCCCAGCAAGAGGGGGGCGGGCGAGCAAACAGGCAATTATTGATACAAATCTAGCAATGTGGGACGCCACGATAAGAAGTCAGAATCAAGTATGCTTGGTTTGTCAACTTCTCCCTTGGCCGAGCAGCCCACATGCTTGGTATCCCATGGAAGATACACACTCCTTCTAGTGTAGAGTACACAGTTTGGCAAGTCAGTCAGCCAACAATGACCGACCAGAGCTAGGTTTCCAGGAAAATACCCCGAGATAATTGGCAATTCCCTCAATTTCTTCCTCCTAGTCTGGGACAAAGCACCAGTTTGTATCAGTCTCCAGTCCTACGGTATCATAGAGCACCCAGACACTAATTGGAGCCGATGAACACAGTTACTTCGATAACTTGTCCTGATGCAAACGAGGGGGTCGGTGGGCCAGCAGAGAACCTACTATGCCACATAACCCCCTGCTCCAATGGCTGACCTGCGATTGGCAAATAACAAATACTCCCCGCATGGTTGTTACACGTTTCAAACTCCATCCCATGATGCGCATGCTTGATTACTGCGAATGAATTGCTGCTTAGCTGTCTGAGCGTGTTAGCACTAGGCGTCAAATGGCCAATTAACCTCTGCCAACAAGCAATTAATGGAAACACGGGAAGCTGTCAATCCAGTGCATACATCACAGGGTAAATTATCGATCCTAAGGAGCTGGGGGGTGAACTGTTCCCCCTAGATTTGATGATGATGCACTTGAAAGCAGTGGGAAAGGTGACAAATTGTAATACCTTAAGGGTGAGTATTACAGCAAATGAGATATACTCGCCCAAGGAGATTGAAGGCCAGAGTCCGGCTTTCGAATGTGCCCTAACAGCTCGAGTTCCAATAATACCTCGCCGACCTGGAGGTTTTCCGTTCTCAATAGCTATTCTATCCTTCTCTTCTCTCTCCTTCTTTTTCCTTCTGTTCTTTTTTAAACACGGAATAAAACAAATCTAAAAACACTTGCTTTACAAATTTATCCGCTGAGGCCTTCTCCTTCTCACGTCCGCCAAATAAACAGCTAGGTTATATATTATATTCTAGCCTTCTCGCTCCCCAAAGGAAGCTCCATGCTTCTGTATGTTTGATGTCCGCCCATGCCATTCACTCAATTCCTGAATAACCCCCATCCGTTACTAAAGCCCCCTAAGATCCAACGGCTGCAAGGCAACTATTAGTATCTATAAGGATTTGGACGGTATCGCCTCGGATAGCCACGATCGCGCGACTTTTGGATCCCCCATCCGAGCAATATGAGCCCTAGAAGGCAGAGAGATATGGGGAAGGCTACTTCATCCATTGGAGCTCGCCAAACACCTTCCCAGACAGTACAGATGAACCAAACTAGCCAGCTCGAAGTGGCTAAACCGAATGCTTGCATACCCTCGCCAGGCTCTCATGCCAATTTTAATAACAACACTGTCAGTGGTAATCATAACAACGTTCAAGTGGGTCACACCATACACAGCAATCAATATTTATCCCCACAAAGCGAGACAGCGAGTCAAGTAGCAACCATTCCCATCCTTCGGCCAAGACCTAATAGTAAAAAAGGTAATTCTCTACGAAATTTGCTATTATCCAAACGACTTCTAGAACCCCAGCTAACATGTCTATTAAAAGAGTCTCCATATACTCCACAGATAACATCTAGAGTCGGACGTGCGAGCGAGAGTGAACGTCTCCTTGAAGCCCGAATCAAGGCCATACAGCGTTCCTGTGAAAAGACCAAGCAATCACTCGATAAAGGGGGCATCGGTCTTCAATATATCATAAACGAGGCTACTAGGAACCTTGGGAAGCTTGAGAAGATAAGACAGGACGTTCTTAAAGTTCCTAAAACCGGGGATATCCGCTTCTCATACTACAGTCTAGCGGCATCTCTACACGGGATACTGGGTAGGGCTGGCTTAGCGCAGGCAACCCAGATACAACCTGGATGCAGGTTCCTCGAGTTGGAGGATGTATGGGATTCGTTCGATAGGGTTGAAGAAAACCTCGAGCTTATCGCGAACGTAGACATTGCGAATGGGTCGGTCTCCCGAACGGACTGGATTGACGTGAACATCTCCTGGCTGGAAGCGGGTTTAGACAAAGCCGCTGTCGATCTATTCATCCTCCAGGACATTAAAGACGTCGGAGATGATCAAGCCGCTAGGGATGCAACTCCCCTAAAAAAGGATCTAATCCAGGATTTGTTAGCTGTCTTTGAGGACTCTAAAAAGATTGAAAAGAAGCTCAAAAAGCTGGGCAACATCTCCCGCCGGAGGAAGCGAGGGGCTATCTTAACTCAAGAGTTATTCGACAGCGCCATGGCGAGATTAGCGGAAGTTCAAATCTCGGCCGAAGAAAGTCTAATTGGAGACCTTGGTTACACCGGTGCGATAAGCCAAGTGGATGATGAAATTTCACAAGCCGAAAGCTGATTGCGGGAGGCAGGTAGATCCATAGACCATGGGTTTAGATTTCTAATCTATAGATCTGGAACGGGTCTATACGCATGTGTCTCCTTTTTTTCTTTCGAAATTCCTGCCCCTTTTTCTATCTTTTATTTATTTATCTTATAACTTTTAAGTTTTCTTTTCTTTCCATGCTCTTTACGCTTTAGAGTATTTTTACTTTATTTTATCTCTAGATGTCAATAGAGAGAAGTTAACGGATGGCCCTCTCCACTGTTTTTAATTGAAGCCAGAATGCAGTCCTAATGAGTCCTCAAACTCTTTGATTTACTATTCTTATTTTCTATTCCACTTCCATTTCAAGCGAGGGTGAGGGTATCTGCCATCACTAATGAACACTGAATGTCAATATTCAAACCTGGTTCCCCACGAGAAAGATACCCCAGTAATTTGGATTCGATCGCGGAAAGTCATAAGAGGGAAAAGAAGAATTTTCCGCAGGTGTATATCGCATGTACGCATATGATCGCATAGCCATAGAGCATATAGATAGTACTTAACCCGAGCCCATCTCAGCTGACCTATTTTGCGAATCTTCCGGTGCAATTTTTTTTTTTTTTTTTGCACTTGCATGAAAGAATTTCCTCTGCCGGCCGTAAAGCAGGACGGTCCACACCCGCGAACTCCACTAAATTACATTTGCATTTATAATCCCAGTTACTGCAAGCTGCAAAAAGATTTTTCCCTCAATCCTGAAAAAAAAAAAAAAAAAAAAGAGAGAAGAGAGAGAGAGCAGGAAAGATAAGAACATGAGGAAAGTAGAGGTAGCTGAAAAAAGGATACTCGCTCCATGCGCTCATGTAGCTTATCCGAGCCAGGCTAGCTTTGCAATGTAATATCTTTTCATTTCTTGTGTAACCCAACCATCCTCATAACAATTGTTCGTTGGAGTTACCTTGGAACAACTTATTGAGGCAAAAGGAAAGACAAGTTTTTCATTAAGATCAGATAATTTGCGAAGGATAAGCCGCCCCAACTGCTAGACTTTTGCAAACCCCCTCCTTTTGGCAATTGCAGGCCGTTGTTGGATATCTCCAATCTTCTACAAGCGGTTATTTCACATCTTTTGGTTGTTCCACTGCTGTGCTTCAATAAACATGGTAGTTTATATTAAACTACTATCTAATTACCATCTATGTTGCTTCAGATCAAAACTGTACTACATAGCAACTGCATGGAAAGAGAAACGAGAGGAAACAAGAAGGGAAAACCAATTGCATATAGAATAAATTGATATATATATACTTCCGTGGCGGAAAACTATCTACGCTAGGTATGACAGCTGGCATTAGACCCAATCAAGTAAGCCCAAATAGGAACCTTGTATAGTCTACGGTTCCAAACCCGCAGCCTCAGATAGACCTATAGCCTTTCATCGGGCCACCTAGTTGGTGTTCCCCTCTGCTCCTCGTTCCCAGCTTTCTGTTCCTATCGTAGCGCGGAGCTTGAGAGTCTTCTTCGAGAGCCCTTTCTGCCTCAGGTTTAAATTGGTCCAAAATTTCCACGGTATACGACTTAACTTCACTATGTCTCTTGCGTAGAAAATCCCTAAATTTGGTATCCGAAGTTTGAAACCCCCTTATCTCCTCTAATATCCCATCCGCTTCCAATATACTGCCTGTCGCTCTTCTGAGAAGTTTTCGTCTTTCTCCTGCTAGGGTTTCGTAAATATTGGCCTCGAATAGGCAGGATACAGCATAGAAGTAGTGCATATCCGCGGCCAAGCATTGAACTTCCAGGCTTTTTGGAAACCCAGCAAGGCTGTCCACAGCAGCACCCCATCTGCTGATAATTTCAGGGTAGTCATAACGGTGCTTCCGCATATTCTTAGCTACTTTATCGGACAATCTCTGGTGGAGTTTTAGGAGATCCTCTAGGTCTTTGTCCATGAATTGAAGACAGAATGGTGGCTCAAAGACCCTACGGGTCTCTCGAGATGGGTAGTTATCTATACTCGAACGGAGGTGCTTTAGTATCATCAATATAGCATGAGATCGATGTATGTATAGAGGCTATGTCTACATACTTGAGTACTTAACGGCTAGTACTGAGTACAGTATGAAGTATGTACAGCTTAGGAGGAAGAGGGTTTAAAATACCGTTAGATAGAGACCCAGATGGACTTCGTGGTAGTTCGAGATGTAAGTGTGTTCCAGCACCGTTGATGTTGATGTTATGGATACCAGAATTCTGTGTTTCACGGTTCCCAAACTGAATGTTGTTCCGGTTACCAGCAAGATCGTTTCCAGAAAATCCGTAACTGCGCCGACTACTATCGCTTTTGGAACTGTAACCGGAATCCGTCGTTCGGCTGCTTAGGCTAGACATTTTGGCAGGGAGGTGTGCAAAAATGGGTTCGTACTCAATGACCCCAGAATTGCTTGTGATAGGCTAGAATCAAAAGTTGTGGGTACAGCGGTGGACTTTTAACGGGGTCCAGGTCTAGGCAGGTAACCTGTTTATAGAGATCTGGACGAGCTCTTGAGAGCATTTTACTTCTCCTAATCCTTAGACCAGCATCCAAGTGACTGTGGAAGTAATTTTCAAGACGATTTGTGCGAAGTAAGCTTGAGGTATGGCCCAAGAAAATATTGTAGAGAGAGGCGGTAAGAGACGTGTTGAGAAAAAGAGAAGGGGGATGGAAGGTTTAATATTTGCTGTCACAGTATGCACGTACCACCTGGATGCCAATCCGTAAAGTTTAGGCCGCGTGGAGGTAGAAACTTCACCGAGAGTTATTGGCCAGGAAAACGATAAAACAACATAGGAGATAGACGTGTACTAGTTGGCAGACTCCACGGCCAGTCATGCAGCAACGGAAATCATATATGCGTACTCCGCTGTAGCTCCAGGGGTAATGAGAGCCAGAACGTCAACAACAAAGTTACCCAAATGCGCCATGCCCGAGTTTATGATCACAAGGCTAAGTTTAACGAGGGTCTGCTTTGCTTCTGCCTAGTCCTTGCTTTCCCTTGCTCTCCTACTTGTCTTTCTATTTCCCTCCGTTCTCAACTTCTTCTTCTCTTTTTTTTTTCTTCTCTCCCTTCTAGTTCTCTACGTAGAGGTATGTTTCTCTGTTACTCCCTCAAGCGCCTCTAGCTTCCTGGTAACACTGTGATACCGCTTACTGCCTCCACTCCAAGTAGTATTTCCCAATAAATACATGGAAGACTCCTTAGAAAGCGTACCCTTTGGGCATTGATGGAAATGCTAAAGTTGCATAAGTAGGTACCTAAGTACCTAAGTGAGTACTTGCTTAGGTATGATTTAAAATTAGAATACAAAACAAAATAAGAATGAATATAAGAGTTTAAACCAAATTCCCTATCAATGAGCTCATTTTGAATCTAGATCGAGTTTTTTGGGCTCTCATATCCTAAGAGCGCAATGCCTATCCTCTATTGCCAAGAAAAGCAGAAGTTTTCTATATAGATTTACCTTGTGAGTGGTGCATCTTCTTTGTGCCTATTACTACTACACCATGGTGAGTATTTTTACAACGCCCTCAAGTCTCATAGTTTTAGAGCTTCAGCCCCTCATGCAATCGACAAGTATTACATCCTAACCAACATAGGAGCATCCTCGAAAGGATGCCATGCAGTTTCAGCCCCGAGATGGGGATAAATGGGAGTTGATTGGTGACAACGCACTCACACACACACACCGAGGCGTGGAGGTGACGCATATGCTGCCAACATTGCAGAACTCATCGTATTTTTTAACAAAACGAAGAGCGCCAACTCCAGGAGCACATACTACCGAGAACGTGGTTGCCGATAATTCTAGTAGCTTCCTTTCCACCACACTTTGGCATTTTCCCATAGGTTCTCCGGTCTTCTCTCACAATTCAATCTACCGCCAAGTTACGCAGCTTACCAACCCCGGAAACCATCGCATTACAAGAGATTCCTATCCTCGAGGCCGCCAAACTAACCTTAAGAGGGAATATATTGATCAAAGTGCTATTGCCTTTGATTGTGAGCTCTGAGAGATTTCTGCTATATCAGGATAAGAGTGATTTTATGTCCGGCTTGTCTAATCTTGCCCGGGATTAGTGGTGTGATTTTATTTATGCCCCTCGTTCGAATTAAATCAACAACAGGTATCCTCGCTCTTCAGGCTCTTTTTTCCGTAACTACCTACGTAAGTGAGCACGTATCCAGGTGTGGGAGGCTTCACTTCATGTGCAGCGGCAAGTACTAGTTGGTTGAGCTTGAAAATGTGTCCTACATGTTTGTCTAACCAGCAATGGCACTCCCTTGTTTACCGCGCCACTTGCTTTCCAGCTCCCAACGAAGTCTAGGTAATTGCCCCTAGAGAGAAAAAAAAAAAAAAAAG
>LDUD01000015.1:249364-263038 GCA_012184295.1 Dactylella cylindrospora
ACTTGAGTAGAAAGCGGATATATTTTGTACGAATGCTGCAAACTCTGCATGGTAGAATTTATGCTCTCGACTCTAGCACTATCGATTCCGGGATCACCCGTGTAAATGATTTGGCAAGATTCGTATGCATGCCACTGGTCACGCGGAGAATTGGAAAACAAAAAGAGGGAAAAACGTGATGAGCGCAAGCTCGGTACTCGAGATTGGAACTTTGACGAAATCCAATTCGAGACGAAGCAATCAGATGGGAAACGAAATACTGTTTCATGTGTAATGGCATCACCCTTTAGCTGTTCATATTGTTTGCCGTCATAGACTCGCTTTGGGGAAGTGATGTAGAGATGAGTTTGTTTAGTTTGAACCACGTCCACCATAGATCGAGTTAGATTAGAACCCCAGTATCAAGCCCTAAACTAAGGCTTGAACAACATAACCAAGGAGGAAGAGCAGAGAAGGGTGCATTTCGGATGATCGCCTAGCATATCATCTTTCGATTCCCGTTCATTATGGTCAGGCTTTGAGCCAAAGTGTGGCCTCAAGCGAAACTTCAAGCCACAGCCAATATCATACCCGGATAATCGCGCCTGATGCACTTGCTAGCCGCTTGATCATTAGCCTAACCAAACTCTAAGCGGTCCATGCCTCTCTTGAGAAACTTGGTTCTAATAGAGCAACGAGCGAAAATGTCAGCCGTTTGGTGGCGGACCTCCTAAAAGGCAATCCCGCAGTGATTGGTAATCTGGTGTGGCTTAAATTGTATATGTCTTTCATGACACGCTTGGATTGTTTCAATCCTCGCTAATACTCAAGACTTCCTCCGTACCTGCATTAGTGGGTCAGATTTTCCAGCGTTCAGGCCACCCAGACAAGCCTCCTGAATCAGGGCACAACTCAATATGGTGGACGCCATGGACACATGTTCGAGCCACTGTCACCACGCGCTCAGCTACTTGGAAACTGCAACTTTACACTCGCCTCACGTCGGCACTCCTACGGTGATATCCACATATTTACCCAACTAGTTTACATTTTGCGCTTTTTGCAATTTTACCATCGTTCTGCATGTGGAAGATAAAAGTTGGCACTGTTTGTACAGAAAAATTCAGGTTGCGTACGGTAACTACAGGATCTTTAAACCAAGATCTGCGATATGACGTGTCCGTCAATGTCCCCACAGCGCGGTAGACGCTCGCGAGGGCAAGTACGATCTCGCCGCTAATACATAACCTACTTTGACTTAGTTGAGTTATTTGGCAATACGTCACATGCGCAGCGTGTATAAATCGAGCAGAGCAAAGGGGTGGGTTGTAACTTGACAGAGGTAGCGAATCAGAAACAGGCACTCCGACATAACGCCATTTGAACCGATGTAGCTACAATGCAAGATCAAGTTGAGAATTTAGAAATTAACTAATATAACCGTTCCGGTTGCTAGCAATTACTTCGAGTAGACGCCCAATGTTCCCTTCATTTCGTCAATCTCGCTAGCTTGATATTCGGCCTGTAGTAGACGTTTTATAGTCATGTAGTTCTGCCCTTGAATCATTCTAAATCCTTAAGAGTTAGCTTCCCCATCCAAGAGGTTTGTCAGGGCATTTAGCACTGTAGCCACCTCAAAAGTAAGAGTGGCTGGACTCCCACAATATTTTGCCTATAAATCTCTAATTTGGCTATGTCCGCTTTTATCTGCGTGCTTTGATACGACCATCTAAGTGCCGACTTAAGTCGAGCCCATTTAGACGGGGAATGGTAAGGTTTTATAAATTCCATGAGCCTGTCCGCATCTTTCAAGGCGTCCGCAAAGCCATTCAGTGACTAGTGGACCAACGGAAACACATTCTTAACATGTAAACTATCTCGGTCGTGGGAACTGAAATATAGGCTCTTCTCAAGGCCCGCACCAAATTGTACTGTCCTCTGTATATTGGCTGCAGCTTCGCGCATCTCCTAGTCTGCGTTATCGACCACGGTGATGAAAGTCGCAATAGATGCGGCCAAAGCAATTGTAAAGGTTAGGATACCAAGTATATTGGCTGTATATGAGAAGGGGGCTATCACCGCTATCTGGGTAGACTTCATGTAATACGGTTTTCATTGTGTATTCCTAGGCTGGAGGGCCCAAGGTCCGTTATTCCTAAAAAGAAGCTATCAGTGCAGATATATGTAAAGTCTAGGAAATTCAAGTCGCGAGCCTAACGATTTTGTCTGATCTCACAAAATCATGCTCACCGTACGCCTGAGTATGAATTATAGTAGGTAAAGGTGCGCTGGTGCGACTGAAAATTCCTATCAGAGCCCAATCTCAGTCAAACAAAAAAAAATAGGTATATCGAATGCTAAACACAATTAATCCCCAATTGCCCACATTTACTTTCTTTTGCTCATTACCCCGAAGTAGACATACACGACCCAACGACCACCATGCGTTCACCCAAATTAAAAGAAAAGTATGCAGCAAGCGCTTTTCCTATCCCCAACGGACGCAGGACACGCAATCGTTCGCTTTCTAGCCTAGCTAAGCTTTTCATAGGAAGTTGACTGTTGAGTGGACAGTTATGTCGACCACGAAAACATACCAATGACGAGCCACATAAGCACAGGGCGAAGGAAGTACCAGGTTAAGCAACAGGCACCGAAATTCGCCTTCAAGGCTCTAGAACTGTACATGTACGCCTTATCAAACTATTCAGTCTTCAAACGGAACAGGTGTCATGCAGCTGCATGAAATTTAAGACGCCAACAGATAGAGCAGCTGCGAAACACGACGATAATATTCAGTGATAGTCCCACAAATCAAATATCTAGGTTCTAGCTATGAGCTATTCGTGTTTTATCGTCTGTTTGTATTTCATGCCTTCCCACGATTGAACTTTAGTATCAAGCTCCTGGCGACCACGCCCTTGAGGAGGCAAGGTTATACGCACAGCGGTGTCAAAACTTCTCCCATATAATACCCGCACAGAATATATATTGGACACATGTCGAAAAGAAACCTGACCTTCCATAGTTCGTCTCCTCAGTTCAAACTCCGCCTACACAAACCACCCATAACCCTAGTTTAACTTCTCACTTTAAAAAAAACCTATCATCTCACAGGTGAACTCAAAGCGTATTCACAGATTGAAAGTAAGCACCTGAATCCACGCTTATAATCTTGATTTAAACGCTTAGGTAACCCTAATATAGATCTAAAAACTGTAGATCGATTCTCCTGACTTCTCTATTCCTCTTGAACAAAATGAGTGGTACAAGAAAACCCCAGAGAAACAGGCCCTCTTATGGGGCATTAGAGGCGCGTGTCAATCCACGTAGCTCTCGAGAGCCCAGAGCACCTTTATCTAGCACATCAGGTGCATCTGGGAACACCTATCGCAATAATAAAGTCAGTGGGGCAAGGAATCAAATTCAATACGGAAACTATATCAATCAAAATTCCGTCAATTTGGGAGTATACGACACCGCAAACCGGGGCTCAGGTATTCCAGTACGGGCGCTGCAGGGACTTGCGGCGAGCTTAGGTACGGGAAATCGCCCCTACACTCCCAATCTCCACCTTATATGTGGGGGCATGCTGTTGCAGCCTTGTCAGGGAAATGAAATAGACATCAAGAGAGGCTAACATGTTTGAAAATATCACCAGTTCCCGTGATGGCGGGAAAGTCAGCTGAAGACCTCGATGCGAGTGACGTCGACACATTAAAAACTCAAATTGATAGTATTCGAGCATGCCACCAACAAAGTCAATGTGCCTTTGACTCTGGAGCTGGCAATCCACTAGAGATCATCAAAGCGAGTCGCGAACTCTTGAAGGATCTTGAAGAGTTAGAACTAGACGTTTTAGAATACGAGAATCTGTTCTACCCCTACCACCGCTTGGCCGCGGATATACTCCAACTTTACGGCCAATCTTGCTTACAGGATGCGTTGCAATCAACGGACCAAACAGAGACCGTTAGCATCAATTACAAAAGTTTGAAGTCTGCTCAAAAGGCTTTCAACAAAGTGATTTATCTCTTTGATTGCATGTGCAACAGCGACATCCCCATTGATCGCAAGGATCGGATCGACATAGAATTGCTCCGGCTCGAGGCAGAGTTATGCAAAAGCGCAGCTGATTTCTATATCATCGAAGGAACTAAAGACTCCGAGAGACCTGCACCGGAGAGCAACATCAACGCTCGACGGCGGCAGGCCTTCAACAGCTTATCCGCCATACAAAGACACTCAGAGAAGCTCTCCCGCCTTTACTCGAACGACACAACTCTACCAAGCAGCCTCCGTTCCGACCTCGGAAAGAGGTTAGAACAAATTCGGAATGCGGTAAACGATATTCTGCCGCAAGGACGAACGTGATCTAGCGATTGGTATCGTTGGAAACGTATCCGACCGTGTCAAAACCTCGAATATAGTAGCGAGCAAGCAGAGAACTTGAGAAGAGTTGGACATGGCCAGTTAGCGCGAAGAACAGGAAAGGCGTGATTGACATGGCCATAAATCCCTAGGATTGTTATTCTTTCTTGTATTTATTCTCATTTCTGTTTTAGCGGGAGTCTCATGGGTGGCGATTTGCATTTTGGTAGAGGACTCGTGTACTGTTGTTCCCTGCATCAAACCTCCACTTTAATAAAGATAAAGTTTTGAGTTCAAGAATACTCCGACCGAATAGGTACTTCTTGATAGAATTGAATTCGCAGGAGAAGACTAATTGACATCGGAATTAGAAAATACAAATATTCAAATGGGTAAAGGAGTAATTGCCCAAGTAAGCATTTAACGAAATAGTGTTTGCCGAGTTAACCCATGCCTCGCTTGTATCGATCTGGAACATGCATAAGTTGTCACATCCTTCACGAACCTGCCCCGTGACCATTCCAGCGGCCCAAAGAGCAAGCCGACTGGTTGAAAAGGATAGGGACCCAGATATATCTCGGAACGCCGTACCATATAACGGCTCAGACTAGCCCTTCTATTGCGGGGCGTTCAATAACAGTTTCCATCCTCTCTCTGCAAGAAAATTTTTCGCTCAAAATTCTGCTGAACACCTGGCCAATGGGATCACTGGAGGGCATACATTGCCTCTCAGCTGAAATTCAAAAAGGTGTCGCCCTAACCCCACGCTCATGCATGATATCCCGTCTCGCACGGGACGGAATGTCGTAAGCTTTGCTAGCGAGACGGGATGAATACCAGACAACCAAAACCATTTCACCGTTCTTGAGAACTGCATATTACAGCTGAAGGGTCCACACATCTCCGACGTCTCGGCATCTCAAAAAAAAAAAAAATTTGAATTGGGCATCTAGGCCCTCCTATACTGTACATACACAGAAGAATATGCTAGATGGAATAAAGGTGAGTGTGACAACGGTAACGGAGGTATTGAACAGTAGGAGGAACCCTCCCAACAAAAAAAAAAAGGAAAAAGAAAGAAGGAAAAAGGATAAGCTGTAGCCGTCTCGTTGCTAGACCTTCAATACAGCTTTTATTAGAGACAAAGGACGGTCTGCGGAGGAGACAAGCATTCTGGGGAAGAATAATAACTCCTCCCGGAAAAAAAAAAAAAAAAAAAAAGAGTTCCCAACTTTTATTTACCCAGAAGAATAATTATACAAAGAAATTACACTAAATATTAAACAGACTATCGCCAGGAAAAGCCGTGAAATTCAGTTCCCAGCGTAAAAGCGTTCAGTCAGGTGTGCGGATCCTTCTGCTTGCCTCAAAGACTCCTCGACTTGTTTAATTTCCGTCTTTACCCTCTGTGTTTCGCAGGAAACCTCGTCGTGAATCAGCTTCTTAAACTCTAGAAGCTCGATCACCCGGGTGACCAAAAAATCTTTAAGTTTTGGATTTTGCGTTTTGATTTTCCAGAATATCCTTTGAGCTCTCCGAACTCGACTTGCAGACTTGTCCAGCAGATGGCGGCGTTTCTTCCGTTCTTGGGAATGTTTCAATGAAGCTTCTCTGCACTCCTCAGCTTGGTAGAAGTAAGCGATGGCTTCCAGGTATCTCAGCTCTGCTTCTAGGTATTGAAGGACATGACCGGATCTCGTGCGGGTAGCCGAAACTTGCTGAAGCTCTCCCAGAATCTTATAGCTGGCCGCAGCGTAGCGAGACCATTCGAGGGAGTGGTTGCACTGGCTTATTCGGATCCCGTCGTACATTTCCAAAAGGCGCCAGTTGAGGCGCCTAACTTCCTGGTCTTTGTGAAAAAGGAAGAGCGGTTTTAAGTAGAGCTGGCAGGTACTGCTGTAGATGGTTCCTTCTCGAGAGAATCCTAAATCTTGTCAGTTATTTAGCGAGTCGGACAAGATGTTCCATTGTTTGTACGAGTGCCGTGATCATCGTTCAAACTCATTACGCCCGAAACGTACCTTCATCTGCAATCCCGTAAGTTGAACCTGGAATTGAAGCCGACTTGCTATATAGAGAACGTGCGAGTCCGATATAGGTGATTTCTATATAGTCTCCATAGTGGATATAGTTTCTATTTCCCTTAATGGTGTTTCCAAGATACCCTTTAGAGCGCTGGTCCCAGGATGGTTCATGGCTAGAGGGCCGACTCGGGCTCTCCATCTCGGTGGCCTGTTCAGACCACCAGTCAACCGTGCTCCGACCCATCTTGATAAAGGAGTCTTGCTGATCCAAAGAGGAGAGTATTTAGTGGGGAGAACAAAACAATTATAAGAGGTGAGATTTTGAGCAATATGCCAACATCGTCGTCTAGCGGATATGTTGGTTGTGATGGGCAGCGAAGCTCAGAGGACAAAAAAGTATGATGTAGATATTCATCCGATATTATATCACTTAGCGGCATCGATGATCTTAGCAGCATACAGATATCATGAAACTTGCTACTTCCCCTTTCACTCCATTGCTAGAATTTCTAGATCATGATCGAACCAGTAATAACCAGCGTGGCAAACCCAAAGCGGCCTCGCGCATGAGCAACCAATGTGTGATGAGATGGGCATCCCAACTTTTTGTACCGTGCCAGCCCATAGCGGCGTATCCAATCTAGGATAAGAATCCCGGCGATAAAGGAGTGAAGAATTACACACCAATACCACATATCCTCGGAGAAAATCAGCCCGATATTCTCCCCCTATCCTCTTCAGTCGACACTACATATCGCGCGAAAGGGCATTCTTGTAGGCCGGAGCAAATAGAGGATAGAAATGCTGTTAGCTTCCAAATCATGCTATCTCGTAAATCTAGCTGGTAATAACGAGGAGTTGTCACTTTACTCACTTAAGTAAATAAGTAGTTTGCAAAATTGCTTTCTACTACCCCAGAGGTTAGCGAGTATGGCCATCTCTCATCGATGAGCATCGGATGTAACTATTTTGTCTTAGAATGTGGAAATTACCCGATTCGATACATTTCAAGACATGTTACTAGCAGCACAGCAGAATTTCCCAGGATCACCATCATCGCAGTATCTCAAACTGGTGCGACGATTCACCTCCCGAAGTGTTCCGGCCTTGCAAGGAAAAGCGGAAATCCAGCTGAGACGGGAGCGGCAAACAAGCGTCTACCTGATCCTTTGGTGGCAAAACTTGCACCTTCCTAATTTGTTGCATGGAACATGAGGCCAGCCGAACAGAATGACGAAGCACGCAGTTGGGGGTAAATAGAAATGCAAAGACAGCACATTCAATCGATACTGCTGTAAGACGAATTTATAATAGTAAAGAAACACTTGGCCAGCTAACCAGCGCCTTTAACTGTCATGCATACGGCATGCGTGTTATATCCGTTGTTGTCCCCAACAATAAAGAGAAAAACCCTCTCACCTTTTCTAGGCCTAGGCGTGCGCTAGGCGGAATGTTGGCGGAATATTGGACATTCGTACTTTCTAGAAGTTTTCAAGCCTAACATAAGTACTGAAATCCGTGCGTTTTATGAGCCTTCTCATAGTTATGCTCTATTTTAGTGCTAAACCTAGGAGACTGTGACTGCAAATGCCTAGAATACTAGCTCCCGTGAAGTGCCAAAGCAGACGGGAACTTTTCTATATTGTTTGTTCACACAATGTTTGTGCGAACACTTCAAACTGAGGCGTCATTGGGCCCCTCTTTACAACCCCAAAGATCTGCAAGCAAGGAAGCAAGGTAAAAAAAAAGAGAGCAGGAGTATAGGATCCCATAGCTGGTTCCCTGATTAGATCCGAGGCCAGACGGAACACTCTACCAGTTGCCTACAGACTTAAATCAGTGAATTTTTCGATTGCACAGATTGTGTTGTGTGTTGGAACCTCAAAATGCAACAGTCTTCAATGTCAAGGCCCCCTTGTCGAAAAACCGTCAACTGTGATAAACTTCCTCGTCACCTGTGCACCTCCTCCAGCCACCATGCACTAGTCGTGTTCATGATCATCTAGTAGCACTTTAATATTAAGCTTACAAGTTGCATTTTAGAATATAGCCTCTAAGTATCTAGCCAGGTTATGTGAAGCACTGTCACTGATCTCGCTAGATATTTCAAATATACGAATAGCGTGAATTCGTGAATGGCTGTGAATACACCAAGAGCACAAGAAGTTAGATACCGTTTGAGAAGATTGCGCTACACTCATATAACCTATTAGTTAGATTGGTGGCAAAATTTGGGCAAGTCCTCAGCTATGTGCACGGCGTTTCTTTGACGTTCTGAGACCGACAGACCCTACAAACTCATATTCATTTGTAGAACAGGTGCCTCTTTTTTGCGCTGTTGGTTCAGAGCCCATATGATGGCTTGTTAGATAGAGGAATTCTTTAATCTGCTTCAAAAATATATCATCATATTCGCGTTAGGGTATATACTACGATACATAGAGGCGATCAACATTTCTGAATCGACAAATACGTAAGGAAAGGGCTTTAAAACAAACACAGAGGGGTGTGCATCGTAATGGGCAAATCGAAATATATACAATATTCATTAGAGGTATGATAAATAACCAGGACTCCTAAATACTCCATGATGGCTCTATGATATCAATGTATGCTTAACTAAATAATAAAGGATCGTGAGTGTGCTGCGATAAAACCATCTACCCTCTTTCCCCCCCACCAAAACTCAGATCATTGCCAAGAACGACAGAACCTCCTGCTGCTCTATCCAAGCATCCATCCAGCCTGATTTCTCTAGAGGTAGTGCAACCGTAAAGCAATCCACCCAGCTAGAAGCATTCGCGTTCTCGCCGGAATACCCCTTGATCAGCTGATCCCTAAACCTCGGGCCTTCCGAGTCCTTCCTCACGGCATCCGGGCTTCCGAATCCATCCATCATGATGAAGTCCTTTGCGAAATTCTCCTGTACGGCGTGCAGGGGAACCGAGACCGCTGCAAATATCAAAATGGCGAGAATGATAAATACAGAGGCATCCTTCCTGATCGGCGCCCTCGGCTTCTCTCTCTTTAGAGCTCCGACGAAATATAACTCCTCGGTGTTGGCTTCCAGTTCTCTATTCTTCTTGCGTTCCTTCTCCTGTTTGTAATTCAACACGTACTCCACGAGATTCCTCCCCCAGCTAACCAGCCTGAAACCGGAAACGGTAATGTATGCGCCGACAATGATGGCGAGTATCGCAACAGCCAGCTCAGTCGGCCAAACATAAGTATCCATGATTGCCAACCCATTGATAGGGTTGACGTACGCCCCCCAAAATTCTGCCTTTTGCTGATCGGAAAGTCCCTGAGTGGCTGGGCATCCCACGATCGCTGGCCCGTACGTGCATTCCTCCACGAGAATCGGACAGCTCCCTCCCGTTATGTGAAACTTGCTGTATTGGAAAGCACCCCTGACGAATGGAAGCACCATATTCATGACCAAGGCTCCAAAAGTCAGCCAGGCGTTCATTTGCGCTATTCGTTTAATGATGAATGGAAAATATCTGCTTGGCAGGAGGCCGCAGTCCAACGCGCTCGAAAGTGTAGAGATGAATAATGCCGCGATGGATGCTGTGGACGGGAATCGCGATGGATTCGGGAGATATGCCTTGATCGAAAGAATGAATGCCGATATGGACCGTAAAGTCGTGAGTAATAACATTAAAAGTGTAATTTTGGCCCGAATTCCTTCGCCCTTAATCTCATCCCTATCCTTCTGCTTTATAGTCGAGTAATTTCCCCAAGCTGCCACGATAAACGACAACCCAATGCTGAAGATAAGCCACGGCCATGGAACAGGTATCGATTCTGGATCGTAGACTAGAGAAACGTTCGATGTATGATTTGTGCGATACCAGCCCTCTTTGAAAGGTCCAGGCCCGAATGGCAAGCTTCCCTCGTCGACCGAACGTGAGAAAAGGAACTCCATTTTTTTTTTTTTTTAATTGTTGTTTGTTTATCTGTGTTCCCTTGAGGCCCAAGCCACGGTGTTTCCCGTTTGAATTGGCCAGTTAAAAAGTGAAGACGGCGAAGCAGTGTCAGGAAGCAGAAAAGGCGGTAGCCACGCAGATCATGTCAAATGGTTAGAACGTTGGATATTTTTCGGGATTCCGGCCGGTATATATCGCAAGCCTGCAAGGAAAAATAAATTTTTCTGATCGGCTAGATCATAGCTTGCAATATTTTTTTCCCTCACGCGGAGGCACAGAATATTCTTTCCCTTCCATCACGCCAGCGTCCAACCCCTCCGAGAACGATCATTTTAGCATGTTCCGAATAAATCGCGGATATATGCAAAAGGGCTGGGCGGGTCTGTGCGCATTTTTCCAAGCTGGAGGAAGTCGCTCTCGCCCCCAAGATACCTGTTTTTATTTTTATTTTTGCTGGTAGAGCCCGGATAAATTAGTGAAACGGCGGCTGTGTGTTGCTGCATGGTCTAGCTTGTTGGGGAGGAGGAGGGTGGCGGGTAGCCAATGATAATTATTCTTCCCTTCGATCGAGGACCCGGTGTGGGGAGGGTTCATGAACAAAAGTCTGGGGTTTGGGGTTACTTGGAGTGGATATCCGGATCAGATGATAGTATCCGTATACACCGGACTAGACCGAGCTGGAGAGCTAGAGCTCCAAGCTCGGTTTGCTCTTGTTTCGGCCAGAAGCATAATGTTGAGATTTAATCCGGCCTGCATGAATTGCTTCAAGATTTATCAATATTGAAACATCAGTTTTTCCTGTTGAGTAAGAGCGCGAAAGGCTATCAGTCCTTGAGTCCTCCGCATGTCCTGCACAGATCACCAACCATGTGTACTGTCAAAACCATGCGGCTGGGACGCCAAAAGCCATAACGTGAGAGGGCCAAATCTAAAATGTCTCAAGGCTCTCTCCCCTTCCCATTTACAACTCTAAACCAAATCAGTGCTCATGTGCCATGTGTCTTTGTTAGAGTTAAAAAGGTCCGTGCGTCCTTCATCTCTGTGCGGGTGCGGATCAAATCTCCACCACCAATAACAGTCATAATGGTGGGGGAGGAATTTAACACAAAAACAACACAATAATGCCATATCAGGCCAGAATAGAATCGAGCAGGAAGGATGAAACCACAAGCAGTTGGTATGCTCATACGACACTTGGTTTTTTGGTACGGAATCAAGTCCGGGTTTAGCTAAATATAGACCCTAGCAGAAAGTCACCCTCAGGATAGGATTTACGCCTAGTTGCTGATTCAGCCGGCTACCTCCTACATGAAATAGCTAGTATTCGCACCACGAGACTATGCATGTGTTGCTTGGACCGCACAGGGATTTCATATCCGCCAACGACTTGTAGTGCACGGCGAGCATAATAATTCTTCAGAGTACCTAACAGTAGCAGATGGCGGTACTGTCAGGCAATTGGAAATTTGGAACCCGAGTATTTCCAAGAATTTGATACCCAGGTCACCCATATATAGCCCTATCCAATGGTAGGTTCCCTTAAGCGACCAGATGCTAGATGTCTTGCATACACTGCAAGCGCAAGGAAGCTAAATACCCGAAAGCCTCCAAGCCGGCATCCAGAAATCCTCTACACATATCCACTAAGTTTTATTCTTGTATATTGCTTGTTCACCAATGGCCTTTAAAAGAGAATATGACCTTGTAAAATTCGTCTCGTAGACTGCATGTTCTCCTAGATCACCAGCTTGTAACAATCGCGATATTCTAGGCTTCTGAAAACTAACCGTTCACTGAGATATAAGCTAAGAATGTGCCTATACATACAACCTTAGGGTAACTAGCTTGTTGATCTCTCGCTAGTCCTTTGGGCTCACGCTGCCATTCTCTAGGTTGCATTTAAAGTGTCTTGAATCTTCTTGTCGCAACTTGGCATTACGATCAAATAAAGCGCCTTTACACCAACGACGGCCCGGATCACCGCTTCACAGATTCTAGTTTTTATCTTTTATGTAATTTTATAAACAGCTTGTATAGCGCCTGCGAGTAAATCAGCGCTCTGGTCGAGGTATAAATACTCCCTTCGAGATCAGCATTTGTTAATCAGTAAAGTCTAACGATCACGCAGTCGCAATATTCTAAATCATCACAATCAATCTACAAGGGAAATAAACTCTTCGCAAAAACCCCTTCCTTATTAAGCTTATATATCAATCAATACAAATACCAAACATGAAGCCCACCTTCTTCCTCCTAACCCTCCTCCCTCTCGCCCTTGCTACTCCACTAGCCCAACCTCTCGCCGAACCTCTCTCCCTAGAAAGTAAGCCCCCAAAGCTCCCTTTTCCCTTATACGCTATAGGAAAACTGACTCTTTCCAAATAGAACGCTGCTCCCACCCATCGGCCGAAACCGCTTGTGTCAATGCCTGCCGCAGCGTTGCCGTGAACGCATGTCGCAGCTGCAACGGCAATCCATCATGCCACGCCAACTGCGAGGCCGCCAGACGAAGGACCTGCAACAATTGCTGCGCCGCTTCTTGCAGGACTTGCTAGTTTGGTAGATTCCTCGGGAGGGAGGGATGGACTGGGGCCGCTAGATGACAATACTGAATATGGGTGGCTATTCCGACACTGGTTCAAATTTGGACCACGGCTAGTCACGATTGTCGGACCCGTATATTTGTTACACACAAGTGTGTACAGGATGTATAACAGCAATGTATATCATGAATTGTTCATTGATTCACTAACCCCGGGCGCCATCTGCATGCACATATGTACCATCCTCCATCTCCATTTCCCAAACAATTCTCAGCAGGGAAAGAGAACGAACCCTGCGCCTCTTCCCCAGGAGACCCCAAAATTATGTACATATAAATATTTTGTTGAATAGAATTGCAAACGTGATTGCTTTCGCAACGATATCCAAGAAAAGCCGCACCGCGACGGTGGTATATAAAAAAAAAAAAAGCAAAAGCCGGTCGAGACGAAACGACGATAAAGTCGAGAAATGCAGTGCAGGAATTTGTAATCCTTTCTTTTGTAATAAATTGCAGTTCTAAAGCGAATGACATGGAATGAATAGAAAAAAGATGCTGTGATTAAAAGATTGTATGCATGATATGAAAGGTGATTGGTTAATGAGCGCTATGTATAACTGTCGTCAGAAAATATGATATAAAAAAGACATCAGTCTGTTCAATAAAAACTTCATCATGTATAAAACTGCGGGAGAGAATAAAAGCAAAACGAATGCAGTAGGCCTCAACTCTCTAGCCTTAGCGTTGGCTAGAGAGGAGGCCGCTAGGGTATATAAAGTTTCGCAATGCATAAAACCACGAAAGGGCAAAAACCAAAAAAAAAAAAAAA
>LDUD01000015.1:267451-296285 GCA_012184295.1 Dactylella cylindrospora
TACCCAACCAAGATTGTGGCCCACCCATCCCATTCAAACAAGCCAATCAGCAAGCTATCGCCCTTCATTGGTCGCACCAAGCACTCCCACCCTGTCCTGTTGACCCCCCCGTCAAAACAATCCAGTTTCCCCTGCCTGAAAACCCGACTGGCCCATCTTCCTTTCCTGTTCGATCGTTGGTGTGCTATTTTGTTCAGGGCAGCCTTTTCTTCCTCTGCTTGACGCGCGATACGTCATCCAACAGAATGCTCCCATTCCTATATCACCGAAGCAGAAAACGTCGCACTAATTAATATAGGTAAAATACGTGGTACTTATTTTTGGAAGCTCCAGAATACCATATTCCCATTAGACATTTCAGTATGAATGCTAGAGTAGTAAGTACCATAACAGTAAGCAAATAAAAACGGTTAACCCCCGCGGGCGCCAGGTTTCCAATCATCCCACATTCGGCCATGAAATTTGTGGCTAATAACACTGAAGGGGGGGAAAAAATACCTCCAGCTCTAACCGGCAATATGTATGTCTCGAAGTTTTTCTTCCCATGTCGGATGCACCTGCCGGCTTTTTTGCCTCCCTTGAAGTCTTTAACTTTTTCAAGCTAAAAAGCAAAATGACGTTTTACTTGTGGCTTGACCACCATCATGCCATACGCTGCTCTTACTCCTAGCTAGTACTTCACCGAGAAGAGCAGGAAAGAGACCTAGCAAAAGGTTCGCTTATTTTGCAAGACCTGCATGCATGCCATAAACCTTCGTCTACATGCAAAGCTCTCTTTTTTCTGTCTCGTATTATTCGGAATTAACGCAAAGAAAAAAAAAGATAAAAAGGCATGTTCAACTGCATGGACACTTGACCTGTCCACTTTTTTCTCTCTGCTCGACTATCGCAGCATTCCATTGGGCCCAAGGTGGTTCTCCTGTGGGGCAGATCTGCAGCTCGAACAAACATCTTTTTGGTCTGCTCCGCATGGTGGCTTGGAAGCAGTCTACGAAATAATGTCATGATCTTCCGATAAGCTTGGCGGACGGTTAAACCAATTCCATTCCATCATGATAGGCAGGGCTTACGTAGAAGTCGATGCAGATAACGACCCTTGCAGAAGACTCTGGCTATCAATTAATCTAGCATGTCTGCCAAAAAAAAAAAAAAAAAAAAAAAAAAAAAAAAAAAAAAAAAAAAAAAAAAAAAAAAAAAAAAAAAAAAAAATTTTTTTTTTTTTTTTTTTTTTTTTTTTTTTTTTTTTTTTTTTTTTTTTTTTTTTTTTTTTTTTTTTTTTTTTTTTTTTTTTTTTTTTTTTTTTTTTTTTTTTTTTTTTTTTTTTTTTTTTTTTTTTTTTTTTTTTTTTTTTTTTTTTTTTTTTTTTTTTTTTTTTTTTTTTTTTTTTTTTTTTTTTTTTTTTTTTTTTTTTTTTTTTTTTTTTTTTTTTTTTTTTTTTTTTTTTTTTTTTTTTTTTTTTTTTTTTTTTTTTTTTTTTTTTTTTTTTTTTTTTTTTTTTTTTTTTTTTTTTTTTTTTTTTTTTTTTTTTTTTTTTTAAAAAAAAAAAAAAAAAAAAAAAAAAAAAAAAAAAAAAAAAAAAAAAAAAAAAAAAAAAAAAAAAAAAAAAAAAAAAAAAAAAAAAAAAAAAAAAAAAAAAAAAAAAAAAAAAAAAAAAAAAAAAAAAAAAAAAAAAAAAAAAAAAAAAAAAAAAAAAAAAAAAAAAAAACATTTAAAGAGAAATCAGAGATATGCTCGAGCAGGCTAAGGGGGATATCGACACGGGGTACCGATCATGAGATTTATCCATAGTATAATTTGAACTATTCTGAGTGCGCAGCTCCACGTCTAGGTCTACAACACAAAATGTTCGACGCCTGCGCGATTTTAGCGTTGCGAATTCGAAGTGTATAGTGCAAGCTTAAAGCTTAACTAAAATTAATCAGCTAGATCAATCCAACGGATAAGAGGAAATTCAACAAAGAAGGTAATACAAATGGAACGGTTTCAAAAGCGTTAGCTGCTTGTTATAACTTAGCATCTGATACAGGCTAGGAGAGATATCGATAGGATTGCGTACTCTACCACGTTCTGGCACATGAGTCTACCATAATGCAACAGGTTAGAAGCTTGACCTTGTGTTGTGAATTTGTTCACTCAATCATGTTCCCTGTAAGCATACTAGCAAAAATGGTACAAAGGATCTACCCTTCAACCAACAGGAGTAGATATATCCGATTAGATCTTACGGCCGGTAATGCGTGGATGTACTAAGGTTGACCCTTCATTCTCTTTAAGGAGATATGATGTGCTTTCGTAGATATACTCTTGTAGGTATCACTCGTGGATTTCAAACATGCATGAGGGTTGGATGTTCTTCCCCATGTTATGCTCCCCTTCAACTGAAATACGATGCGCCGCCGCTCAATCGATCAAGTTGATTATTTCTTTTAGCGGTGATTCTATTTCTAGGATTGGCACATTCTACTCGGGAAAGAAGATTAATCCATGCAGGAACCCCTCGATATCTATCAAGCCGTGAGGACTGCTCTACAAACCTACTACATGCGAGAGAATTCCTCCAGTCGCGATCCGCTTGGAAGAAAACAAAAAAAAAAAAAAAAGCCCAAATTGGACACGAGAATATGTTGAATTGAAGTGTTTCGCTTTTCATTGTCATGAGTAAATTACCTAAATTATAAATTGCTCAGAGATTCTCACAGAATAATGAAGAAAAAAAAGACACTAGCCCGACGTTTCTATTTGGTATTATGAATATAAACTGCCGACAAAGAAGAGAAGGAAAATGAAACTAAATAAAACAAAAGTAGAATAAAAGTGGAGGCAAAAGAAAAAGGCTCCGAAAGAATCCACCCCTCGCGGGGAATTTTTGTCCCAAAGGTGTATGTCAAAAAAATCTCGCAAAGTAGAAACAAATATTTTTGTTTATATGTAGAGGGAGGGGGAAAAAAATATCCTGAAAATGAAAAGTAACTCCAGGTAAAAAAAACAAGAGACACATACACAAGTAAACGTAAAAAGTAACAGCCACTTTGCAATTCAGGGGATATCCTACAGAGCCATAAGAAAAAACAGGTAGACGTGAAAAGAAAAGAAAGAAGAATAGAAAAGCAAAGTAGAGCGTTGGTGGTTTTGTGTTTTAAAAATAATAGTAATAAAACCCCGGTTCCCATGCATCTCCGCCCCGGAGATCAAGCAAAAACCCAAAGTTCAAGGTAAAGACACCCAGACAAAAGACAAGTAACCTCAGAGTATCAACTACAAGTAACACCAGCCTGAAAATGAAATGAGAAAAGAGAAGAGACCGCCCTCACCCACAAAGGTATCAGTAGTAAAACAGCCACCAGAAGGAAAAATAAATTCTACTCAGTCATCGTCCAATATTGCTTTGGACGAGTCGTAGGTAACCTAAGCACCCGGCGGGATCCCCGTCGGCGTAATAAACATTGTGGGTAAGTCGTTGCTTTCCCACCCTTCGCCCCCATCCTTTCTCTTCTTATCAACATCGTCACCGACACCCTCAAAGTACTCCCCATAATCTCCGTCTTCTGGAGGTGAGAAGAGGGATGTATCGATCTTTGCCCTTTTCGTTGGGCTTGCAGTTGGGGGACTGACATTGTTTGCAGCTGCCGCCGTAGCTGCTGTTGCTGCAAATATATTCGCATCTGCATCGTCGCCATCCGCAGAGCTAAAACCCGCAAATTCTTCAGGTAGCCGTCGCTTAGAGCCAGTTTTTGAAGGATCGGATTTTCCGCCGCCAGTCTTCCCGGCCACATTTTCTGTATTGGCAACTGACCGGCCTCCTCTTAGGCCACTTTCTCTCGCATAGCTGTTGAATCCCGCCGGCGAATTTGCTGCCGTGAAACCCATGCTTACATAGCCCTTCTTTCCATCAATAGGCGACGAACTTTCCAGAAAACCTTTTTCGACACTTGATCCACCAATGTTAGGGCTGGATCCAGTATCTAAGATGCTCTGATCCAGAGGTGCAGAGTCATCCTCATGAAGGGCGGCAGAGTCGAGAGAGCTGAGGGTGGAGATATCATCGCTAAACTCGGCACCAGATTCGTATTCGTCCATCGAGTCACCAATTCTGTTTCCAGGAATATTCTTCTTCTTGCGAGGCTTAGCGTTGCTAGCACCGTCCGTATCAGGCGTAGCCTTGTCCTTTTGTGACCGCTTCTTCGCCGGCGGGAAGTCTTCTTGCCCATTGTGAATGCACCGTCGCTGAAGGATGTTAGCACGCGTCTCTTACTACAACTAAGGCACCTTGACTTACTCTAGATCGTTTGCACGCTTCACAGGCAACTGGCCGACCGTTCTTAGAGATCTGGTAGTTGACGCCACGGGATACCTCCTTTCCGGAGCTCGAAGACGCAGCTTGCGTTTTGGGTGACCCTTGTGGTGGCTTTGTGGGAGTTTCGAGAGCTACGACGCCTTTGGTAGTTTTTGTGAGCTCTTTCATGATCTCCGCCTCGGCTAGTGCGACTTCATCCTTGTGTTTGCACGCAATCTTTAAATCCTTGTTAGCAACTGAATGCAATAGCAAAAACGAGTTGAAAAATGTTTACCTTCTGGCGACGGCAGTCATCACAAGCGGTTCTTTTTGGCCCAAGGATACTGTTCTTAGGACTCGAGCTATATGCATACTTGTTCCTGATAGATTCCGCCAACCTGTGGTTGTCTGCTAATCCCTTATTTATAACCGCCTGAGACAAAGGCTTTCCATCGGCAGAAAATGCTATTGGAGCCGGTTTGCTTGGCCCATTTTGTCCGTTAGAAGACTTGCGGGCACTAGACCCGGACCTTGGACGACCAGGGCCAGGTGTTTCTGATACACTTGATTGACGCTTCTGTGGTGCCACAGGAGTAGATTGTGAGGATCCCGATACCTTCCTAGATTTTACTGTTGTTGGAGTGGTAACCGCTGAAGTTGGTGATATTGCACGCTTCCCAGTCTTCTTTGCAAAACTCTTAATCTTATCTGCTGCCCCTTTTGGATCAGAAGAGAATGAAACTTGCCGACTTGGTGTCACAATGATCGATGGAGAGCCGGGCAAGTTGTCGCGTAATTTTGCAGAAGGTTTTGACTTTCGAAGTCCTTCTCTTGGGGAACCGCCTTTACCAAGATCCATGGATTCCCCTCTCGGCTTGCGTCCTCTTTGGCCTGGAGTTTTCTTCTCGGCACTCCCTATACTGGTTATGCCTTCACTAGGGTTCCAATTTCTGCGAGCCCAATTCGGCACAACAATATCTCCTCTTTTCCAAGCCATCCATCGGCCAAAAAGCTGTACAGTGCTTAGCGGATCCTGCACATGTTTCGGGATGCTATTTTGGACACGTTTTCGCTTGTCCGCTGTTATTCCTTCCGTAATATAGTTCATCACGATTAGTGCTGTTCTCATCAGGTACTCCGCAAGAACTGGTAGGCCATCGAGTTCATATTTCGAGTAGCTGACGTATGTCCTTTGCTGCTGGACCTCTTCAGTTGTGATTAGCAGCTCCCAGTCATCATCCTCGTACAGTTCCTCCGGCAGTGGGTCTCGCTGCAAGTAATCTAGTGCCGTGAACCACATGACCTTTTGGAAATGCGGATATCTAAATTTAGCATGTACATTCGTGTTCTTTTCGATTTCCGCGATCCGAATTTGTCTGTCAATTGAGAGTCGGTTGAGGAAATTGCCACCAATCACCAATGCATCTTCTGGGGTTAGGACTGCGTGAATCCAGCCGGATGGGATAAGCATTGTATCGCCTGCCTGGAGATCCACCCGTCGCACTAGCTTTTCCCCGTTGTCGTTGTCGTTCGATAATAGACTCGGGAACCACGTTGAGTTTTGGTCCGGCATCATGCTCCAGGCTTCATATTTGGCGAGATTATGTTTTGTCGGAGGTACAAAGAAGAAGGTTTTTTTCCCAGATATAACGTGATAAAACACTGAAGAACCCCCAAAGTCGATGTGGAAGTCCGTGTAAGAGCCTGATACGCCCATCAAACAATACAATTGCACCTTTGGGAAACTAGCTCGCATGTCCTCTGGCCAGACCTGATCCGCCAAATCCAGGGCCTCGACTACTGCTGGTCGCTTTACAACCTTGGCTAGTTGCGTATGCGAAAACTCTTGGCTGATCACGTTTTTTACACGGTCTTTTTGAGAATTTTCAAAGTAATCCACCCAATCATGGAATGTCCAGGCTTTCTTGTCTTGAGACTGCGATAGAACATCCAAAACTTCCACCTTTTCATCGAACCCAATAAGTTCCGCCACTCGACGAACGGTGAGATCAGCTGGCATAATCATTCCTAGGGCATCCGCGTCGTTATTTGGCTTCCGGGCTACCGTGACTTGATCGGATGTCGCCACACGGATTGCAGTACGCGATTTTGGAGTAGCGTCCTTTTTATCCTTCTTAAACAAAGCCGGGAATTTTTCCACCTTCGAAACCTTCTCCACGTCAATAGTCCCATCTTCTCGCATCCCGTTGGTGAGTAGATGTATCTCTCGGAGGGAGTGGGGCCTCGGATTAGAAGGGGCGGGTATGACGATTGGTTGAGTGAATCCTTGGCCTTGCTCGAAGAATACAAGGTCTAGTAACTCCGGAATCATGCGTGGGAAATCATCTGGCGCGAATTGCATCTGGCCGATTGGCTCAACGAAGGGGTGCTGTGTTGAATCGCCAGAGGCTTTAAAGGGAGCTCGTGATCCTTCGTTTAGCGAAACATAGTCGATTACTGTGTGCGCTCGAGATGATTTTCGTCGGTCTACAGATCTATTAGCTTCTAATATTAAAATTAGGGTTATTACCCGACTTACATGTTGATGGTCCTCGCCGTGGCACGCAGTTTGAACAGTGGTATTTATCCAAATCGTTCACTTCTTTCTCTGACACATTGACGCAGATATTATGATACCATTTTTTACACCCATCGCACTGAATCCACAGTGTTGGAATTATGTGAGAACGTGGCCCATTCTTAACCTGCGGCACGGCCCTCTTGCAGAGTGCACAACAGTCAACTGGAACCAATGCGTCTTCCTCTTCAGTTAGGCTTTGGACCTTCTTTGATGAGGATGGGTTGACTTTCGAGACATCCGTCATCGTCACGTCTTCATCATCCATTGTTAGAGAAATATCCAGTGGGTTGATTCCCGCAGACAATATTGGTAGATGGCCATCTTGCATGAATAAATCGGATGTAGATTTGCCTTCCATTCCTAGAAACTCCCCAGGTGTACCGTGTTGAGCGAAGGCCGTGTCTGTTAGGGAATCTACAGCCATCGAGGTTGTGACTGGCGTTAACATATCGTCCATACCACCAGTTTTCGGGGCATCCATCTCATCTAAAGTCATCGGCACATTAATGTTAGGAACTAAGCCGTTCTGCTGGGATATTGCCCGTTTTTGAAGGGCTGATGTATCTAGTGTCCGGTCAGAATTTTTGGGAGTCGATAGATGGTCCACCGATGAAGTTTCGTTTTCGACGCCATCATCTGCAATTAGAACTGGGGGAGAAAGCTTTGGGCTTCTAGCATCAGGTTTCGACAAACTCAAGCCTCTCGCCCCGTGACCGCTCTGTACCAGATCTTCAGGCTCCTGCGATGCAACTGTTGCTATCGTAAACTGCAGTTCGGGCATTAGGGACGAGTCTGATAGTATCGGGTCGGTGGGCTGCAGAGGTGATGTAGGTAGGTCCGAGGCGGAGACACTTGTCGTGGCTTTCACCGCGGCCGTTGATTCCACCAAACCTGCATCCTGTCTCGTAACTTCAATAGACGTTGATGTAGTCGTGGCTAAGACACTGAATTAGCACGAAGCTTCATCTTGTAAATGCCTCATAAAGCATCTCACCTGGTTCGCTGGGGCCTGCTTGAGAAATGTCACCTAGGCACGAATTAGTCAATCATCACATTCCGAGCGGACGACATGGTAGCCTCTGCAAAAGCCTACCTTCTAATTTCTCGGACACGTATCTTGGGGCTGCGAAAAAGTGCACCAAATCCCGAGCCGCTTCTAGATCTTCAGCCCTCACCCTATCATCAGCCGGTTTAGGAGTGGGTAATCCCGCCTCAGAGAGTCCCGAGTCCTCTTCGATTTTAAGCTTCGGTGTGGATTCCTTTGCTGCAACGTCTTCCGGCTCGGGTGCAGGGGTATGAGGCTTCTTCATCGCTCTAGAGAGCTGTTCAAACAGCTTCTGACCTAACGACTCAGCGTCGACAGGTGCATTGGCGGCTTCCCGTCCGAGTAACGACTCGACCAAATCCATTCCGGCTTCATCTCTAGACTCGGACGGAGTTGTCTTATCAGGGGTGTGTTCCTTCTTTCTGCCCGCGGTCCGCGAGGACGTCTTTTCAGCCACACTCGAGGACAGCGACTTGCGATTCCTTTCGGATGTACGGGTTGTTCTTTCTTGTTTTTTCGATCGCGTATTCGAAGACATGATTTTGAGGTCTGAATTCGCGAGGATGGGGTTTGTACGGGTGGTCGAGGAGGAAAGGAGAGAGGTGGCGGTGTTGATTGAGTCTGTGTCTACGACCAGATCGGATCGCGATTGGATGGATGCACGAGCATTCCTGGTGATTCTCTTGGTTGTCGGGTCGTTGGTCATAACATATGCCCCGCGTTCCCGTCTGAGACTCCACGACACTGATGAATTGAAAATATTCCAATGCTAAGAATTTGTACACTACTTGGGCTTTTGAGGGTGCGGGTATCGATGTAATCCGAGTCGAGTGTCGTTGGACCCGCCGTGATTGCAGTTTCGTCACCGCCACCAACAGCGAGGAATGCTGACACGTCGATTAGGCGAATTTCGAGTTGATAGGATTGAAAGAGACGACTAAGGGAGAATTTGGTGGTGAAGCTATAATTTATGAGAAATAGCGACTCAATTAATGAGTTGGTAAGTGTCTAAAAATAATGTTATAACGGTAATAAGGATAATAGGAATAATATGGGGAGAGAAGAGGAGGGATGGATGATGTCGTGATGTATTGTACGGTTTGTGCGGGTGTGTCAAAAGAGGGATGATGGAGGTGGTGGTGGTGGTGGTGCTACTGCTGCTAATTGCTCTGCTACTCCCTGTCCTATCCTGCCCTGTCCTGTCCTGTCCAGAACGGGTGGGTGGGTACAGTACAGTGCAGCCAGTGCTGGTGGTTGGGTTGGGTCGGGTTGGGTTGGCTGGCTGGCTGGCTGGCTGGCTGGCTGGGAAGGTGTGGTTGAGAGTGTCAACCAGGACCAGACCAGGCTATGCTACTACTACACTCCTCTACTCTTCCTCTCCTCTCTCTCCCTCTCTCCCCCTCTATTTCTTTCTCTTACTCTACTATTTTTTATTCAAACTTAGTCTGGCCGTCGAGATGGTGGCATGATGCTACTTCTCCTTCGTTGTGACATCTTTGGCCTGAATTGACTGACCAACTGCAGGCAGGCTAGGACGGTCCTGACTGGCATCAATGGCACCCGACCGACCGACCAAGCGACAGGAAGCTGCTTATGCTGAATCAAGAGCGCCGCGGGTTAATGACCGACTAGGCCAAATTGGGTAATTCTGGGCCGACTTTGCGATCAAACATCTCGAAATCCCGCAACACTTCTTTCCTCTTGTCTTCCACCACCCACCGGCACACCAGGCGGGTTGTATCTTTTATCTCTCTCTCCATCCCTCAGGTGGGTTATCTAGATCAGTCCATTGCTCCACAGCCCGGTCCTGTTTACGTAACAAACCATGCAATGCATCCTGGACTACCTTTAGACACTTATAGGAATATCAATAGATAGCCCACTGCTCTTACACTGACAGCTATTCACTTACGACTCCTAGAGAATATCCATGGCTAGGTGTCCAGTTTCTCTCTTTCTGGGAGATATGGTACATACTACGTACATACGTGCTACCCAGCTCATCGCATTGTCATGTCAGACTGTCGCTCAACAACTAGCTAGCTAATGCACCGCGTATTCCGGCTGGGAAGAAGGGTACGTCAGTCATGTGGCTAGACTCGGCCAGTCCTCCTTCACCCACACCACACCACACCTACAGCAGTTCCCAATTAAAGTTTCTAAACCGTCGATAGCCCCTCTTCACACTTACCAGCTCACAAGACCTTAGTTCGCTAAGTACTTACTTGGTGCATACCTCAGCTAGTACTTATACTTATTTACTCTCCCGACCTGACAATCCTACCGGTCCATTATAGGTACATCAGAACCCTAAAACTGTATAGCTACCGCATTGCCATTATAGATTTTATTGCCGCTGTTTCGTAACCATCTAGAAATATTTTCACTGTTGCCGTTGTCATTAAAATTATTCCGCGTCGAATATTCATACACGTAGATGCCTTATAACCCATAGTCGTTGTACCCATCGCCATTGCCCAGATGCGAAACCAGTCTAGGAAAACCCAAGAACAAAAAGTCATTGCCAATCCAAACGCCCGATACCCGTATACATATAAACGCTCTCTTAACCAGCTAAACAAATTATACCAAAAAGGACACCCAACTTTTTTTTTAACAGCAGCAAGAACAAACAAGACAGCTGCACTCGCAAGCACACCTCCCCGTCTCCTTCTCATAATACATTCCACAAAAATTCCTAATCCAAGCTCCCACTCTCCCTTTCACGTCCTCATTGCTCCCAATCCCCCTCACCCCTTTCGATTTTCCCCTACTCATCCACCCCCTCTTCCTCATCCGTTCATACTTCATCGGTTCAAAGCTTCTCATGATCCCTCTTGTCGAAGCGTTGTTCGTGCCAGCGGCTGATATCTCTGGTTCAAGGGCAAAGAGGGAAGCGTAATCTACGGTGGAATCTCTCGATGTTGGCGGTTTTCGAGATGGTTCCGGGTGGGGTTTTGATACGGATCTAGCTCGGGTGATTACGTCTGGATCAGATTCGGGATACGGATGCGGCGGTTGGTAGTATTCAAAGTCTTTATCTTTAATTGATTTTTTTAAAAATGGCACCAATTAGCTACATGGACGAACCAAAGTATCAAAAAAGTCACGAGAGAAGGCGATTGGAGGGAATGCAAAGAAGATATTCATATCATATACAAAAGGAAAAAAAGAGTAGTTTGGTAGGCTGGATCTGCTCAACAGCCAAACTACAAAGCAAATGCAACATCATGATTACAGGCAAGCATATACAAATGAAAGAAAATAACAAGAACTGCAAAAAAAAGGACGGGATTCACATCGTAGAAAATAATCAAAACATCTCAAAAATCTCACGCCTTGAACAAGTTCTCAAAACTGCGACTGCTGAAAAGAACCGACTTGCGGTCCTTGCCATAGTAGGAAGTACCTCCGTTCAGATGGGGCTTCAAGAACCCGTTCCCAGCTCCGTTGACACCATTCCTTCCTGGAGAACCGCAAGTACCGTCCGCGTAGGTTACGTGCATATCGGGCTTCTTACCACCTCGCGATCCAGTAACCTCAAATTCATCCTCCTCGTCATCCTCGTCGACGATGATCCACTTCTCGGGCGCCTTCCAACAACCAAAGTCGGCCTCGAAGCCCTTGTTGGAAGTGAGGCGTTCCTTCTTCTTCTTGTCCGCGTCGCTGCTGCCGAAGACCTTGACAACGATGCGGGTGATGAGACCTTCGTGGTGTTCTTTCTCTTCAGCGGTGAATTTCTTGCCGGCGGAGGCGCGTTCGAAGGCGGCCTTGAGCAAGATACCCTGGCGATAGAGGATATCTGAGATTTGAGATCCTTCGGGGAGGGCGCTGTGGTCTCCCATAGCCTGCTGCAAGATCCTCTCGTGGATGTAGATGGCCTTGTCATACTTGGCCGAGGCGACGTAGAGTTGAGAGAGGAAGTCGTAGAATTCTAGGGTAGCAGGGTTAAGGAGGCCCCAAACGCGCTCGTAGTTGTAGCAGATTCTCTCGCAGAGCCTGATAGCCTTGACCTTCTCGCCGAGGATAAAGTAAGTTTCGACGAGGCGGCGACCGATCAAAGAGACGACAGCTGGAGTCCACGAAGTCTGGGTGGTACGGTGGTCCCAGAGCTCTTCGAGAATGGTGAGCATGCGGGTGTAGCTCTTCTTGCTGCCGAGAAGGACGAGGACCTTGTTGATTTCAACGATCGATCGCTGGTGCCAGGAGATGGTGGTCGTGGTCGTCTCGCTGACGCTCTCGATGATGATGGTCTCCGTGATCTCGGTAATCTTCTTGAGGATCGTCTCTTCCTTGCAGTACTTGGTAATAACCGTCGAAGAGAGAATGTTGACGAGCTTCAAGCTAGCGGTGGTGTTCTGGGTAACCTTGATGTGGACATGGGTCCAGGCGGAGAGTGTGGAAACATGGGTGAATTCGCGCTTCCTGACGTACTCCTCAACCTGGGTGATAGCAATGTCAACAATGACAACCTCGCGGTCGGTCTTGGTGGTCTCGATGATGCACTTCTCGAAGAGTTCTCGAACAACGGTGACGTCGAGTTCAATGTGTTCCTGCTTCTTGGAGTAGACTTTCCTGAAGATGGCCCAGAGTTCTTCCTTGATGTGGAGGGACTCCTCGACGCGGTGGTTCTTGGTCAAGTGGCCGATGAGACGGCATCCGTAGAGAAGTTTCTGCTCGCACTTGACGTCGACGGTGACAATCTTTGTCCAAGTCTCGTACAACTCGGTCTCAGTCAACAAGCTGGAGAGAATGTAAGAGTACAAGTGGGTATTTGAAAGAGCGGTCTCGGAGCGGAGAACCTCTTCAAAAGCGTACATGAACACCTGGTATTTGCGATCGACAATGGTACCGCTGATTTGGCGGACGGTCCATTTGCTGAAGCGAGCATCCTTGGTGACGGTTCCAGCCTTGTAGGTGAAGAGGAACTTGTGAATGTCCTTCGAGAACTGAACACCAGCATCGATGGATCCTAGGAGCCTGAAGCACTTGCCCAAGGAAAGACCGCAGGAGAAGAGTTTCTCAGAGTCTCTTTCAGAGTTGAAAATCTCGATGATTGTAGTCTCGAGGATCTTGATAGCCTTCTGGATGGATTTGTGGGACTTGTGGAAGACGATGAGTTCCTCAAGGATTTCCAAGGTTGATGAGTGAGAGATGCCGTGAGTGTGCTTGCAAGAGGTCCAAATCTCAACATAGGTCTCCTCAGCCTTAACAACAGTGGTGGTGGAATGGCTATAACACTTGGCGAGCTGTTTCTTCGTGGTAATGACAGTCCTCTTGACTTCCTCAGTGACAGTGACCTTGGTAGAGATCTCTACAATCTTCTCGTAGATCTGGATGGCCTCGGAGCGTCGAGTTTCGGTACGCTCGATGACAGTAGCGAGTTCCAACATGGACTCGATGGTCAGCTGATGGAATTCGCCATGCACCTTTCTGCAGTATTGCTCAAAAACGACGGTAACTTCGTAGAGGAGATCAAACTTGGACCTGGCGGTCAAGACACGCTTGAATTCTCTGTAAAGCTCCAGGATTCTGGTTTCCTCGAGAGTAACACTGATTTTGTCATCGCAGACCGATGTCCACAAGACCATGTAGATCTTGACGGCTTCGTCATGGCGGTCCTGCCTCTCGTAGTACTCGCAAAGGAACCATCCAGCCTCAACAGAGTCTTGGTGGCAATGGCTAGTCCTCGTGAGCAAGCTGGCCCAGATCTTCAAGTAAATCTTCTCAGCGGCCTTCATATCACCCTTCCTGACGTAAAGCTTCGCAAGTTCATAAGCGACCTTGATGAAATGAGCACTCTTGACGCCAATCTTGCTCTCACAGGACTCGAAGTATTTGACGTAAATTTTGATAGCCTGATCGCGTTGTCCTCGAGACTCATGGTAGAAGACGTACTTCTTGAGGGCTTCAAATGTATGCTCATGGCTGATGAGAAGTGTGTTGACGCAAGCATCATAGACGGAAAAGTAGAACCTCTCGGCTTGGTGGAACTCTCCGGACTTTTCGTAAGCATAAGCAAGGCGCCAGGCAAGTCTGATACCGTCATATTGGCAGCTTGTTGCAAGGAAGAGTTTGGCGTCCATGATGAGGTTGATGAGCTTGGGCCACACTGCAAGCAAAGTCTTGGTGCAAACGTCAATGACCTCGGTCCATCTCCGTGAGCTCTCATAGAACGAGATGAGGGTAGTTGCGGTCTCAATAATGAGCTTGGTCTTCTTCGTGGTCCGGATGACAACTTCAAAGGTTTCTCTGAGGATAGTTTCCTGAACCTCAACATCTTCCATATGCTCGCAAAGCACGGAAAGACGACCACTGACAAAGATACCCATATCACTGCAAAGGAGGATTGTCGAGCTCTTGAAGTATTTGTGGACTGTACTGTAAATTTCAAATGCAACAGTCGTGATAGCCAAGCTCTCCATCACTTCAGCAATGGAGAGGACCATCTTGATGAATTCCTCAGAGTACTTTTCCAAGCCAGTGACGTGAGTAATTGTGCCCTTCCACAACTCGATGAGAAGGTTCCTGGCATTCTCATGACGGTGGTTCTTGATGTAAAATTTGGCCATCGCAACGGTAGCTTCGATACGAGCGATATGAATATCAACGTGTTCGTGATGCTCGCATGATCTAAATCCTGCGGTGATGCCACCAATGACTTCGAGGAGAATCTTTTCCGTCTCAAGGTAGTTTCCTTGAAGCTCATAGGCCAAAGCAAGCCTGACATGGTTCCTAACTCGCTTGATGTCCCATACCTTCAAATCCTTCGAGAAGACGGTCGTGCACTTGCTGCGGATGATGATGACTTCGTCAAAGTGTCCAGTCTCCTCGAGGACCTCAACCAAATGCTCACAAATAGTGACGGTTGTACTGTGATAGTATCCGAGTTCCTCAGAGCAGAACCTCCAGACCTCTCTGAAGATCTTGACGGCCTCCTCTTGCTTCTTTCTGACGATGTAAATCTGTCCAAGAGAAATGGCATACCTGACCGTGTCCTCATGGGATTCGCCATAAGTGTGCTTGCAGTAGTTCCAGGTCCACTTGTAAACTTCCACGCCAAGGCTAGTTTCCTTGTGCTTCTCAATGATCTCGATATACTTAGTGGCGCACACCATAACGAACTTGTGTTGCTCCCCAAAGCAGGCTCGGGAAAACTCCCAGCATTGATGATAGAGATCAATGTGCTTTGTGGTGGTGGTGAAATTTTCAAAGACGTAGGCCAAGTTCAGAAGACTCTGAATGGAAGCTGCATGTGTCTTTCCGATCAATGTTTTGCGAACTTCAACCGACAAGCGGAAGTACTTGTCAATGTGCCTTTCTTCAACCTTGCGCTCAACCCAACAAGCTCTCTCAACTTGGCAGAAGAAGCTGGATTGAGGGAAGAGTCCCTTGCAGTGGGCATCTGCGACAATGGCACCATCAGCATACAATCCAGAGATGCGGAAATGCTTCACCCAGTGCCTAGCAGTGTACTCGAGCAAATGGTGCTGCTTGAAAAGTGCTTGGAGAGTCTCTGCGGAGAGTACGGTATTCGACAAGTCTTTAGCACCGGAATCAAGCTCGCAGACAGAAACATAAGCCCAGCAGCAAAGCGTGATTTCCCTCTGGCATGCTGCAAAGGTGATGCTATGCTTTCCATCGAGGACAATTCGGGTTAGTCGTTCCTTGATGGCAGGAGTGCTGAATCTAACAATACCGTTGTCAATGACAACGATAGATCCGCAGGCCCTCTTGAGGTCCTCTTGGACGGTAGTGAATCTAGAATTGCGGATGGCCTTCCTGGTGAAGTCCAAGTCGAGCAACTCCTTCAGGGCACTGATTGTAAGCTCCCTCCTTGAGAAGAGTAACCAAGAAAGGATTCTCTTGGTGTCGGTATCCTTCCAGTCGAGAGTGATGAGGACACGCTCAGTCAGCTCATCCAAATCCTTGCAAGGCTTTCCAAGAACGCGGTGGATTCCTTCAATTGTCTTCTCCCTTCTAATGAGCTGAAGTGTCAAAGCTGCCCACGTAAAGCAACCTTTTGATTGAGTAATGATGCTGGTGATAATTCGTCGCCTAGATTCCAATGTCAAGGACGAGAACTTGGTCCACGACCTAATGGTGAGATCCACATAGATCTCGATATCATCGTTGATATCTTCCTCAGTGATTTGGTAGGTCTTGACGCTGCAGCAGAATCGTTCATTGAACTGTTTGCAGAGCACAATGCACTTCAAGGTGTTCTCGCCGTTCTCCCTAGCAATCTCCGAAATGCGGTTAAGGACAGCATCCGCAACTGGGAAGCCACCTTGGATGTGATCCAAACCGTCAATGACGATGGTCAATTGCCAGGTAGCCTTAGCGGCCATTTCGAAGATGTTCCAGAGCTGCTTCTCTAGCATGTCTCCAGCAGAGTAGGTGACAGCACTCTCATATACATCCATGAGATGCTTATAGAGCTTGACATCACCAATTCTTCGTTCGAGAAGCTGAGAAAGAAGGCTCCGGACGAGGGCGAGGCTGGAGGTAGAAGACTTGGAGTGTCCATCTATATATTTACGTTAGATTTAGAAATAAACAAATTGATTCTGGTAACTTACCCATAGAGTAGAATAGGGTTACTCCCTTTTGGTGGGAGGTGAGTCGGCTAGTAATCCATTTTGCCAAAACGGACTTGCCCATTCCGCTCTTACCGTAGATGGCGAAGATCTCGTCGTTTGCCTCCTCAAAATCCATAAGGTGCTTGTCAAACCAGAGGCAGGTGCCTTCTGCTTCAGCGGTAATAGAGACTTCCTTGTAAGAGGTAAGGAGCCAGGTACGGATAGACTCGATGGATACAGTGTGCTCTGCTCGTGGCATAAGTTAGCGTCGAACCCTAGCACTGATATAATGAATAAGATTCTAACTAACCTCTGATCTCCTCGGAGTGCTCGAGGCAGTGAGCCCAAACCTCGCCTTCAAATGTTCTCTTCTGGAATTCGAAGGAGGAAACTACATCACCAAAGTAGACGGTGTGTTCCTCAACACATTCGTGCGTGACTAGTATCGATCAGCATCTTTGTCAAAAAGTATTGTCAAAAAGTAATGCATGGGGGAGAGATTTAGCCATACTTCTAGCTTGCTTCTTGTAGTAGGTGGTTGTCTGAACTGTAAGCTTGACAATGTTGGAGAACATGTTTGCAATGGTCCTTTGAAGTTTCTTTGAAAGACCAAATAGCTTCCTGTGCTCCCTAAAGTTGTCAAGACTCTCACCAATACGGTAGAACTGCTCAAAGACAGCCTTCAGCATGTTGAGAACATGCAAATCGTCGCATCCCAACTGCGTTAAAACGTTAGCACTTTAAACTTTGCAGCTTTGCAAGGCTGTATCAATCACCTGAAGGAGCGACCTGCAGCAGCTCCAAATGTCCCTAGCCATAGAGGAGCTGCTACGGAAGTATGGCTCAATTGTGGTAGCGAATTCATCGATCCTCTTTGCATAAATCAAAGCCCATCGAAGGATTCTATCCCAAGCACTACCCTTGTCTGGCATATCACGAAGACGCTGGGCATGGATGAAGTCTGTGAGACTCTGCAAGGTGATAGCATTGGCGAAAGGATTATCCCGATAGGAGCCAAGCTGCTTCTTGCAGTTGTGGACAATCGTGTGAGTTTCCTCCACCACGCGGGTGATGGTGATTTCCACACTGTCAGTGAATGTCTCGACTGGGGGCGTAGCTACAAGGCGTTCTGCTGGAAGTGGGTCCAACTTCACGCGTGAGCTGATAGAGGTGTCCGAATTCGAAGCATTTGGTTTGACGACTCGCTCTTTATCGAAGGATGGTTTTGAGTGGCCGGTAGGCAGGACAACCTTTCCATCTATTGTTGGGAAATAAGTATTTAGCAAATGTCAATGTAAAATTTCGGGCCAGTGACCAGTTAATGTCCTCACCTTCATGATTGCCGTTGACGTGTCCGTTAACGTAATCCTCAGAAATAACGCCTGGTGCCATTGTGAATTAAGATTATTATGACAAGAATTTTTTTTAAAAGGTAGAATATAATGGCTTAACAGAAGAAAAATGCGAATTAACTTTAAGAGGAAATGAATCAACTCTTGAAGAAACAGTAAAAGATTTTTTTTTGTGAAAAAATTTCTGAGCAGATGGATAACCAATATGGATGCTCGATTTAAAGCTTGGTGGAGGATGAGGGACCTTGGGATTGGTGATAATCAAAATCCACTAAAATACAGCGAGTAGGAAGCATCCTGAGGCTCTCTTTATACAATTCTGCAAGGCTATCAATCGCGATGGCGACCGAATCTGGATGCACACATTTGCAAATCTATCCTAGTGGTCTGATGGCCCATCTCCTTTTTACAACGGGGCTGAAAGGTCGTAGGAATCCTGCGATACTCCTAGTCCTCGTTGCATCTCCAGACTCTCTGCGGGTTGCGAGTGCGATTGTGACCTCCAGGGTCTATCCAAAAGGGATATCGTGCTCCGCAGACCCTTGCCAATACCGAATTTCGATCCGTTCCCGGCTTCCGGTTGATAAAGGAAAGCTAAAAGTCTCAGTGCCACGGGACGCCATGCGTGGCAACTCAATATCCCTCTCATGGGTTTATATGCATAGCCATGCATATTTTATGAGGTTGGCTTTTGTGGCTAGCTGAAACCCAATAATGGGGAAAGGACCTACCGCGATGAACGTTGCGTCGCCTGCAATCCTATTGTCCTGCACGGCTAAGGAGAATTTCATCCGGCACGAATGCGGCAAGAATTCCTTTTTGCGGCTGAAGGGTACGGGTAAACTATCCTCAGCTGATAGGCGAAGATACCGCTATCATAAGCCTTGGCTTGGTAGAGCAATTTCCTCTCATGGTGTCGGCGTTTTATGTTGTGGTTATGATTGGCTTCGCGCTTCGGAACATCTTGAAAGTGGGTTGTTTGGTGTGAGAGGAAGTTCATTCGAGGCGTCTGCAAACGAAAATGAGAAGAAACAATGCAACAGCTCTCCACAGGACTCGTAATCTAATCGCGTATGAAAGGGAGGGTTTCGAAAAGGAGAAATGTCGACTTCAAAGAGAAAACAGCAATAGACGGCAGGGCACTGCACTGCCTTCAGCTAAACCTTTGACCCTGCCGCATTGGCCCAGGGTGTAGCATAAAAAATCCTCACATTTCGACCTATTTTCATTCATCTTCAGTTTTCAGGGAATAATAGTATGCCCCGTTGAGAAATTTCCTCAATAATGGCCTGCTGCAGGTCCGGCCAGTGCGCCATTTGTGGGGCCTATTGTATTCTAGACTTGCGAGCAAGAGTGGGTGGGGGAGGATGGCAAGGGTGGTACAAAAGTTGCGACTGCGACATGGCAATCTCCACAAACGGGAATTCGGCTTTTGCAACGTTTTGGGGGAGTTCAGCTCTGCGGAAGAATGCGTTGATTTTGTGGTGCTAGTCGCCTGCAATGCATTGCATCGCGGGGAGAGTGGGGCTGAGGATTCCCAACCAGCAGACTTGGCCTTTGACCATTCGAGCCTTGGATCCAAGACGTATTCGATTCCATTGCCCATCAATTGAAAACGGTATCGGACTAGCAGCGAATATATATATCCGGTGATCAGCAGCTTCAAGATCGCGGAGCTGAGGTCTCTTTCGGAAATTTCTCAAAAGCTGAGTCCGAAGCCTCAACCTTCCAAATTCAGTGGTTGGTAAACAATGCCGCATCAACCTCGACATCGACACTCGATCTCACCGCGTCCATCTAGTCAAGTGCGGCTCGATGGTAGAAGGATAATCGTAAAAGGAAATGTGTAGGTAGACAAACAATGCATCGAGTTAAGGTACTCGAATTCTTCGAGCCGAGAAGAGACGACTTGCCCTAGAAAGTCTTAATACTTTGGGTGGTGTGGACAGATTTGGACTCTGCTGCTGTGTGCAGCTTGGTACCCCGCCTTCATGGCCTCAGCCCTCGAAGCTCAAACTCGACGCAGAATAAAAACAAAACTCTTGGCCGACATATCTTATTGCTAAAGAATATACGTTATGCATCTTGCTGGGTGCGTCGATCGAGGATTTGAGAGGCATCTATGTGCACTGGCACTGGGAAGAACTGTTCACAGGATCATGTCGACCACACCTTCGCGGATTGAAGCGGATGGAGCAGGAATATCTATTCTGCTTGGCAAACCTCCAAAAACCTTCTATTCTTTGGCCCCCTGGTTGTTACCTATCTGAATTCTCATGTTGGATGACGTTTACCTGGTTGAGGGTGAAACTAACAATTTATTGCGCTCTTTGACGTGACCAATAACATTCTATTCGGCTAGAAAACAATTTTTGACCCAGTGCAGTCTAAAGGATATCATGCCATACAGAGATACACCAAAATTTGCGAGAAAGTCGTCAAAGCCAGACAACAGAGGAGTGGAGAAGAGCAGAAGGAAAAAATCAAACGCTATCAAACAAGAGAGCTCGTGGAGGCTCCCGACCGAAATCCCTTATATCCGTATCCCATTCTAGACAAGCCGAAAAGAACCAATCAAAAATCAAGTCTGGCGCCGTGCAAGAAGAACTCGACAACACAACATGCAACCAAAATCGAAGAAATCAAAAATTCGTTAGCATCATAGCTCATAACTTTTCGAAGGTACCCTAACCTCTTATCGGAAAAAAGAAGATGGACATAGAAGCGAATATGAGGAAGGCAACGGAAATTAATAGTAATACTCGTCATCACTCTCTTCCTGCGGTTCGTCGAATCCGAATTTACAACCAGGACACTCAGCATCCTTCAAGCTGCACATCTCCCGATATCTTCCCACCGCCTTCTTTCCGCAGGTACAGTCGCTTATGCTCTCTTCGTAAGAGTGCTTTGGTATCCTCGGACATGCCTCGTACACCATCTCCTTAACGTGGATGTGTGGGTAATTTCTTGAGGCGAGGGAACTGCCTCCTGATTTGGAGGTGGACACGGACGCTGTCGTGCTTGTGACTCCCGCGACAGGAGGAGAACCAGAACTAGAGTTCGAGCTACTCAGGGATTTGCGACGAAAAGCAGATCTGATGGCTCTGAATCCAGTGGATGGAGAGGTAGGAAGGTCTATGGAGGCCATTTTTTGGCTTTTTGCTTCGGCCTTTAATTCTTCTACGGTCAAGGCCAAATAGTCGGTACGGGCGAACGGCTGGATTGAATGTGTTGCGGCTCTAAGCAATGGCTGGCTGGGAAAGGGCTTGGTGTTTGTGCACGGGTGCTGCAGCTGCCAGGTTTTGTGAGCAAGGACCCTTTTTTTTGAGAAGAACAGTTCGGAAACCGGGCGGACTAGACTTACGTCAGGAGCTTGGACAAATAGCAATAAATACTGACTTAAGTGAATAAAGATAAAAACTCGTGACTCTTTCAGCCTTATACTTGAGGAGAAATTGTCCGTTAGCTAGAAAGGGAAAAAGAAGAAGAGAGGCTATATCAGGAGGGAACGCGCAAGTTTATTTATAACTGAGAGAAGAGAAGTGTTAAATAATGAAGCTGGCGTGAAAGGGCGATCCAGACGTAATATTCGCTGCACGCCGGAGGGTAAGGTATGCCCACCTATGTTATGAAAAAGCAAAAGCTATAATACTAAGTTAATAACGATATACAAGCTCGTGAATAACAAAGTACTTTGCACATGGTGCCTCCTTGTTGGTCAACTTTCAACCTTCAGCCCTTCACTTTTATATTTATAAGCTTCATGCCATTCCAGAACTTGAGAATTGGACCGAGCTTGTCATCATGCTCGACTATGGCCCCACCCCTTAATCTTCTTGTTAAACCCTGGAATTCTCCGGGTGTATACCTTTTGTTTTAATTGATTCTTTTTTCTTTCTTGCCGCCAGTGGAATTGTGATCAAATGCCACACGTCCCATGCCCACCCCCAATGAAAACGTTGATACAACACCGTGTAAGGTCATGGTTCACTTGGCGCATGGGCTCCCAAGATTAGCTTGTATTGGAACCTACGCAGCCTTCCCGAGCTGGGCTTGGTTTATTATTTCCTAGCATCACTCCCGAGTTTGGTTTCTCTTCTAACAGGCAAAGGCTGTGCCTTTCCGTTGACCCACATTTCCTCGGATTTTCTGGAACCCGCCGACAGACCCTGTTTGTTTTTTGCTCGTTGAAGTCTTGGAAAAAATTGACATTTTGTGTATGTTGACGTTACCCTCACATGTTAACGAACACGAGGTCTCTATCTCTTCAATCAAATCCCAAAAAACCCAGCGGGGACATCTCTAAGCTAGATTGAGGAAAGATAGCCTAGCAATACCAATAGCCTGATGTCGATGATAATCATGCAACCCCCATATCCTCTTTCTTCAAACAAGCTATTTTGATGAGCTGCGGAGCTACTAGGAGCTCAAGGCTTATCCTTTGATTTCTAAAATGGTGTTAGCTTCAGCCGTGACTTTGCTTGGCGAGAAATCACAAAGTTAGTTCGTTTCGCAAAAATTCCCACTATAGCTATCAAATTTCAGAGATATGATACCTCAACGACTTTGCATTGAAGAGAAAGAGAGAGGGAAACAAGCCACCATGCATGCACGCCCTATCTTTCATCTTTTCATACTCTCTCTTTTTGCTTCCGAGCTGTGCTTGTCCATCATACTTTTCTCGCCCTTTGCCCCCCGAAAAACTCCTTTCATATGCACTCTGCTGATTTGCACAAGGATAATCCTTCGGATTAATTCTAAGCTTGTGGATACCTTCTGGGAAGCAGGTCCCGGCGTTTATTAAACGCCAAGAAACGAATTCCTTTCGGCTTATCTTGAAGACTCTCTAATCTCGAGACATTGCATTACCTTCAATTCCTGGCCTCATGGGCTGAACTGATAGAAGAATAAGCCCCGACGGGTCGAGTATGCTCTACGTAGCGAAGAATTAACAATCAATTGTCGGCAGGTCGAGAAACCGGAGCGAAAGAGTAATCTCAGAAATTCGGTTATTCTGGTTCAAGCCTAAAGCTGTCCGCATCTACTCTCCTCGAGGTGTTCAGGCCCACCAGTTGCATCAAGCCAACACAAAAGCTACAACATTAGCCCGTCCAATTGGTGCCACAAGTTAGCTACTTCAGTAGGTAACTAAACACACAATTTAGGTTCAATGTCCAGCCTTCACCTAGCCCCCCAAGTCTGGCTTCCAGCTATTCCCTTTTAGCCGTTCTTCAGCCCTACAATACATCACCAATTCAGCGGCCGGGATAAAAATAACCCCTCCTCTAAAAGTTTTCCTATCCTAAATTACATGTGCACAAACCTTCTCCTTCCGCAGCAGACCGACGGTAAGAGTTGCCCTGAACCCGTGGTACATTCGATCATGTAATCCGGGAGACTCATCATGTAGCCCAACTCCCTATCGTAACTTTCTATTACTCCTCGGGATAACTTTAGTTCCCGCTTCTAACAGATTCCACCTGTTGCAGCTATTAGGGCATTCTCCTAGCTGCTCGTCATAGCGGTACTCAACCAACTGTTCCCAACAAATCTTCATGCTAGGCGCCAACACTCTGCAATGAAGGATTCCCAAGCTTCAATATTAATATATATTAGTAAAGTATAGTAAGCTTAAGGCTGAGTAGATGGGTAAAAAACAAAGACTGAAAAAGGAAAAGGAAAAGAAATACAAATTGTGATAACATGCAATTGGCAGGCAATGGTGTCTCATGTTAATGCTGTCAAGCTTATCATCACTGCAATGACAGCTCTACCCGAATATCTTTGGGAATTTACGGTACTACTGAGTGACAGTGGGTACTGCTAACTGCCGATAGTCTAGGGATGGATTATCGGGGCGGGAAATTCTCTCTTCCAAGACCCTGTACGACGTAAAGAGGTTTCCGCTGAATTCTTGGAAGGATATCTGCCAATTGAAGCGACAGTCGGAATCCTAGAATCCAGAAGCCAAGGTATGCTCAACATTCCATAAGCTCAATGTAGTCTCCTTTTGGATATGGGTGGGCCCGTTGGTAAGTAAGGACCTGTACTTGGATTTGTAGGCGTGGCGAGAATCGGCTTTCCAGCCCAATGGGAGGGCGTAAAGCAATGATGCACAGGCAGTTTCATGTGAATTATTATGTACCTTGAGATATTCCTCACTTATACCCTAGGTGGTCCACATGCAAATTCCCCTCACATCCCTGCTTGAAGTTGTACAAAGACATGTGGGCTCGGTGCACAAGCTTCAGAATAGAGGGATCGGATGTTATGTTGTACGGGTACTCTGATATGCTCCCGTTGTTGCGTGTTGGTGGCGGGCAATCTATAAGCCTAAGCATGATAGATCTTCAGTCCACGTCCAACGGTACAACAAAGTATACATGTACGTATATACAAAATCGGTCCGGAATATATATCCCAACCACATGGAAGACTGCACCGTCATTCCCATGATATACGTTTTATGTTAAAGTCGCCACCAATGCACTTCCGTGATGCTAACTCGAGCTTGGATTCCCCTTCAAATAGCAATTCGTGTGATACTCAGAGGACTAGGCACAGACACCAACTAAACCGACCGCTCGCTAAAGACTCGCCTTAACCCGTCGATCCCATGCTAGGCCGAGACTCGAGAAACCCCTTACGTAATATTACAAGTGAAAAGTAAATTGACAAGCGTGAGCAACACCAAACACTCCTACTGGAACACCCAGCGCTGGCCTGCCCGACGTACTGAAAATTACTACTGGTAAACACGAAAACTCTAGGTCAAGTTCGCGTCACCTTCCGAAGTCCTAATTTATCTCTGTTATTTGAAGCGGCTTTGCTCCATTCTAGATCTAAAGGGTATATTCTCAACGCGGCTCTAAGCCGTCACGAACTAGGGTCATATGTGCCTGTCGAATGCCGCACAACCACCCCACAGGGTCCTGAGGACTTCTATGCCGCACATGCATGGTAGTTAATGAGGCAGACTCTACAGGGGACGCTAGGGAAGCTTGCATTGAGGTATAAATTGACAATTAATCCTAGCTGCATAGACAATAGACAATTGGCTCGGATTCAGTAGGTGTAAACGATAATTTTCGGGTCAACCAGCACTGCCTTGTCCACGAGATCAAGAAAATTATTCCCAAAGGCGCCGGTGTAACGTCATAGCTCACGACTGCGACTCGATCTTAAGAACAGCTGGGACGGCGACACCATGCCTGTATTCCGCTGCACTAGATCGAACCCCGGAACTTGGGGGTTAAGAACTAAGGCATAACATCCAGGGTTGATATTTGATATCACTTTATTCCGTAGTTTTCTACACTTTGTTAAAGTCAAGTGGCCAAAACTTGCGCAATATCCTAGGGCCGGGTGGCATTGGGGGCCGTGGTCTGCCCCGTCTGGGCGCTGTGGTGTTGCAATATTCCGCACCATTATGGCAAGAGCGATATTCGGTCAATAACCGATGAATATAATTCTATCACAAAATAGAACATTTACGATACTTAACAGAGCCAAATTTTTTACTCTCCGCGGTAAAAAGGGAGCTGAGATAATTCTGCAAGCCCTTCATGCAACAGCAGGGTAACCCACAAGGGTTTAAAAATTCTCCGTGGTAAAGCGGATGTCTCGTTCAGCCGAACGGGAATAACCGCATATGGCCCACTAGCTACTGCTTAAGTATCGTATATCCCTTGCAGCTTTAGCTATGTCGAACATTAATTTGTCCGGTGAATTAACCTTAGATCTATATTATATCCTCAAACGTTAACCAACGATCAATGAAACAACGCTGTTGGCCTCCTGCGCGACAGAGTATGGTATGGCGTACACAGCTAGCCTGAATGGAGGGTAATTAAAACGGTCAAACGTCCGACAGCGATTGCGACCATTTCTTGTTGACTGAGGCGGGTTCACGCCTCCGAGGCCGGAGAATCTAGGCATTGTTACACAGATGCCAATGCGGATTCATTTCGTTGGGTTCCGGTGCCCAAATCCCCAACATAATTATAACTGCATATGCCCGCAGAGCGCCTGATGTCAGTTTTGAGTCCCGCTTCTTGTAAGAGAACGTTGACTAGTGGTTCAGTTGGTGCTCTTGATCTTGTGGTTTATTTCCGTTTATGGTCAGCCCCGTTCAGAGCAAATATAAACTGTCCGAATACTCTTTTGCTTTTCAGAATAAATTATATAAAGATAAACCGTAACAATAAAAAAACACGGCTTAATTGACACGGTTGACCGATCGATATGGGATAATAAATGGGGATTCGAGGGTTATGTTCAAATGTCGGGCTTACGAGACAAACTCCAGGGGAAGGCTAATTGAGCAAACTGCCAGTTATCTCTACTACAGCTCAATCGATGTATATGGATCTAAAGCTTTAGTACTTCCGAAAAATAGCGAGCAGGAACTTTAGAAATGAAGAACTATAGTACTAGCGAGTTGAGTGTCCCCAGAATATTATCGAGTTCCCGATTCTACGCGCTTACAGTAAAGAAAATATTGTCCGTACCGTATTACTTCTGTTAACTCTGGCCTATAGATATACGCAAAGCCATGGGAACTGACAAATCGCCCCATTAAGCGTAGCATGCGAGATCAGATTCGCGAGCTTGGATGCCTTCCAAGGCGACACGGAGGATCCATCACTCATTGCGCCTCGCAGTCCTCAATGGCGATCTCGTCCCTCGCCCTTGCAGTGAAATTTGGATAGACAGACTGTCTCAATCTCGGTTTGAACCCAATTTAACGATGGCAGGGCTCTTTTGATATTAAGGTTCGTGGGATTACCGCCGCAAGTCATGGTGATCATATCTATTCACATTGAACTATTCTCAGGGAGTTTATTGGTCGTGCTCTTTAATTGAGAGAGTTTTCTGGCCTGGGATTGGTGAAAATGAATCGCGGATCCGTCTGCTAGCTGGTCGAGGCAGCTTGCATATTCGCCGACTGTTCACATATCCTCGAATGGTGATAGCAATAAAGACCATTATCACGGCTAAATAGAGGAAATATAAAATCTTTACCTCAGGCTCTGCTCTCGTCGGCTATCATGTCCAAAGTCAATCGGTCGTCAGGGTTATAAATAATCCCGCCATTATTGGATGGATCTCTGCTCGGAGCACGTGGTAGCTGAGACATATATGCGGGTTAACAGCGTTCGCATATCCTTTTTTGCTATTCTGTCTCGCGAAAAATGCGTTAACCCTTAATTATTTCTACTCGATCTCAAATCGATAGTTTAGCATACGATATTTTGCCTTACCATTCTGTCCTTACACTGCCTGCTAAGTACAGGCACAATATTGCTTACACAAAATCCCACTGTTTTCCAAGTGCATTGAACAGCCTCTCAACTCACTATACTCATTGCATATTTTCACCATCCGCATGCAATTTAGACTGATCCTCCTCCAATTCGTTAGAAGCGGTTTCCCCATATCTTCGCTTGTTTCTCTCCTCCTCAACTCGCACGGAATTTGCCACAGGCTGGGATGAGTTCGCGAGAACAGAACAGGTCTAGATTCGCAAGATTGAGAGTAAGTGGCTTGCACCTAAAACCACACTAACCGCCAGAAAACAGAAAAATCCTGTTAAACCTGAACCAGCACATCTTCAGCCGCAGATTCGAACTACAAAGTTTTCGATTCTCGAGGGATCATGGGATTTAGGAATTCGGTGAGTGTAACAAGGGAAATAATGCTTTATAAAGGGTCTCTTGGCTCGCAGGTTCCAAGAGTCAAGAACTCTTGGGTAACCACAGATCTTCCTGCGATTTTACTCAGCCCAAGAAACCGATTCCTGGGGTAGAATGTTCGAAGTTCTACAAGCGTTACACAGACCCGTCTCCACACATTTCCAAGAAAAACAACGCAAAACATACAACAATGTCTCTGCATCTTGTTATGCTCCCATCCCTCTTTGCGCTATCTCTCCTTATTCCCATAATAACCGCTCAAATCCCCACCGCTGTGGTCTCCATTGTCTCCGATCCGGACTATGTGACTGCTCGTCCTTGCATCCAGCACTGCGTCTGGTATAACGGCGGCCTCGGTCGCGGTGGAAACTCCGGCTTTGACGATGTCGGAAAGGCGCTCGGATGTGGGCAGTTCCCTATCAACGCCTGCTACTGCTCCAGCAGGCTCACATCTTCAGCCACAAGCTATTTCACCACCTGCATTAGCCAGTACTGCACCGTTACTGACCCGGCGGATTTGTCGACCGCCCTGAGCCTGTATGGACGGTATTGCGCAACCGCCAATGTGGCGGAGGCGGTCACCACGAGCAGCTCTGAGAGTAGTTCGGAGAGCTCCAGCTCCAGCGCAAGTCAAAGTAGGCAATCCTCTTCGCCGTCTACGTCGTCCACATCCTCTTCGTCCGCCCCTACTGACTCTTCGGAGTCTCAATGTACTATACCTAACCCGTTGCTACGATTTATGAAATTGTGTTGCTAACTACTATCGCAGCTCCATCTTCGAGCCCAGCGACTACTCCTGCTCCCGCAAATACAAATACAGGGATCACGCAGCCGCCAAGCGCCTCAGAGTCATCATCCAGCGGCGGTTTATCCTCAACCTCAAAAATCGCACTTGGGGTTGGTCTTGGTGTCGGTATTCCTGTGCTCGCGTTGTTGGGCGCTATCTTCTTCATGCTGCTAAGAAGGGGAAGGAGCGAAGCAGGTTCTGGCCTCGGCGGAATTGAAAGTAAATGATGTGGTGGCCTACCTAGATTGATGTGATGAAGATCCTTAGTTTGATTTCGCGATACAGCGGGCAGGGTGGTTTTGTGAGTTAAGGTTAATTAGTAATTTACATTTAATATACTAGATAAGCCATAATGTCAGTGATGTGGAGAGATGCTCCTTGGTCGTGTAGATATCGTAAACGTAGATAGGGAAACTTGAAGCACGTAACAGCAGCATTCTTGGATACTTCGCAGATTAGGCGGTCTTGAGGACTTGTTTCATCTCTCGAGTTCGTATATACGCATAGTGTCACAAGACT